>JANAVB010040018.1:4884706-5224706 GCA_029216955.1 Iris pallida | reverse complement strand
GCCGATCACATAACGCTCTAATATATCAGGGCACTTTATGTTTATGTTTACATCATACCTCAGATTACTTTCCGTTGTTTATATTCTAGTTTTATCTTATGTCTCAGACATGACATGATATCCAGTTCTTTTGTACTATTTTACTTTCAGTCTTGACATTTCATCTTGTATTTCATTATGATTGTCTCTTATAGTATTTATCAATTCACATGAACTGATCTTGGTGTTTGTAGTTGCTCATATCCTGACAGGATAACCCCCATTGTTTTTCAGAGGATTTAGATGCAGATTGCCCGACCTACTACGGGTTTGGCATAGATGGAGCCTACGACCAGGACCATCCTGTGGACCCGGTGCTCGTAGAGGACGCACCGCCAGTAGTGACCTAGTTTACCTAGATTTTGTCTTAATTACATTCCAGTTTGATACTTTGAGACTTGCAGTATTTATTTTGGGATATTGTTTTATGTCTTGGTTTCTAAACTTGTGATTGCGACTCAGCGTTGTTTCAGACTATTTATCTCATCTTTATCTTTATCCTTATCTTTATCATCGTGTTTATCTTCCTTAGAATTATGTGATTGAGTTGTGGTTATATTCCTCCATACGGAGATGACAGGTTATATTATTGTGTCATAGATTCTATATATTCTATATGACCCTTACAGCATTCTACTACCGATACTGCACCGTAGGCTGGACGTACTCACGTGCTCGTGCCCCTAAACAGGGTGCGGGTCGTGACACATTTTTATGGTGGCCCATGCAGTTCAGTATCGCAACTAGTACGATTTCGTAATGGTACTCGACTTAGAGTGCTAATTACGAGCCTGCTATTAGGATATAGGTTTTAGGTTATGATAGGAGTTACTCAATCACATATTAGGAAAATTCCAATCTTTTGATTATCAAGACAACTCTCCTTGCATTTCGAAATAAATTGTCCTTCCTTGATGATATCTTATCATGTGACATATTGATATCTTTGCTTAGGACTTTTGAGAGATTCCTGGGACGACCCTTAAGAATCTTGGTTGAACGTTAATTTAAAATCCTTTTATTTTGTTTCTATTCACCCTTGCTCCTTGTTATTGAATTTGGTTTTGTTAGATCCTCGCTGATTTTGATTTTTCATATCGAGATGAATTCTATGGCCTAAATTATGGTATCTTCTGATAACATATATTGACAGGAATAATAGGGAAGGTAAACGTCTACTTGGTTATAGAACCTAGAGTTTATCGCAGCTATATTAGCCGGCGTGGCGGAAACGTAGAGACCTGACTTCGGATGTACATATCTTGGTCATGAGATTTGAGATTTCTCGCAGCTATACTAGTCGACGTGGCGAGGATTCCAGATGATATGATTATAGAGGTGCATACCTAATTATGGAATCTACCGTTTATCGCAGCCTTGCTTACTGGCATAGCGAGGATTCTGAGTATCATGATTTAGGACAGACGTGTATGATTATCAGATTGTATCTTGAGAAGGGTCCTAACATGTCATCTCTATTATTTCACTTATGTTATTATAGATTCTATTCCATCATCAATTAGCTTAGGAGTAGGGATAGTTTCAGTTATTTAGTCCAGGTCCTTGTAGAGTCTCATTTCATTATAGGTTCTTCGTAGTTTGATGGCTTGGTGATTTGTAATTGGTCGGTGTCCTTGAGTAATTGTGTTAATAGTTTGGAGCATGGATAGGAAGTCATGTATATGATTTTGATAATTAAATATAGATGAGAATCTTAGAGTGATTAATGAGTGTTAAGGTAGGAGTTGCACTAGGTGCCAGAATAGGAGGAGTACCCAAGTAGCAATAGCCAGAGTATTTCAAGTGTTATAAAAGTTTAGGCACCAATATTTTAAGTGACTAGTTAGAGGAGGGACATGAGTAACTTAGTATAGAAGTATCATCCAAGTATCATATAGATGAGTTAGTGCCTGATGTAGACGACGTCAAGACTTGGGTAGACACCCTAGAGAGAGTATCCTAGATAGACGAATGTTCTTCCGTGACTTTGATTTCTGGAGCGTCAGAGATGTCAATCTCTGGAAACTTCTTTCATGAGTTTGTAGTCGACAAGATTATCTTCATTTTGATATATCATATTCCACTCAAACTCGTTCTCTTGTACTATCTTTGTATCGCACAACTTTCGGATCAATTTAGGCCATTGACCATTCCCACTTTTATTTATGATTATCATATGCACATTGCCATAAATTTTAATTTAGGAAATCAAGACTAAATTGATCATAATTATCAAAAATTTAGGCCATTGACCATTCCCACTTTTAATTTTCGAGCGGGTTGGCTCTTCTCTATATCTTGAGCTCGCTCCAGGATCCTTTCATAAGTCTTAGCACCGCCTGAGATCACATGGGTGCGGATCTCCTCTCTCAACCCATATCTGAACCTTTCAGCACGATCATCTGGATCAGCTACTAAATTCTTGACAAAATGGCTGAGTTGGCCGAATTCTGTCGCATATTCACCAACAGTCATATTTCTTTGCTTCAGATTCTGAAATTGTCTCTCCATCTCCCGCAACTCGGATGTTGGGAAGAACTTCCTCTGGAACAACCTCTTGAAGGTGTCCCAGTCAAGCTGCTTGTCCTGGAGTCGGGGTTTATTCCGATACCAGGTGGTTGCTATATTTTGCAGTTGGAGTCCCACTACTTCGGCCTTGAGGTCTTCTGGAATTCGAGCGACGCTCAGGAGACGCTCCATGCTATCGAGCCATTCGTCAGCATAGACTATTCCCTCGGTTCCCTTGAAGGGTCGAGGGTTCTGCTTCTTGAAACTTTCAATATCGTCCACCTTGGCAATATGATCCCCATTAATTTAAATGGCCTTAATGTTACATAAATTAATCCTTAGATTTATGTTTACCTTGGCAGGCCTTGGTTCATGTTGAGCTGCTTCTCCTCTCTCCAGTGCAGCCATCGCCACATTATGGGCATTCTCCATGCCTTCCCTCATAATTGTCGTCTATTCGCGATGAGCTTCAGCTTGAGTTCTCTGGGCTTCTAGCACTCCTCGTAGCGGACCTATGAGGTCGGTAGGGTCCACAGGTACCGGTGGGGAAGCTGGAGTGGGCAATACTGCAGGGGCTGCATCTCCGTCTGGGAAGATATAGGATCCACTGGTGTATTATGGGGACGGTCGGCCAGCTGCCGAGGTGTAGGATCCGGACTTGATTGGGGAGGTGGGGTATGATAGGGTGAAGATACCCCATCATCAGCAGGGTTGGTCTTGTCAGTGGCCATTCTCTGGAAGGTTTAGGATATAAACATAAGCAAGGTAGCCTACCAATCTATAACAATAAAAAATATTTATAATATATAACGGTCCTATGTTGTGACAAATTAATGTTCTAGTGTTCTAAATGTTTCTATATGTTTTCCTAAGTTGTTGATCAGACCTGCATGGGCTACCACTAAAAATATGTCACGACCCGGTCCTAATTTCTTGGGTCGAATCAGATCATGCCCAGCCTGCACCGTTGTTGAGACGGCGGCAGTAAGCTATATCACTCATGCAGGTAATCAACAACACAAATTCTAATTGCCACAACTTTTAATATTTCGATAAATAAAACTTGTCCAAACACAAAGTTTTCAAATACAACCCACAACTTTTATAAAATAATTGTCTTTATAAACTGAAAATAAAACTAATTGGCAATCTCCTCATCATCATCCTCTGGTAGAACAGCCGGGTACAGCTCAGGATCATAGTAACTACTAATCAGTAGCTCTGCATCATCAATAGGACCTAAAAATATAGTCTCCAGTCAGGAGGGAGCAAAGTACAATTCATGATAATTTAACAATTGAAATAATAATGAAGTTATGCATTTTTAAACAATTTGAAATAAATAGTTTTCCAACAGTTAAAACATTGTGATGTGAATAGGCAATGAATATGACCAGATTGGGTTGTACAGTTGTATCCTATTGATACGATATGGCTTATACCCGTGTGTATGAGGGGTAAGCTAACACAGTCATTATACTATTTTGGATGTGGTTATACTCATTACACTATTCCCTCAATACCCAACAGTTAAACAGTCAATGCTCTCAGAGAGAGTTCCGTGTTGCCTCGTGGTTTAAATTTGCAATAAAACTATTACTAAATAATTGTAAACTACCACAAACTGTACTTGCCTTGGTTTGACTGGAATGAGGGTAATGTCTCCGAGATGGATTTCAGACTTGCCCTCGAAATCCTACAATCGAGAAGTCTGTCTTAGATTCAAAAGTTGTCATGCTAGATGTGCTAGTTACAATCTCTAAATTTGTCCTAGTCAATTTTTAATCTTTACAACTCTACTTTAGAACGCTTATCGAGGTGAGTTTCTAACTTTACGAAGAAGAATCAATTTTAACTTTTTATTGGGAAAATCGTGTTTTCCAATTTATTTGATAAAAATTTGTATTTCATTATATTATATTTAAAAATAATATTTTTTTAAATGAGGAAAAACGTGAAATTTGTTTAAATAATAACTTGTAATTTTTCCTAATTTATTTAATTTGAGAAATAAATATTAATTTTCTATAAAATAATTATTTTACTATTTTACGTGTTTACGTCAACCACAAACCAGAAAAAGAATAAAAGCTACACAAACTTATTACAAAACCACAGAAAGTGAATAAAAGCTGGGCTTATGCCCTTTTCAGACTTTTTACATAAATTTAAATAAGAAGAAGACATTTGTTAGTCTCAAAAATTATCCTATAATTGAATTACAAAATAAAATAATAATTTAAATTAAATTGAATTAATTTACAAGTCTCAGATATTGGTCCAATCGTCAAAAATAGCTAATGCCTCAACGCTCGGTAAAATCGGTTTCGTTTGCATTTCGCTAAGGGCCCATTGACCGATATGGTCGTCGCCCAAATTCCACTTTATAAAATATTTCCGAAATCTGATTTAAAATATTCCTTTATAAATTTTATAAAAATTTTGGCAGCATTCCCTCTATTTTCGGGATAACCCAAAACTGGGAAAATGTGCCACAATCACCAAATATAAGTCCCATACCAGGGAACAGCCATTTATATATAAAATATAGTCACAGATTTGTTTCGGAAACGAATTCGGAAAACCCGAAACAAAAATCAAATTTACCACATCTTAAAGAACCAGCATACGAACAACCGGAAAGTCCATATTTAAACCAAAAATTCCCAGAACTATTTTTCGAGATATTCTCGAAAAAATCCGAGCCAACAGAAAACTCAAAAACCAATCCGAAACCAACAGAACCTATCCGAAAGGGTTTCGGAAAGCCCAAAAATTGTCTCGTCTATAATTTACCGAATTCCCGGGGGAAATTCGTGGACCAAGTTCATCACAGACTATAAAAAATGGAAACGGGACAACGAAAATATACCAGAAATTGCTCTGCTAGAGCTCTCAGGGGTTAATAATTGGAGGAAATGAATTACCGCAAACTCCAGAATACGCGGACAGCGGACGTTCTCGGGGCAGCGCGTATGGGAACGCGAAACAGCAAATTAGGAATGTTGAAAAGAGTGGACAGTGGCAGCGTCTCCGCGGAGCCACGAAAACAACGGGTCGAAGGGGCACAGCGGTCGGATCGGGGCACGGAAAGTGCTGCAGTTCGGGACAGCAATCGAAACACGAGACGACCACGGAATCGAGGAGCACGCCGGAAGATGAACGCACGGGGCAGCGCCTGAGAGAGGCTGGCCGCACGGGTCGGAATCGGCACCGGGGAACGGCTGGGCGCGGCAGGGAAGTGGCGCGCGGCGGAAGGGGGCCGGCGAGAGGGTCGCGGGGACCGAGGAGACGGCAGCGAGGTCGCCGCTAAGGGAGCTCCGCCTGGGCAGTGGCTACGGCCAACGGAGCTCAGGTCGGGTCACCGGATTTGGGAATTAGGGCACGGTTTGAGGATGGGGGTGGTGGTGAGTGATGGAAGGAAAGGAAGGGGGGTTTATATAGGATAGGAGAAGAGAGGTTACGGGAGAGGAAGGGGTTCGCCGGAGTTACGGGAAGACGATGGGTCGACGGCTTTGGCCATTCGGGAACGGAGGGGGCTTCGGCCAGTTACACGCGGAAGGGAAAGAAAATAAAGAGAAAAGAAACGTATGGTGAGAGAGAGAGAGAGAGAGAGAGATTTAATAAAAGAGTTAAAGAAAATAAAGCTTCCTTTAATAAATATCTTTTTTTTCTCTTCTTCTTGAAAATCTTTTTAAAAACATAGTATAAAATTTATATTTAATAGAAATGATCCGAAAATGGGTTCGGACTCGGAAATGGGTTCGGTTCTCGGGTCGGACAAACAAAAATCCAGGATAATTATTTTAAAATATGATTTTCTCAAATTGACCAATTTTTAATAATAATAATAATAATAAACACCAAAATTATTTAATCTAAAAGTCTAAAATTTACGGGTTTCATAACCTTCCCTCCTTAGAAAATTTCGTCCTCGAAATTAAAGGATAGGGTTAGGAATTACCTCAGGTCTCAAACAAGTACGAGTACTGCTCCCGCATCTCATCTTCTCGCTCCCAGGTAGACTCGCCTAGGAAATCGTGTCTCCACATAACTCTAACTATGGGAGTCACCGAAGTCCTGGTCCTTTTCTCGCCTCTGTCCAAAATCTCCACAGGCTTCTCTGGTACTGTGAGGCTCGGTCCAATCGCCAGCTCCGAATGATCCAGAATATGACCCGGATCCGGGATGTAGCGTATGAGCTGCGAAACGTAGAAGACGTTGTGCACACCCTCAAGTTTAGCTGGTAGAGCTAACCGATATGCTACTTCACCAATTCGGCTCAAAACTTCAAATGGTCCGATATATCTTGGACTCAGCTTCCCAGCTCTGCCAAATCGGATAGTGCCTCTGGTCGGAGAAATCTTCACAAAGACACTATCTCCTTCTTCAAACTCCAGTGGTCGACGACTGCTATCAGCCCAATGCTTCTGCCTGTCTTGGGCGATCCTGAGCTTGTCTCTGATCACCTTCACCTTCTCTGCTGCATCAGTCACCATTTCAGGTCCAAGCAGTACTCTTTCTCCTACGTCGTCCCAAGCAAGTGGAGTGCATCAATGACGTCCATAAAGAGCTTCAAATGGTATCATACCAATACTAGTTTGGTAACTGTTGTTGTAGGAGAATTCTACTAAATACAAGTGGTCCTCCCAAGACCCTCTAAATTCTAAGACGCAAGATCTCAGCATGTCCTCTAGCGTCTGGATGGTTCTCTCTGATTGTCCGTCAGTTTGGGGATGGTAGGCTGTGCTGAACTTCAGTTTTGTTCCCAAGCTGTCATGCAAACTCTTCAAAAAATAAGAGGAAAATCTAGTATCTCGGTCAGATACAATACTTACCGGTACTCCATGAATCCGGTAGATGTGCCGCATGTATAGTGCTGCCAACTTCTCGGTAGATAAACCAACCTTGAAGGGGATAAAGTGAGCTGACTTTGTCAGTCGTTCCATAATAACCCAAATTGCGTCCTTCCCTCCTTGGGATCGAGGCAATCCTGACACAAAGTCCATTGTTATATGCTCCCACTTCCACTCCGGAATGTCCAGCGACTGTAGAAGTCCTGCGGGTCTCTGTCTGCTAGCCTTCACTTGTTGACAAATTAAGCATCTAGCCACAAATCTGGATACATCCTTCTTCATTCCATACCACCAAATGATGGTACGCATATCCCGATACATCTTATTAGCTCCAGGATGTATGGAATACTGCGACTGGTACGCTTCTTACATCAGCTCATTCCTCAGTTCGCCAGATGGTACATACAGCCTCGTACCATTCTTCAATGCTCCGTCACTAGCGATAGAGAATCCTTCAAGTGTTCCTGCCAGCACTTCATCTCTGAGTTTGCAAAGCGCCTCGTCTTGGAATCGTGTCTCCTTGACTTTGTCCATCAGACTTGAACGCAATTGCAACTGCATCATGGTTGAGTCAGCTCCAGGTACAATAGCTTCTCGCCCCAGTTCCTTTATCTTTTCCTCAGGCAGTACAATTTCCAGACCAAGCTTCTCTATGTCCTCCAACAAGTGCCGCTCCTTAGTTAAGAACATCGCCACTGGGTATCGACTAAGTGCATCTGCAACCACATTAGCCTTACCTGGATGGTACTGTAAGTCGATGTCAAAATCCTTCATCAGCTCCAGCCATCTTCTTTGTCTCATATTCAGCTCCTTCTGAGTGAAAACATATTTCAAACTTTTGTGGTCTGTATATATTTCCACTCTCTCTCCATAGAGATAATGCTTCCATAGCTTCAAAGCAAAGATAACTACAGCAAGCTCCAGATCATGTGTGGGATAGTTCTTCTCATGAGTCCGTAATTGCCTAGATGCGTAAGCAATCACTTTCCCATGTTGTTGAAGAACGCAACCCAGTCCTTTTCCAGAGGCATCACTGTAGATTGAGAAATTGCCGGTACCTGCGGGTAGCGCAAGTATCTGTGCTGTTGTAAGCCTCTTCTTCAGTTCCTCAAATGATGTCTGGCAAGCTTCCGTCCAGATGAACTCTTCATTATTTTGAGTGAGCTTCGTCATCGGTTCAGTAATCTTGGCAAAATCCTTCACAAACTTTCGGTAGTAGCCAGCCAAGCCCAAGAAACTTCTGATTTCAGCAACTGAGCGTAGGGTAGACCACTTCTCAACAGCAACTATCTTCTTAGGGTCTACCGAAATTCCTTCTCCTGTGACAACATGGCCAAGAAAATCCACCTTGTCTAGAAAGAGTTCACATTTGGATAGCTTACCATATAACTTCTCTTTCCTCAAAGTTCCCAGAACTTTCCTGAGGTGCTCTTCATGCTCCTCTTCAGTCTTCGAGTAGATCAGAATGTCATCGATGAAGACAACGACGAACTGATCTAGGTATTCATGAAAAACCTTGTTCATAAGGTTCATGAACACAGCAGAAGCATTCGTCAGTCCAAACGGCATGACCAAGAATTCAAACTGCCCATACTTGGTGTTGAACGCCATCTTGGGAATGTCCTCCTTCCTGACCTTGATTTGATGGTAGCCGGATATGAGGTCTATGTTCGAGAACACCTTGGCTCCACTGAGTTGATCAAACAGGTCATCGATCCGGGGCAGAGGGTACTTGTTCTTGATGGTGATATTGTTCAGTGCCCGATAGTCGATGCACATCCGCACTATTCCGTCCATCATGGGAACAAACAAGACAGGTGCTCCCCAGGGTGAAGCTCCGTCTCGGATAAATCCCAAAGCCTTCAGTTCATTGATCTGATCCTTCATCTCCTTGGCCTCCTTAGGGTTGACTCTGTAGCATCCTTCAGAAATAGGGGAAGAGCCGGGGACTAGGTCAATGGTGAACTCTATGTCTCGATCTGGGGATAATCCGGGAAGACTATCAGGGAAGATATCCATAAACTTTGCTATGATAGGATAGGGAGGTTCGGGTTCTTCTGTGATAGAGGTGTAGGTAACACACTCCATATCCTTCGGAGTTCGAGAGATTTCAAACTTCGGCTCTCCAGGTGGGCTGAAGACTACACATCCTATGTGACAGTCTATCAGCGCATGCTGCTTACTCAACCAGTCCATCCCTAGAACTACATCATAGTTGGATAAGGGCATCACAAGCAAAGGTGCTATGAACTGGTGGCTAGATATGGTGATAGGGCAGTTACAGGTCTCAGTGATGGGTAAGGGTCCTCCACCGGTCATGACTCTACAGATCTTCTTGCTAAAACCCGTAACTATGTGGTATACAGAGATGAATTTTTGTGGATATGAAACTATGTGATGCAGCCGAATCAAATAAAGCTAAGGCAGGATAGGAATCCACATAAATAAAACCTGCGATGACATCAGCAGTAGGTTCCTGCTCTGGCTCCGCCTCATATGCTGCTAGGGCAAAAGCTCGCCCAGTCTTCTGTTGATGTTGTCCAAATTGTTGTTGTTGAGTGGGCAGAGGACCTTTCTGATGAGTAGCTCCAGTCCGGTGCATCGACGAGGGGCAGTTCTTCACTTGGTGGGTGGCAGACCCACAGACTAGGCAGTGTCCTAGCCTCTTTCTGCAGATGTTCGACTGATGCCCAGGCCTCTTGTAAAAATCACAGACAGGGATTTGCCTCTGAGGTGCTCTATCATTGTTCCTCATCTGTTGGTTCTGCTGCTGGTGGTGAGGAGGTCGGTTGTTGTTGATGTTGTTGGGCTTCTTCTGATTACCCTGGAAGTTGTTAGTTCCAGGATAATCCCTCTTTGAGCGAGCGGGTTGGCTCTTCTCTATATCTTGAGCTCGCTCCAGGATCCTTTCATAAGTCTTAGCACCGCCTGAGATCACATGGGTGCGGATCTCCTCTCTTAACCCATATCTGAACCTTTCAGCACGATCATCTGGATCAGCTACCAAATTCTTGGCAAAATGGCTGAGTTGGCCAAATTCTGCCGCATATTTACCAACAGTCATATTTCCTTGCTTCAGATTCTGAAATTGTCTCTCCATCTTCCGCAACTCTGATGTTGGGAAGAACTTCCTCTGGAACAACCTCTTGAAGGTGTCCCAGTCAAGCTGCTTGTCCTGGAGTCGGGGTTCATTCCGATACCAGGTGCTTGCTACATTTTACAGTTGGAGTCCCACTGCTTCGGCCTTGAGGTCTTCTGGAATTCGAGCGACGCTCAGGAGACGCTCCATGCTATCGAGCCATTCATCAGCATAGACGATTCCCTCGGTTCCCTTGAAGGGTCGAGGGTTCTGCTTCTTGAAACTTTCAATATTGCCCACCTTGGCAATACGATCCCCAATAATTTAAATGGCCTTAATGTTACATAAATTAATCCTTAGATTTATGTTTACCATGGCAGGCCTTGGTTCATGTTGAGCTGCTTCTCCTCTCTCCAGTGCAGCCATCGCCACATTATGGGCATTCTCCATGCCTTCCCTCATTATTGTCGTCTGTTCGCGATGAGCTTCAGCTTGAGTTCTCTGGGCTTCTAGCACTCCTCGTAGCAGACCTATGAGGTCGGTGGGGTCCACAGGTACCGGTGGGGCAGCTGGAGTGGGCATACTGCAGGGGGCTGCATTACCATCTGGGAAGATATAGGATCCGCTGGTGTATTATGGGGACGGTCGGCCAGCTGTCGAGGTGTAGGATCCGGACTTGATTGGGGAGGTGGGGTATGATTGGGTGAAGATACCCCATCATCAGCAGGGTTGGTCTTGTCAGTGGACATTCTCTAAAAGGTTTAGGATATAAACATACGCAAGGTAGCCTACCAATCTATAACAAGCAAAAATATTTATAATATATAACGGTCCTATGTTGTGACAAATTAATGTTCTAGTGTTCTAAATGTTTCTAGATGTTTTCCTAAGTTGTTGATCAGACCTGCATGGGCCACAACTAAAAACATGTCACGACCCGGTCCCAATTTCTTGGGTCGAATCGGATCATGCCCAGCCTGCACCGTTGTTGAGACGGCGGCAGTAAGCTGTATCACTCATGCAGGTAATCAACAACACAAATTCTAATTGCCACAACTTTTAATATTTCGATAAATAAAACTTGTCCAAACACAAAGTTTTCAAATACAACCGACAACTTTTATAAAATAATTGTCTTTATAAACTGAAAATAAAACTAATTGGCAATCTCCTCATCATCATCCTCTGGTAGAACAGTCGGGTACAGCTCAGGATCATAGTAACTACTAATCAGTAGCTCTGGATCATCAATAGGACCTAAAAATATAGTCTCCAGTCAGGAGGAAGCAAAGTACAATTCATGATAATTTAACAATTGAAATAATAATCGAGTTATGCATTTTTAAATAATTTGAAATAAATAGTTTTCCAACAGTTAAAACATTGTGATGTTAATAGGCAATGAATATGACCGGATTGGGTTGTACAGTTGTATCCGATTGATACGATATGGCTTATCCCCTTGTGTATGAGGGGTAAGCTAACACAGTCATTATGCTATTTTGGATGTGGTCATACTCATTACACTACTCCCCCAGTACCCAACAGTTAAACAGTCAATGCTCTCAGAGAGAGTTTCGTGTTGCCTCGTGGTTTAAATTTGCAATAAAACTATTACTAAATAATTGTAAACTACCACAAACTGTACTTGCCTTTGTTTGACTGGAATGAGGGTAATGTCTCCGAGATGAATTTCAGACTTGTCCTCGAAAACCTACAATCGAGAAGTCTGTCTTAGATTCAAAAGTTGTCATGCTAGATGTGCTAGTTAAAATCTCTAAATTTGTCCTAGTCAATTTTTAATCTTTACAACTCTACTTTAGAACGCTTATCGAGGTGAGTTTCTAACTTTACGAAGAAGAATCAATTTTAACTTTTTATTGGGAAAATCGTATTTTCCAATTTATTTGATAAAACTTTGTATTTCATTATATTATATTTAAAAATAATATTTTTTTAAATGTGGAAAAACGTGAAATTTGTTTAAATAATAACTTGTAATTTTTCCTAATTTATTTAATGTGAGAAATAAATATTAATTTTCTATAAAATAATTATTTTACTATTTTACGTGTTTACGTCAACCACAAACCAGAAAAAGAATAAAAGCTACACAAACTTATTACAAAACCACAGAAAGTGAATAAAAGCTGGGCTTATGCCCTTTACAGACTTTTTACATAAATTTAAATAAGAAGAAGACATTTGTTAGTCTCAAAAATTATCCTATAATTGAATTACAAAATAAAATAGTAATTTAAATTAAATTGAATTAATTTTCGAGTCTCAGATATTGGTTCAATCGTCAAAAATAGCTAATGTCTCAACGCCCGGTAAAACCGGTTTCGTTTGCATTTCGCTAAGGGCCCATTGACCGATATGGTCGCCGCCCAAATTCCACTTTATAAAATATTTCCGAAATCTGATTTAAAATATTTCTTTATAAATTTTATAAAACTTTCGGCAGCATTCCCTCTATTTTTGGGATAACCCAAAACTGGGAAAATGTGCCACAATCACCAAATATAAGTCCCATACCAAGGAACAACCATTTATATATAAAATATAGTCACAGATTTGTTTCCGAAATGAATTCGAAAAACCCAAAACAAAAATCGAATTTACCACATCTTAAAGAACCAGCATACGAACAACCGAAAAGTCTAAATTTAAACCAAAAATTCCCAGAACTATTTTTTGAGAGATTCTCGAAAAAATCCGAGCCAACAGAAAACTCAGAAACCAATCCGAAACCAACAGAACCTATCCGAAAGGGTTTCGGAATGCCCAAAAATTGTCTCGTCTATAATTTACCGAATTCTCGGAGGAAATTCGTGGAACAAGTTCATCACAGACTATAAAAAAATGGAAACGGGGCAACGAAAATATACCAGAAATTGCTCGGCTAGAGCTCTCAGGTGTTAATAATTGGAGAAAATAAATTCCCGCAAACACCAGAATACGCGGACAGCGGACGTTCTCGGGACAGCGCATATGGGAACACGAAATAGCAAATTGGGAATGCTGCAAAGAGTGGACAGTGGCAGCGTCTCCGCGGACCCACGAAAACAACGGGTCGAAGGGGCACAGCGGTCGGATCGGGGCACAAAAAGTGCTACGGTTCGGGACAGCAACCGAAATACGAGACGACCACGGAATCGAAGAGCACGTCGGGAGATGAACGCACGGGGCAGCGCTTGAGAGAGGCTGGCCGCACGGGTCGGAATCGGCGTCGGGGAGCGGCTGAGCGCGGCCGGGAAGCAGCGCGACGGAAGGAGGCCAGCGAGAGGGTCGCGGGGACCGAGGAGACGGCAGCGAGGTCGCTGCTCAGGGAGCTCCGCCTGGGCAGTGGCTGCGGCCAACGGAGCTCAGGTCGGGTCACCGGATTTGGGAATTAGGGCACGGTTTGAGGATGGGGGTGGTGGTGAGTGATGGAAGGAGAGGAAGGGGTTCGCCGGAGTTACGGGAAGACGATGGGTCGACGGCTTTGGCCGTTCGGGAACGGAGGGGGCTTCGGCAAGTTACACGCGGAAGGGAAAGGAAATAAAGAGAAAAGAAACGTATGGTGAGAGAGAGATTTAATAAAAGAGTTAAAGAAAATAAAGCTTCCTTTAATAAATATCTTTTTTTTCTCTTCTTCTTGAAAATCTTTTTAAAAACATAGTATAAAATTTATATTTAATAGAAATTATCCGAAAATGGGTTCGGACTCGGAAATGGGTTCGGGTCTCGGGTCGGACAAACAAAAATCCAGGATAATTATTTTAAAATATGATTTTCTGAAATTGACCAATTTTTAATAATAATAATAATAATAAACATCAAAATTATTTAATCTAAAAGTCTAAAATTTACGGGTTTCATAAGTATATTGTTCGATATTGTTTCATGTACTTGTATAGACACCAATTTGGGAGTGGGCTGGTCCCCTGCTCTTCGAATCCCGTGTCATAACCTGTCATGTCTGGATTCATTATACTACTCGGGGATAGGAAGTTATTAGAGTTTATGTGATCATACCCCTACTTGTTTATTACTTGTGCATAGCTCCACCCTCACCACACGTAGGGTGTAGCCTGACCTTATACTACTTGTGCATAGCTTTCCATTTTGGCCGGCCTAATTCCTATACTAGTATACTACCTGTGCATAGCCGGTCAAATGGAACAGTCTGATCTTGACCCAAGCCGATCACATAACGCTCTAATATATCATGACACTTTATGTTTATGTTTACATCATACCTCAGATTACTTTTCGTTGTTTATATTCTAGTTTTATCTTATGTCTCAGACATGACATGATATCCAGTTCTTTTGTACTGTTTTACTTTTAGTCTTGACATTTCATCTTGTATTTCATTATGATTGTCTCTTATAGTATTTATCAATTCACATGGAACTGTTGTTGGTGTTTGTACTTGCTCATATCCTGATAGGATAACCTCCGTTTTTTCAGAGGATTTAGATGTAGATTGTTCGACCTACTACGGGTTTGGCATAGAATGAGCCTATGACCAGGACCAGCCTGTGGACCCGGTGCTCGTAGAGGACGCACTACCAGTAGTGACCTAGTTTACCTAGATTTTGTCTTGATTACATTCCAGTTTGATACTTTGAGACTCGTATTATTTATTTTGGGATATTGTTTTATGTCTTGGTTTCTGAACTTGTGATTGCGACTCATTTCAGACTATTTATCTCATCTTTATCGTTATCTTTATCTTATCATCGTGTTTATCTTCCTTAGAATTATGTGATTGAGTTGTGCTTATATTCCTTCGTACGGAGATGACAGGTTATATTATTGTGTCTTAGATTCTATATATTCTAGATGACCCTTACAGCGTTCTACTGCCGATACTGCAACGTAGGCTGGACGTACCCGCGTGCTCGTGCCCCTAAACAGGGTGCAGGTCATGATAAGTACCATGCGAAGAGAGGCATTAAAAAATACACCACTCAAAAGAAGTTTCATTATCAAAACTTACAAGAACAAACTCTGCCAACTACATTAACTGACCAATGAAGAAACTCATACTCAATCATTTACTTCTATCTCCCATGCTGACTCCATGTCAAAATTACCATCAAAACATACAGATCAATACCAAAGCAATCTTGAAACATCTTATAAACTAATCATCTCTTGCATAAATTCTTTTGCACACAACAAACATACCTGCAGCAACTCTCTTCACTCAAACCAAAGCCTACTCTTTCAATCGATAACTTCATTGAAATACTCAAACATATGAACTCAATGAACCCACGAAGCTTCTTCTATCTTGTCCAAATTGAATATGCCTTGCATAACTTCAAAGATCGATCAACAAATTATCCATCATTCATCAGTCAGTGTAAGCCCACTCACGCCTTCGCCATTTCATTAAACAACTTATACCACCGAACTCAATGCCAATATTTCCAAAGCTTTACTACAATTTTTACCTCCATCAATAGTGTGCCTCAACGAAATTGCACTACTCAAACTCGTTAGACGAGCTAACACTCAAAGCACCAAGGAACCAGCCGAGATCAAAGGAAATCTGCCAAAGTATTATATCTTATTCTATTTTGAATCCAAAGGGACATAGTTGTCACGACCCACTCCCGGATAACCGAGTATGAGTTCGTTATGTACGCCCAGTCTACGTCGCAGTATCAGGGGTAGTCCGCTGTCTAGACCTAAAATCACATGATTTATATTCTACCCAATTAAAATAACTAAGAAGAGTAACATAAAAGAGAGTCATATTCATAAACCAAATATCCAATGTATCAAAGGATTCCAAGAATTTGATCCACAAATTATAGCAAAACTAGTAGGAGTTTTTCGGAGACAAATCCAGTAACAACTAATGGAAGCAACTAGGAAATGAAACTAAGCAAGAAAAATCCTAAAAAAAATCCTCCAAAGATAGTTTTCATCATGTCTCATCAAAAGGATATATCACAAGTCCACATGATACCTAAAATATCAATGAATCCAGTCAAAATTAGAGCAAGTATTACCATACACAATGTCGCATGATACAAAATAATTTTTTTTAAACAATGCAACAAGTAACTAGATAAAGAGATATTGTACATGGAAATGAAACTACTAAACTATATGATGATAAACAAATCAAAGTATAAGACATTCTACTAGAATCATGTAATGATCAAGTACAACGAAACTATAACTATGTTTGTTTTGAAATACCATTTTCATTATGTGGCTAGCTTGGCATGGTGCTTCAAAGGGTCCAGTTCAAACATACGTGAGGTGTATGTCGAACTATCCTTTGTTAGGTGACTCGGGTTGTCTAGTTATTGGTCACATATCTACTTGGCATTTTCCTTCCCGTGATTCACAAAATAAGATAATCATAATCACAAAATATGACGAACCAAGAATCAATATATACACGAGTCAAAATCAATATCCTTCAATCAGAGTAATAAAATATTATCACGTGTCAGAATTGTGTCTCAATATGATAACTAAGAAAGACTAAATTACAGCATTTCTGATGTACTATGAAACATAAAGAACAGAGTAATTGCCTCAAATAGTTGAAATCAACGTGCGTGACACGAACATATCGACACAGAGTAGGTTTTGATGCTAGTATCTGTAAATGATCCCAAATGGTGTAGCAGACCATCCATTGAATCTAGAATATTACAAATAGTCCGATTTGATATATAGAAGTCCAAATTTGAAGATTGGCACGATTATGAAGATCAAGATACAGGTCTGCATTCGCAAAACAAAATGATTTATTTAGTCAAAATCGAGAATTAGGCAATCTAGTCTAAGAAGAAAATTTGATTCAAGAAAATAGTCTCATAGCCAAATGCATACTTATTAGAAAACATTACAACTATCTAGAAATTATAAAAAATGATTAATAATATTTAGTCAAAGCAACATTTCGAAAGTATTTATAAATTATTTAGAAACTATTAGGTATTATATAAAATCCCAAAAGATTATATAGGGCCCAAGGCCCATGTGTTTACAAAGAATTTCTAAATGGCCTTAAGGCCAATATTTAGGCCAAATAAACTATTTACTAAATTTTAGGACCCAAGACACAAATAACTCATATAGAACCAAAAATAATTTAAATAACATTTTTATTGGTTTAAAAACAAAATTATTTTGTAGCGCCAAGGCCCAATTTCTACTTAATTAAATAAATCAAAATTAGTAATTGATATGTAGGGCTCGAGGCCCAATATGCTTCATTAATTGTGTAGGGCCCATGACCCAATATTGAAAACCCAATAAATTTAATCAATGTAGGGCCAAGGCCCATAATAATTAATTAATTAAACTTTTATTTAAAATCTAATATTCTTTAGGCCCAAAACAAATTCTAATTAAACTTAAATAGTATAAAAATTTTAATATCTATATATATATATAATAGCAAAATAGTTGAAACAAATTGCAGATATGCCATTTTTTTGCCTAAACTCGGCCACAATAAAAAATTAATTAAAAACCATATGGTTACAAAAACGAAATTGTACAATGATTAAACAGCTGCCAGCAACATTAAATGTGATACAATTGTCATTAATTAACCTCCAGTGACCAACAAAATTATTCAAAAAAATTAAACACAAATGCCATTTACAAAAACGAAATTGTACATTAATTTAACAGATTCCAGCAACATTATATTGTGATACAATTGTCATTAATTAACCTTCAGCAACAAAATTATTCAAAAAAAAATTAAAAACCTTTTCCCAATACCATTCTTTCTCATCAATTAAACAACTTCCAGCCTATTCTCTCCATCCACCAAGAAAATTGTTGGTTTCCCAACATATTTTACATTAATAATGTTTTGTTCTCACAGTCTTTAAATACAGTAAAAAATAAACTTCCCATCCTCACTCTTCAACTTTCAGAGAAAGAAAAAAAATTTCTTCATCAATGGCTCCTTTCTTCTCACTAATTCGTGAGGTCAGTCCATCCAAAACATTTTGGAATTTGAAAGTTTGACTCATTCGTATGTATGATGTACCCGGATACGGAGGAAAAGGACAACCATTCAGTCTCGAGTGTGTATTTCACGATTCAGAGGTAATTTTACTTATCCTCAGTTTATTACATTCTGCAATTCTGTTTATGTTAGATATAGTCTTAAAAAAAATTTGGTGATGTACAGTAATAAAATAAACTACTATTACATTCAATTGTTGTAATAATTCAATGCTTCCATATGGTTAGAAAAAAAATTATTATCATACATTAGATGTACGTTAATGTAAGGAGAAGTTTTCCATATTCTATCAATATCAAACCTTCTAAATTACTGGTGTAATTTTATATATAAAATCAATATACAAATGATTAAACAGCTGCCAGCAACATTAATTAAAAAACCATATGGTTACAAAACAAAATTATACAATTACTGGTGTAATTTTTTAATTACTGGTGTAATTAAAAATCTATATGGTTACAAAACAAAATTATTCAAAAAAATTAATAACCTTTTACCAAGACCATTCTTTCTCATCAATTAAACAACTGCCAGCCACATTTCTCCATCAACCAATAAAACTGTTGGTTTCACAACATATTTTACATTAATAATGTTGTATTCATACCAGTTATTTTTTTAAATTAATGTACAAATTACTGGTGTAATTAAAAAAATATATTGTTACAAAACGAAATTGTACAAATTACTGGTGTCATTTTTTTAATCAAAAGTGTAATTAAAAAACCATATGGCTACAAAACGAAATTGTACAATGATTAAACAGCTGCAAGCAACATTAAATTGGGAATCAATGTACAATAGTAATTTGTACAATTGGGAATCAATGTACAAATTAATGGGGTAATTTTTTAATTACTGGTGTATACAAAACAAAATTGTACAAAGATTAAACAACTTCCAGCAACATTAAAATGTGATACAATTATCATTAATTAACCTTCAGTCAAAAACAAAATTATTCAAAAAACTGACACCTAATTAACAACATAAAAAATAATAGCACCAAAAACAAAAATGACAGAAACATAAAACGTTAAAGCAATTTCAAATTATAAAAATAGACCTAATTAACATCTTATAAAATAGCATAAAAACAATAGCAATAAAAAACAATAGCAAAAAAGGACACAAATGACGGTGACATAAAAAGTTAAAACGATGGCAAAAAACAAACACATTGCAAGAAAATGATAAGAAAATTTCTTTTATAACATTCAAATCAAAGTACAAAGACTTGATAGACTCAGATTTAGATTAACCAACCAATGGCTGCAACGAATATCCCGCCAATAGCTGCCAAATCATCATTGCCGATGGACCAATGGCTGCAACGAATGGCCCGCCAATGGTCTTAACGAGAGTCGAACAAAATGTGTTAAATGATAAAACACAAATACAATCGGAATTCGATGAAAAAAATACACAAATGCCAGAGAAAAAGTGCATCATTTACAACAGCAGTTCAAACGGTCAAATAGCCAATGGGCCAATGGCTGCATTTAATGCCCCGCTAATGGTTTTGACAATAGCCGAACGAATATAATTATATGATGATGGTAACTTACAGTTACAAAACGAAATTATACAAATTACTAGTGTAATTTTTTAATCAAAAGTGTAATTAAAAAATCATATGGTTACAAAACAAAATTGTACAATGATTAAACTGCTGCCAGCAATATTAAATTGGGAATTAATGTACAACAGTAATTTATACAATTGGGACCAATGGCTGCAACGAATACCCCGCCAACGGTTTTAGCGAGAGTCGAACGAAATGTGTTAAATGATAAAACACAAATACAATCGGAATTCGATAAAAAAAATACACAAATGCCAGAGAAAAAGAGCATCTTTTACAACAGCAGTTCAAACGGTCAAATAGCCAATTGGCTAATGGCTGCATTTAATGCCCCGCCAATGGTTTTGACAATAGCCGAACGAATATAATTGTATGATGATGGTAACTTACAGTTACAAAACGAAATTATACAAATTACTGGTATAATTTTTAATCAAATGTGTAATTAAAAAACCATATGGTTATAAAACAAAATTGTACAATGAGTAAACAGCTGCCAGCAACATTAAATTGGAAATCAAAGTACAACAATAATTTGTACAATTGGGAATCAATGTACAAATTACTGGGGTAATTTTTTAATTACTGGTGTAATTAAAAAACAATATGCTTACAAAACAAAATTATACAATGATTAAACAGCTGCCAGCAACATTAAAATGTGATACAATTATCATTAATTAACCTTCAGTCAAAAACAAAATTTTTCAAAAAAATGACACCTAATTAATAGCATAAAAACAATTGCACCAGAAACACAAATGACAGAAACATAAAACATTAAAGCAATTTCAAATTACAAAAATAGACCTAATTAATATCTTAAAAAATAGCATAAAAAACAATAGCAATAAAAAACAATAGCAAAAAAGGACACAAATGACGGTAACATAAAACGTTAAAACGATGGCAAAAAAACACATTGCATGAAAATGATAAGAAAATTTCTTTTATAACATTCGAATCAAAGTACAAAGATATGATAGACTCAGATTTAGATTTGTTATTCCCGGGGCTTGATCAAAGATGGAAAAACAGATGCAATCGAGATCTGAGATGTCCCACAAAATTTTGCAGAGAGCAAACTCAAGATCTACGATGGTATAAAAAAAATCAAATAGCCAAATTACAATCTGAAGGAGGGAAAAAGAGAAGAGAAGATCTCTCGTTCTTCCTTGCAAACGTGTTGCAATTGGGACAGAACGAGTTACAATAAAACTAGAGAGAGATGAGAAGAAGAACAATGCTGGGGTGTCAAAACACCGTTGCTCAAAGCAAGATTCGCCCCACACGATCTGCTTCCAGGAACCAGCAAGTTGAATAACTTGTGGAACGCTCGATGTTACCTCTGTTCTGACTCCTCGGATGGACTTGCAATGGCGGCAACAGCTCTCTCTCTCTTTCTCCTTTTTTGACTTGTATTTTCGTAGTAGTCACAAAGGAGGCCAAAAGAGAGTATTTATAGAGAGAGGGTGGAAACCCTAACCGCCTCTTCAGTTATGGAAAGATTGAATCAAATCACAAAAAGATAGCAACGAATTAATTCTAATCCCACAAAGATAGGAACTGAATTAATTCAAATCCCACAAATATAGTAACGAAATTAATTCAAATCCCACAAAGATAGGATCTGAATTAATCGCATTGATTCACCCTTTCCATAACCGATTTGAAATCTGCACAGTCAGCGTAGCCCTCCATGCGGCAGCAGCAGCAGCAGCCTGGCCGCATGGACCGCTTAGGCCGCATGGACCGCATGTGCCGCATGAGCCGCATGGACCGCATGAACCGCATGAGCCGCATGGACCGCATGAGCCGCATGAACCGCATGGACCGCATGAGCCGCATGAGCCGCATGGACCGCATGGACCGCATGGCCGTATGAACCGCATGAGCCGCATATGAGCCGCATGCCGCATAAGACCGTATGGCCGCATATGAGCCGCATAAAGACCGCATGACTGCTGACGTGCTAAGTGCAAAGTGCGCCAACAAAATGCCACATTACGCCTCATGAGCCCGAGTCCGAGTCCGAGTCCGAGTCGCTAAGCCCCTTTGGGGCTTAGCTCCAAGTGGAATTAATCCAAGAGAATGACAAAAGCATTAATGCTTAATCCTTGGAGCCTTATTCTTACCTCTTAGTAAAATCACCCACATGGTTCCCTCCTTAGGGTCACCACCCCATGTGCATATCTCAACAACACATCCAAGTATATATGTTGAGATAACTCATGGTATATTTTCGATGTGGGACTATAATTTTACAAGGCATGTTGAGAGCAAGCTCCCTCCATGTAAAGAAAGCACCAACAATCCCCCACATATCACAACATATATATGTGTCTAGGGTTGAGCGTTCCCCACAGTAACTGTCCATTTTGTATTAGGATAGATGTCGCTGACGACTTGAATCTTCCCGCATAGGTTAAATAACAATGTGATACAAGAATGGACTACGCCTTGAATTCTGCACCACAATTGTAATTCTTCCCACTCACAAAGTGTAGTTACGTGTGCTTCTGGCTGCACATTAAAGGCCCTGTGCCAGCCTGGTTTCAGTATATAATTTTGGGCGTCTACAAGTTTACCCTCAAGAGACGGCCTGATATCTCTTTCCATACACTATAGGTGAGTTCTTTATTAAAGAGATATGGCATGAAGCCTTGCGCTTCCTTGCGGTGCTACGCCGCTATGACATGGCCTGAAGCCGAGGCATTACCCCTACCTGGGAACCTCACCGTAGTGTCATACTACTGTAGCATGAGGTCACAAGCCTCTTTGTAGTGCCAAACTACCCAGCATGAAGCCTAAGGCTTCCTTGCGGTGTTACGCCGCAACGACAAGGCTTGCAATGCCGAGGCTTTACCCCTACCTGGGTACCTCATCGTGGTGTCGTGCCACTGTAACATGGGGCCATCCTCCCCTTTGTAGTGCTGTCTACAACTCTTTAATTATGACATACAGCATTAGGCTACCTGCCTATTTGTGGTGCTACGCCGCTGTGACTTGGCTTGCAAAGCCGAGGCATTACCCCTACCTGGGAACCTCATGGTGGAGTCACCCCACTGTAGCATGGAGATTCACTCCTTATAGTGCTGCTCTACCGTGCTTCCTGTAAAGCACACCAGGCATTCACTCTGCCTGAGAACTCATTAAGGCGTTTAAGCCAACCTTCCACAGGATCTATTTTTTTGCAGAAAAATATATAGTAGACAACAGTGGTTATGGGTCCGTTTCTCTTCCATGTTCCAGAGAACAAGTACCCACTGTTACCTGATAGTTTCCCAGTCAGTGATCCTCCTTTGAACCAAAAGTTAGATGCCTAGTAGATTTCTCTTTGAACTAATAGCATAAAGCTTTATGGTAGGATTACAAAGACACACTATCAGAATGCCTTCAAGCCCATTTTACAAGCTGTGTCATCGACCAACTGGCGCTTGAGGCCCTTTGTGAACGGATCTGCCAGGTTCTCCTGACTCCGAACATCAACCACTGTAATTACACCTCTTTTGATAAGATCGTGTACTGCCCTGTGCTTCAACCGTACAGTCCTCTTCTTCCCGTTGAAGAGGTCATTTGATGCCACCGCCGCAGTCACCTAGTTGTCACAGTATATCGGTATCGCCGGTATCTGAGCCCCAACCACTGAAAGATCATACATGAGCTCTCGAAGCCATTCTGCTTCATCTGCTGCAGTTTCAAGTGCATAGAATTCAGATTCCATGGAGGAACGAGAGAGTACAGTCTGCTTCTTCGACTTCCACGATATAGCAGCTCCACCCAAGGAAAAGACGTATCCACCTGTGGATCTCTCGCTTTCCACCTCTGAACACCAGCTAGCATCACTGAAGCCTTCCACTACTGTCGGATACCCGTTGTAGTGCAGTGCATATGTCTGAGTCTTCTTGAGATATCTCATAACCCGTTTCACAGCTTTTCAGTGCTCAATGCCTGGATTGCTCGTGAAACGACTCAGCATTCCCACGGCGAAAGCTATGTCAGGCCTTGTGGCAGTAGTAGCATACATCAAACTCCCGATTACGCTTGCATACTCCAGCTGCCTGACGCTTCCCCTCGAGTTTGGCTTCAGCTTTTGATCACACCTGTATGGCGTATCGATCCCTGGAGATTCTTATACCCATATCGTGTGAGCATCTTCTCAATGTAGTGAGATTGTTGTTGACACAAAGTCACAGTCAACCAAATATTGACTATATTGACTAAATAATATCTGTATTAATTCAATACGACACACGACGTCTGCATAACAGTTCAAGACAGACGACAGCTCAGTCTCCGGCTCTCAGTGTGTTTTCGAGTCTGTATTTTATATTTTCATTGAGTCTAGACTTGTGTACTCTGAGTCTTGCTGAGCTCTTGACACTTAGTCTACAGCCTACCCAAAATCCCAAGCTCCATTGAACCAAACACTGTCCAAAAATCCCCTTAGAACCACTCTGTGCTCTGGAGACAGAGTTCGGGCCGAACTCTGCCTCCACACAGAGTTCGGGCCGAACTCTATTCCCTAGAAATTAGGAACCCTAATTTTAGGGTTAGCTGGTTGCTAGTTGTCCAACGGCCAAATTTTTGAATTTTCCTACCCGAATTCTGGCCGAATTCTGCCTATAAAAACACTATAAATAGGACATGAATTCTCTCATTCCAATCCATCCAATCTTCTTTTCTCTTCTCTCTTATAAGCTCAAGTAAGCCATACCCTTCCTATCTACTAGCCACAAGCCTCCTAAGTGTCGAGTGCTCAGCATCTCTCAGTTAGGATTCTTGTGCAAGAGTCGAAGAAGTCGCTTGGACAATTCCAAGCAAATTGCCACTGCGATCATCTGTTAGAAGTTGACGTGCTCTTTTGAAGAAAAGGCACGGGTTGTAAACTACTATTTCACAAATAGTGGATTTAATCCTGAGCTAGAGTTCTCAGGCCTGGACTAGTCCTCCACGAGGGAAACCAGGTTAAAATCGCTGTGTTTGCGTATGCTCTTCTGCTCTTCATTTATTTTCTGCACTTTACTCTGATTATTTATTGTTGGTGAAAGAGTTATTTTTAATTGGCTATTTTTCTATATAAACTCTATTCACCCCCCTCTAGAGTTGCCATACTGTTTTTCAATTGGTATCAGAGCTCTGTTCTTTTTATAAGGACTAACATCCTAAGAGCTGATCCATGGCAACCACACAATCCTTGAATTCCAATCATGGTGAAGGTCAGTCCACTCATAGGCCTCCCCTATTTGATGGAACTAACTATACATATTGGAAAACAAGGATGAGCTTCTATCTTAAGTCTCTAGACTTTGACCTGTGGACTGTCGTCACTGACGGTTACAAAAAGTCCGCCAGGATAGTTGTCGATGGTGACCTCATTGAGAAACCACACGACAAATATTCTGTCGAGGAGAAGAAACAGGCAAGTCTAGATGCTAGGGCTATTAATGCTTTATTCTGTGCTATAGACAGGAATGAGTTCAACAGGGTCTCTACATGCACCACTGCTCATGAAGTATGGAGACTTCTAGAAGTGACGCATGAAGGAACCACACAGGTCAAGGAATCTAAAATAAGCCGTCTCACTCAAGAATACGAAGCCTTCAAGATGAAGCCAAGTGAGACGATCACTCAAATGTTCACAAGATTCCTCGACATCATCAATCCTCTATCCTCGCTTGGAAAGCAGTACTCAAACCACGAGAAGATTCGTAAGTTGCTCAGAGGGCTACCAAAGATTTGGAACCCTAAGGTGACAGCCATCATAGAAGGGAATGATCTCACAACAATGTCAATAGAGACCTTGATGGGTAAACTCATGACTCACGAGCTTGACCTCAAGGACTTCGAAGAGCCCGCTTCGAAGACCAGGGAGATCGCACTCAAAGCTCATCAACGAAGAGCTAATCATGATGAGACCGAAGAAGCTAATTCGGATGATGAAGACCAAGCTCTCATGGTTCGCAACTTCAGGAAATTCCTTCACTTCAATCGAAGAAAGAAGGAATCTCAAGAAGACGATGAAGAAGAGCCAACTTGTTACGGTTGCAAGAAAACTGGACATGTCCGAAAAGACTATCCATTCCTGAAGAAGAGCAACCGCCATGAGAAGCCATACAAAAGGAACTCATCAAGGAAATATGCCAACACAGGCATTTGGCATGAAAGTGAAGCGAGTGACTCCGAGGAAGAAAAGGACTCTCCTCAAGATACAGCTAATGTGTGCCTAATGGCAACTTCCAACAAGGTATCTAACGAAACTCTAGATGACTTCTCTTTTGATGAACTTGGTGATGCATTCACTGATTTACTCGATGATCACAAAAAGGTCATCGGTAAATACAAACATGCCAAGGACAAAATCAAAAGTCTTGAAGATGAGATACAAAGAGTTTCTTTACTTCTTGATAATGTTAGAAACACGACACCCACAAATGACACTGATGAAGTATCCAAGCTTAAATTAAGCTTACATGATGCTGAAGCACGTATTGAGCAACAAACTCAAGAAATCACTACACTCAACACGTTGCTTGCTGAAGAAAAGAGTAGACACAAGATTTCCATGACTAAGATATATAGCTTAAATATTAAGGTTGATGAACTGCAAGCTGTTTCTAAAAGATTAGAAACCAAATTGGGTAAACAGGTTGTTCAATCTCAAACCCAATCACATGGGCACAACACCACTCATGCTAGTCAACCACGTCATTCTCATGCAGCACATAACCATGCATTTATATACACAAACTTTCACAAACCACGTACACGTAAGAACAATTCTCACTCAGTACACAATCATCATGCACAAAGACACAATCAACATCACTCCACACATAGAAATCATCATGCCATGCCATATAGACAAAATCATCATGCCATGCCATATAGACAAAATCATCATGTCATGCCATATAGACAAAATCATCATGCCATGCTATATAGATAATATCAGCATGTCACACATCATAGACAATACCATCATGATATGCCTCATAGACACCATCACCATGCCACTCATTCTGTGCATAATCATCATCACCATGCCAACTCTTCACATCATGACCATCCTCATCCTGTTGCTTATAGATATTATTCTCATGCTCCTAGTATAAATAAGAATGCTATCTGTACTTACTGTGGATTACATGGACACATCTCACCACAGTGCAAATTTAGAAGACTTGTAGATAAAAAGATATATACTTGGTTTCCAAAGACTAACTTTTCAGGACCATCAAGAACTCGGGTACCAAAGGTCACATCTACTCTTGATGTAGGTGGACCTTCCTTCTTTAACTGAAAGTAAGTGGATTCTCGATAGTGGATGCTCGCGACATATGACGGGAGACGCAAATCTTTTTGCATCACTATCGATGAAGAGAGAATGATATGTATCCTTCGGTAACAATCTCAAAGGGCACATAATAGGTAATGGTATCATTGGTCATCCTCCTTCTCCTGTAATAAAGGATGTCTGCCTAGTGACCGAGTTAAAGCATAACCTGCTCAGCATTAGTCATCTTGCTGATCATGGATATGATATTAACTTTGGACAAAACAGTTGCTACATCTATGATAGGTCAACATGAGACATTGCTTTTGAAGGGAAAAGAGAGGACAACATCTATGTTTTCTATCTTTCTGTAAATACTAACAATACAGGTAGATGTCTATATGTCCACAAAGACGAACGACTACTTTGGCACCAGCGTCTTGGTCATGCCAACATGGATGCTATATCCAGGCTTTCTACCAAGAAGCTAGTGAGAGGATTGCCTGACATCACATTCAAAAAGGACACGGTATGTACCGAATGTAAACTAAACAAGGCAACTAAATCCTCGTTTCATTCCATCAACTCTGTAAGTACTACTAGACCCTTGCAATTACTTCATATGGATTTATTTGGTCCTAGTAGAATAGCTAGCCTTGGTGGCAAACTTTATGCATTTGTTATTGTTGATGATTTTTCAAGATTTACTTGGGTTTTCTTTCTCGCTAATAAGAGCGATGCTATTTCTGTTTTCAAAGTTTTTGTGAAGAAAGTTCAAAACGAAAAAGGCTACATGATTACTCGAATTCGAAGTGATCATGGAGGCAAATTCGTAAATTATGATTTTGAAAATTTTTGTAATGCAAATGGTTTTGATCATGAATTTTCTTGTCCTAGAACTCCTCAACAAAATGGTGTTGTGGAGCGGAAGAATAGAACTCTCGGCGATATGGCCAGAGTCATGTTGAATAAATTTTTACTTCCGAAATACTTTTGGGTAGAAGCTGTCAGTACAGCATGCCACATTTTGAATAGGGTGCTAATTCGTCCCATTACGAAGAAAACACCCTATGAGCTTTGGTTTGGGAGAACCCCCAATGTTTCTTATTTTAAAGTTTTGGTTGTAGATGTTTTATCCTTAACACCAAAGACAACTTAGGCAAATTTGATGCCAAAGCTGACGATGGTATCTTTCTTGGTTATGCCGCCAAGAGTAAGGGATATAGAGTTTTTAATAAACGCTCACTTATTGTGGAAGAGTCAACAAATATGACTTTTGATGAAAACAACAGTGCAGTAAGTACTCTTGATGATGACGTTGAGCCATCAACTTCTACTCCAATGAATACTTCAACCGAAACTAATTCTCTGGAGGGTTTGCCTAAGAAATTCTCTTTCAAACCTTCTCATCCAGAAAATTTAGTTATAGGAGAAGTTTCATGTGGAGTAACTACTAGATCATCACTAAGAGACTCCGTTGCTAGCACTACCTTCATTTCACAAGTAGAGCCTAAAAACATTTTTGAAGCTTTTAATGATGAATTTTGGATTTCTGCTATGCAAGAAGAACTCAACCAATTCGAGAGAAGCCAAGTATGGGAACTCGTTCCTAGACCGGTTAATCACTCGACAATTGGTACTAAATGGGTTTTTAGAAACAAAGTAAATGAAGATGGTTCAGTCACACGTAACAAAGCTCATCTAGTAGCTCAAGGATACAACCAAGAGGAAGGTATCGACTACGATGAGACGTATGCTCCTGTTGCTAGACTAGAATCCATTCGGATGCTTTGTGCTTTTGCTAATTTTCAAAACTTTAAATTATTTCAAATAGATGTGAAAAGTGCTTTCTTGAATGGTTTTATTAAGGAGGAAGTTTATGTGAAACAACCTCCTGGCTTTGAAAATCACAAATTTCCCGACCACGTGTTCAAGCTAAAGAAAGCGCTTTATGGCCTCAAACAAGCCCCCAGAGCTTGGTATGAAAGGCTAAGTAGCTTCTTACTTGAGAAAGGTTTTTCAAAAGGGAAAATTGACACTACACTGTTTATAAAATCTTTTAAAGACACTATTCTGTTGATTCAAATTTATGTTGATGATATCATTTTTGGTTCTACTGATGAAACCCTCTGTCAAGAATTTGCCAAGTAGATACAGACAGAATTTGAGATAAGCATGATGGGAGAGCTCAACTACTTTCTTGGTCTGCAAGTAAAACAAATGGCTAATGGAACTTTCATCTGCCAATCGAAGTATACCAAGGACATGCTGAAGAAGTTCGATCTTGACAACGTCAAACCAATCAGCACGCCAATGGCTACTTCAACCAAACTCGAACCAGATGAGAGCGGCAAACCCGTTGATCAACGTAAGTATCGAGGTATGATAGGCAGCTTACTCTATTTAACTGCTAGTCGTCCCGATATCATGTTCAGTGTTTGCCTATATGCTAGATATCAAGCTAATCCTAAGGAATCACACATGACCGCGGTTAAGCGTATCTTTTGATACCTTAAGGGTACGGTTACAGTGGGCCTATGGTATCCCAAGTCAACATCATTTGATCTTATTGGTTATTCCGATGCTGACTTCGCTGGATGCATGGTCGACCGTAAAAGTACGAGCGGCACGTGTCATTTATTAGGAAAAGCTTTAGTCTCCTGGTTTAGCAAGAAGCAGAACTCTGTCGCACTATCCACAACAGAAGCTGAATACATAGCAGCTGGGCGTTGTTGTGCACAAATTCTGTGGATGAAGCAAACCCTTGAAGACTATAAGTTATCTTTTATGCATATTCCTATATTCTGTGACAATACTAGTGCCATTAATTTGACTAAGAACCCTGTCTGTCACTCACGCACTAAACACATTGAGATCAGACACCACTTTTTGCGTGATCATCAGCAAAATGGCACGATTAACTTAGAGTTTATTGACACTGATCATCAGCTAGCAGATTTTTTTACTAAGCCATTATCCGAAGAGCGCTTCAATTTCCTTTGTCGTGAACTCGGAATTTTGGATGAAGCAGTTATAAGTTGAGATTCACCTGCATAAATATCGAGTATATTTTGATTCTTTTACGACGAATTTGGTATGGGTATAAGCCGAAAGGGTCCTTCTGACAACAAGGCGTAAAAGCCTAAGCGACATGGTGCACTAGTCCTCACGACTACCGCTAGCTGGGATCCGGCCCCTGCAGCTAACCCATGGCAAATTTGAAATATTGAATTACAATATATTTCCTTGTTTGTTATATGGTTTGTTTCGATTTAATATTGCCTAATTGATTTTTCTAAAGTTCATTCTGACTTTTGTGTACCTCTCTATGTACTTCATTGAATTTATCAAACTTTTTTTTCTTCAACACTTAACCAATTTTTCTATCTTTTCAGCCTGTTTTCTGTTCTGGACCACTAATCCAGAACTCGGGCCGAACTCTGCCCCCAACAGAGTTCGGGCCGAGTTCGGTCCAATTGTTCCAGAGTCTGAATCAGCCTCTGCCGTTGGATCATTTTAGATCCAATGGTCAATATTCTATCCGACCAAAGACAAACCCCTATTTTATTTCGGGATTCCTTCTCTTTTCTCCCATATTTCCTTCTTCTCCACCTCTTCAACCTTCTTCCTTCCAAACCCTAACCTTAGTTCTTGATCTAGAAAGCTCCATTTCTTCTCAAAATCAAGGGAAAGGGGTTTTTCAACATTCTCTTCCACTGTTTGGTATTATTTTCAGGTATAACTCTCTCTTTCTATCATTTTCAAGTTCTCCTATTTCTTTGCAAATGGCATCTCGCTTGTCCAAATGAGGGAGAAGGACTCGACATGAGGGAGCTTCCTCTTCGGTTTCTCCTCCTCCGATTGAACAAGTTGTTGAACAATACCCCATTCATCCGTTGTTCAATCCGTCGCGTCCCGATGACCCTAATACATACAACGACCGTCTATTTGTGTCGCTAGACGCCTCTAATGAATGGTTTAACGATTTTAGGACTCGTCCGGTGTTTGGGGGCCATCCCATCAATTTCACAATATTTTCTCAATATGAATCTTTATTTCGTGATCTTTGTTTGGATGAACTAGTTGCTTCCAACTTTGTCATTTACCGTAGGGCAATCCAAATGTTCTACTGTAATCTGACTCACGATGCAGCCCACATCTATTCCCGGGTTGCTGGCATTAACATTGTCTTCAATGATTCTGAGTTGGGAGACTTTCTTGCTCTCCCGGATCTTGATGTGTGGGACAAGATTGTGGAAGCACGTCAACTTCAATTTGTTGGCGATACTTCCCTTGAAGGTTTCAAGGAGGATTTATGTGCTCCTAACGTAAGTCCTCGCAAGCTAAAGGCCAAGCATCTCACCCCCTACTTTTATGAACTTCATCGCATCGTGTTCAATACTATCTTACCAAAAGCTGGTTCAACTGATGAAGTTACCTACTTTGAGATCTCTGCTTTATATCACCTTCATTTTTGTATCCCCTTCAATCTTCCTAGGACAATGATGGACTGGATGATAAATTGTAGGAAGAAACCAAGAGCTTTGGTTTATCCTTTATACCTTCCTATGGTTTTTCGTGCATTCATCATTCCTATTCATGACTGTCCGTTCCTGCCTGCTCCTGCTTTCCTGTCCAAGGTACGACGTACTCAAGCAGTCGTCGCCTCTCCTGAGGCTTCTGAGCATTCTGATGATGAGGAGCCAGACGCCCCTCCACTCGGTCAGGATGCACCTCCTCCACCTGCCACTCTTGACTCCATCTAGACCATGCTCCGGGATCGTTTCGACTTAGAGGACGATCGGTGGGCTCAGATTGACTACCGCACTACCCTGCAGATGAGTGCACTCAGCAACTCGCTGCATGATATTCGGTACTCCATGTCCCATCATCCTACTATGCCCATTCCCATGCAGCGGGATCCCGATCGTGAGGGCTATCGCATTGATGATCCGTGGGTCATGCGTTACCTGGATCCGGGTGCTGCTTTTGTGGATCCCAGACGTTCTGACACTCCTGGACCATCTCGTGCTCCATGATGGAGATTGGCTACTATCTGCTGCTGCTGCTACTGATGATGATCTTAGTTATTGCATTTTCATTTCTAGTTAGTTAGTTTCAGTTTTATGTACTTGGATGCTTTTAAACTCTGGTTGTGTGTTTGACATTTGGTTATGACACTTTATGCTAGTACTTCTTTTGATTATTTCTATACTGTTTCTTCTCTGCTTGGTGTGGTTGTATTACTATTAATTGTCTACTGCAGTTTTCTTTTATTATTCATTCATCTGTAGTCTATATTACTAACTGCCAAAAGGGGGAGAACTATATATATTCTGCCTGGATATATATGGCTGGATATACTTGTTTGGTATCATATCCTATCTTTTCGTATTTCTGTGCTTGTTTGTGCTTTTTGGGAGATATTATATAGGTTTCCATGCACTATTTACGGGGGAGCTATTGCTTCTAGCTCAGCACCATTCACTGATTACGGGGGAGCTATTACATTCTAGCTCGGCATCAAGTATGGGGGAGCTATGTTGCTATAATCAACTGTGTCCAGGTATGAATATTGAATATACATATATTATTTTGTCAATTATCAATATGGGGGAGATTGTTGACACAAAGTCACAGTCAACCAAATATTGACTACATTGACTAAATAATATCTGTATTAATTCAATACGACACACGACGTCTGCATAACAGTTCAAGACAGACGACAGCTCAGTCTCCGGCTCTCAGTGTGTTTTCGAGTCTGTATTTTATATTTTCATTGAGTCTAGACTTGTGTACTCTGAGTCTTGCTGAGCTCTTGACACTTAGTCTACAGCCTACCCAAAATCCCAAGCTCCACTGAACCAAATACTGCCCAAAAATCCCCTTAGAACCACTCTATGCTCTGGAGACAGAGTTCGGGCCGAACTCTGCCTCCACACAGAGTTCGGGCCGAACTCTGTTCCCTAGAAATCAGGAACCCTAATTTTAGGGTTAGCTGGTTGCTAGTTGTCCAACGGCCAACTTTTTGAATTTTCCTACCCGAATTCTGGCCGAATTCTGCCTATAAAAACACTATAAATAGGGCATGAATTCTCTCATTCCAATCCATCTAATCTTCTTTTCTCTTCTCTCTTATAAGCTCAAGTAAGCCATACCCTTCCTATCTACTAGCCACAAGCCTCCTAAGTGTCGAGTGCTCAGCATCTCTCAGTTAGGATTCTTGTGCAAGAGTCGAAGAAGTCGCTTGGACAATTCCAAGCAAATCGCCACTGCGATCATCTGTTAGAAGTTGACGTGCTCTTCTGAAGAAAAGGCACGGGTTGTAAACTACTATTTCACAAATAGTGGATTTAATCCTGAGCTAGAGTTCTCAGGCCTGGACTAGTCCTCCACGAGGGAAACCAGGTTAAAATCGCTGTGTTTGCGTATGCTCTTCTGCTCTTCATTTATTTTCTGCACTTTACTCTGATTATTTATTGTTGGTGAAAGAGTTATTTTTAATTGGCTATTTTTCTATATAAACTCTACTCACCCCCCTCTAGAGTTGCCATACTGTTCTTCAATTGTGACAGCGCTACTCCAGTGTCTGTCCGGATGATCTTTATTCCCAAGATGACATCTGCATCCCCCAAGTCCTTCATACTGAACTTGGTTGAGAGGAACTTCTTTGTCTCTGTGACACAGCCTATATCCGTACCTAGGATTAGCATGTCGTCCACGTACAGACAAACGATGACTCCTCGTCCATCAGCGAACTTTGTGTAAACACATTTGTCCGTCTCGCTGACTCTGTAGCCGTTTGACCTAATAACTTTGTCAAACTTCTCATGCCACATCTTAGGAGCTTGCTTCAAACCATATAATGATTTCACCAACTTGCAGACTTTGTCTTCAAGACCTTTGACGACAAATCCATCTGGCTGTTACATGTAAATCTCTTCGGTCAGCTCCCCATTCAGGAATGCTGTCTTTACATCCATCTGATGTATCACCAACTTATGTATAGCTGCAAAAGCGATTAACATCCTGATGGTGGTCATCCGAGCTACTGGAGCGTACGTGTCAAAGTAGTCTATCCCCTGTTTCTGAGAAAATCCCTTGGCGACCAGCCTGGCCTTGAACTTGTCGATAGTTCCATCTGCCTTCATCTTCTTCTTGAAGATCCATTTACATCCAATAGGCTTTTCTCCTTCAGGTAGATCTACCAACACCCATGTGTTATTGGAGGTGATAGAGTCAAACTCGTCATTCACTGCCTCCTTCCAGAAGATAGCATCTCTGGTCTTCATCGCCTCATCATAGGTAAGCGGATCTGCTTCCACATGATAGGTGACAAAGTCATCTCCGAAATCTTTCGGTCTCCTCGCTCGCTTAGCTGACGGCTCTGCGAGTTCTGGTACAAGAGTTGTTTCATCAACAACAGCTTCTTCTTGGACTACTGGCTCGTATGAGATTTCAGTCTCATTTGCACCTATATCATTTTCCGGAATGTCCGAAAGAACAATGTTTTTGTCTTTAGCAAACTTGTCTTCAAAGTATTCAGCATCGCGAGATTCGATGATATGATTTGATTCAATATCAAGAAATCTCCGAGCATCACTCTTCTCGGCATACCCCAAGAAGATTGCCTTCGTAGTCCTTGTCCCCAGCTTCTGAATCTTCAGATCTGGAAGCTTCACATACGCCAGACACCCCCACACTCGAATGACATTCAAGTTTGGTCTGACTTTGAACCAGAGTTCATGAGGAGTTACTTCCGAAGTTGGATATGGCACTCTATTCAGAATGAAAGTGGCCGTTAATGCAGCTTCTCCCCAGTAGCATTTTGGAAGACCTGCAATGAGCAGCATAGAATTCATCATTTCTGTTAATGTTCGGTTCTTCCTCTCTGCTACTCCGTTGGATTGAGGAGAATATGGAGCAGTAGTCTCGCATATGATTCCACGTTCTTTGCAGAACGATGCGAATTCATGAGACCTGTACTCCCCACCTCGATCACTTCTCAACCTCTTGAGTTGTTGTCCAGTCTGTCGTTCAGCTTCGGCCCTGAACTCTCTGAACTTCTCGAAAGCTTCGTCTTTGGACTTGAGCAAGTAGACGAACGCGTATTTTGAGAAGTCGTCGATGAAGGTTATGAAATACTTCATCCCAGCCTTCGTGGAGAAATGTTTGAAGTCACAGATATCGGAGTGCACCAACTCCAGAAGATCTGTGCTTCGATTGACCCGATGAAAGGGTTTCCTTGTGATCTTCGTCTGAGCACACACTTCACACTTCTCCACCTTACCCCCACATTTGGAGATAAGTCCTAGACTAGACATTTTGTTGATTCTTTTACAATGAACATGTCCTAGTCTATTATGCCACAACTCAAGAGAATAATCAGAAAATGCAACTGCATTAATGTCTTCAAACTGGTTAACAAGCTGAATTTTAAACATGCCTTCGGTTTGATAAGCCTTCCCGAAGTATGTTCCTTTCTTGGACATCACCATCTGACCAGCATTGATGTCCATCCTCAAGCCTGCGTTGCAGAGCAGGCTCCCAGAGATCAGGTTCTTGGCAATCGCCGGAACATGCTTCACACCTTGAAGCGTCAGAGTGTTCCCAGAAGTGAGTTTCAGTTCCACGGTCCCGATCCCCAGAACTTCAGCTTGGGCCTGGTTCGCCATGACAACCTTCTCAGATATCGGCAGGTATGTGACGAACCATTCCTTGTCTGAACAGACATGGCAAGTCGCACCAGTGTCTATCCACCAGCCAGAGTCAACCCCCACAGTTGTGACCTGTCCAATCATAGCAACAACGTTAGAAACCAATGAAACCTTATTAGGCTCACATTTCTCTGATTGTTTAGGCTTAGATCTGCATTCACTCTTGTAGTGGCCTTTCTTGCCACAATTATAACAAGTCACGTGGGACTTAGTCTTCTGTTGCTTGAAAGAAGGACCCTTCACTTTTAGATTAGCGAAGTCCTTCTTCTTGGGATGAGAAGCCGCCTGCTTCCCCTTGGAATCTCTCGTCTGCACAAGATTGGCTTTAGCCAACTGTTTGGACAGAGTGTCCACCTTCTGTTGAGAACGCATCTCGTCCTCAACATGGATCTCTTGAAGTAGATCTCCCAAGCTAATGTCTAGCTTCTTTCTGTGCATCCTTGCATAGAAGGTGTAACACCCTGTTTTCTGAAATTAGGAATTTTTGAAAATTTATTATTTTTATTATTTATTAATGGTATTTTAGTCATGGTATGATTTTTGGTGATTATTAGTGTGATTTAAACCATTTCTAAAGTCATGCTAAGTCATGACTTATGACTTGTGATTTTGGTTAGAATAACTTAGTGCAAACCCTAGTTTCTCTAACCTAGAAGTTGCCATGACCATGAGAACTTGACCATAGGCTTAGAATATCATTTTAGTGGTTTTTAGCCTAAAGGGTATTTTGGTAATTTTCTAGGATTTAATTGGAATTAATTGATTTTATGAGTTTTTACTATTCATTGATTTTGGTTAGTGTCATGAGAGCCTTTAACCTAATCTACCCTAATCCATAGGTTAGTCCCTAACCTAGAAATGATAAAGGAATGGTTGGTTGCATAAGTCAAAGTATGGCTTAATATCTAGATATTTACTTATAGGATATTTTCCTTGTTTTACTCAAAAGATCAACCCCTTGCCACCAAAGTCCTTTCCTTCTCCATGAAGGAAGACAACCCCCATGCCTTGGCCATGCCTTGGCCGGCCACAACCCCCCCCCCCTAGCCATGCCAAGCCCCTATATATCACCACCCCGATTTATTTCATGTCTCTTTACAAATTCATGAACTTGAAAAACCACAAATGCTCAAACCTACATAACTTCACCATTAGTGATCCTATTGACCTCAAATCTTTTGCATTGGAACCCTAACATACCAAGGGAGCTAGGGGAGACTAGAAGTTGGAGTTATTGAGGTTTTGGACATCACAAAGTTGAAGTGAAGCCCCCCCCCTCTACATTGATTTTCTTGATTTCTAGCACATAGAGGTATTTTCATTTTTATCTATGTAATGTAGTGATTTTTTCTTCATAAATGCATGCATGTAGGTCTGCCCTAGATGTGGGTCAAGTTTGGTAGGATTTAGGATTGATTTGGTGTCGTATCGGACACGTATCCAAATTGAATTTCATTGTATTTTAATGTTTTTAGCTCACTGTCACATTGATATATACACACTGTTTTCCAAAACTTTTTGAACCAAAACCTAGCCTAGCTAACACTAAACCTAACCCTAAAACACTGAGCACAAATTGGGTTGTGTCGTGTCCAAAATCTGGACACGAAGCTCTCAGTTTCACTCACACTGGACACACTGCACAGTGCACTGAAATCCCCTGCTACCACCCCCTTGGTTCTCCCTACACACGACACTAGGACACGGGAAAATTGGTGGACACGAGGGGGCATTGTCTGCGCACATGCCCCCAGAATTTCAAGACACCTCGTGTCCTATCGAGAGAGCACGGACACGTGCACTGGTCGTGCACTATCACCGCACACACGCACAGACACCAACTTCGAGTGTCTCGTATCTCACGGACACGACACGATGACACCTCGTGGTGACACGATTGTGTAGCCCTATAGTTGGCGTACACGAGGACACGAGCACGAGGTGCGTCGTGTCCTGTGTCGCGAGCACGAGATGTGTGCATCGCTGCACGACGCGGTGCAGAACACTGAGTATCAGTCGATTTCCTTCGACTGATACGGAGTTCGTGCCGTGTCCTGAGGACACGTGGACACGAGACAGGCTACCTAAACCCTAGACCAACCCTAGGCGAACCTATCCACACGTGCACGAGACTTCTAGACACGTGTGTCGTGTCCTAGAGCTAAGTGCACGCGTGCACGACGCTGTGACACTGTGACTTACCCGTTTGTGTTTTTAAACTCGTGGACACGCCGTGTCGTGTCGTGGTGTCGTGTCAGGCACCTAGGATACTAGGGTATGTGTGGGGCTAGTGTTACCAACCATTTGTATCGAGCCTTAGCTCGGTTTTGTATGAGAATTTAGGTTTACCCTGTTTTCGAATGAACAGTCCAGTTTTCCTGATTTTGGGATTAATCCAGTTTTTCAGAAATGAAATTCAAAACCTGTTTTGATATGATTAATGCATTGTATATATGTATTTTAGTGTGTATATATGTAGTATATACGTATTTGTGAGTGTGGGTCGATTTTGGGGAGATTAGGTTATGTGTATGTGTAGTTATATATGTATATACATATGTATGTATATATGTATCATGTGTGTGTGTGTGTGAGTTGGGGCCTTTGGTTCCAGGTTCTGAAACCCCCCCCCCCCCCTGTCCTGACCCTATTCCAGTCCCTCTCTCTCTCACTGTCTCACAGCCTCTCTCTCTCTCTTCCCTTCCCTATATATATATATATATATGTAATATATGTATAGTTATATATATATATATGTATTGTATATATATATATATATATATATACATGATATATATGTATATTGTATTAGGTCTCTATATGTATATGTAGTGTATTATATACATATGGTTGTATTATATATGATATTCATATATGGGCATGTGGGTAGTAGGTTAAATAGTGTATGACTATATGTATAGATATATATATATATATGAGACTTTTAGTTATAGGTTTATGTGGAAACCTAGGCTATGGCCTATGGCCAAGGTTATTGACCTATGGTTGGGGTTAACCCTAAAGGCCAAAACCCTACTAGAAACCCTTGTTGACTAAAGGTTGACCAAAGTCAACCTTAGGTCAAAGTTGACCTAGTTAACCTAGAAATGACTAGGAATGACCTAAAATAACTAGTTTGACTAGTTTGACTAAAACCCTAACTAGTTGACTAGTGTTGACCTAGCTTTGACTAGATAATTGACCATTGTTGACCAAAGTCAACTATGGGTCAACCATGACCAAATTAACCTAGAAATGACTAGGAATGACCTAAAATAACTAGTTTGACTAGTTTGACTAAAACCCTAACTAGTTGACTAGTGTTGACCTAGCTTTGACTAGATAATTGACCATTGTTGTCCAAAGTCAACTATGGGTCAACCATGACCAAATTAACCTAGAAATGGCTTGGATGAACATAGAAGGACTTATTGACTAAGATTTGACTAAACCCTAGGCTATTAACTAGTTGGTTTAGGTTTGACCTATATATAAGCATATCATTGTGACTTAGGTTTTGTGGAAGACCTATGTAGATAAGATATGTATGGGGTTAAGTTAGATACTTAGAGTTGAGTCATGACTTGAGATTGGAATATGGGATTAGCTTGAATATAGGATTAAGGTTGGTATTATATATATATGTATTTATATGTGGTATACTTGTATAGGTATTGGTTATACCTTAACCTTGTGGTGTAGTACCTTAGATAGTCTAGATTGACCTAGCTTGACCATATTGACTAGTATTTGACTAGTCTGACCATTGATTGACTAAACCCTAGATAGTTTAACTAGTTTGACCCTATTTGACCTTGTTTGACTTTAATTGACTTAGTTTGATTTCCTGTAACCTAGTATGACTTCCTGTGACCTAGTTGACTATTAGAGTTGACCAAGAGTTGACTTTTGACCAGTTTGACCTAGAATCATGTAGTATGCATTGTATACTTTATTTTTATCATTGTGGATACTTTGTGACTTGTATTACTCTGACTAGGAGCCAGACACCTCTCCTCAGACAGTATATCCTCTTCAGACATTCAGTTATCAGGCGAGTACATTCTCTGACCGTTTCATACTTGTTCAGGCTTTACTTCTCGCTCTAGATTACTTTACTTGTTGCTGTCACGTTGGTAACACGGATTGGTACTATATGGATCTTTATATGAGATGTTATCCCCCTCGGGAGCATCGGGTACTTCATGTTATGTGTGTTTCACTATCATCATGTACTCCTATGCTTCCATTATTCATGTACACTCATGTGATCATGTACTCTCATGTTTACTGAGCTCTCATGTATACTATCATGTGCACCCTTTCATGGGCCCCATGTGATATCATGTACAATAACGTAACCTGTATAGATCCTTGTGTATTGATTGGGGTACGGGGGAGTAGAAGTGGTCATGTGAATAATTCCAAAGTAGTGTAATCATGTGCAAACTCAGTAGTGTAATCATGTGCAAATTCTAGCCATTCACATGCCTATCTTGTGCTCTACATCACTAGTCACTACAGTTCTCTATATACAGTAGATATTTCATTACAGCTATCTCTTTTACAGCGTATATTTCCTTTCAGCAGTTCATGTATCTTACTCTATTGCTTGTATCGTATTTTCTAACCTGTTATGAACTGTGTGAGATATATTGTGCTCGTTCCCGTCCTGATTGGACCTGTTGAAAATATTACAGAGGATGAGGATGAGGCCCTGGTGACTACCTATTATGGAGCAGGACTAGATGATACTTATGTTGTGGACCCTCAGTAGGATCCACCTGCAGCTGAGGATGTTGTTCCAGTAGTCTAGACCAGTTTAGTCTAGGCAGTCTTTCTATATTTACATTTTGTCTCACTTTCTGTGTTGTATTTTGAGATGTGGAGATGTATAGACTCTTAGACTTTTTGTATTATGAGTTGTCAGTTCTGGATATTGTGTTGTACTAGACACTTAGACTTATTCATCTATGATACTGTTCTCTTGAGTTACTATCTATCTATCTGTTCTTCCTTCTCTACCTAGATGTGATTGAGATTACTTCTGATGTTACCTCCATTCGGAGAGTATGAACTGTACAGGTACTTGATATTGATAGATGATTGACCTAGGACAGCGTTCTACCGCCGACACTGCGGCGTAGGCTGGGCGTTGTTACGTTCTCGTACCCTAACAGTGGGTGCGGGTCGTGACACGTTTTTAGTGGTGGCCCATGCAGGTCGAGTTTATGTAGTGGTATTCGAACTAGAGTATCACTACAGCCTGCGATAGGATTAGAGGAATAGGCTTAGAGAGAATGGATACTCAATCACTGCTAGGATACTTTGAGAGATTCCTGGGATGACCCTTGAGAATCTCATTGAAATTTCGATTTAAACTCCTTTTTCCTTAATTGAATTTGATTTTGAAGGATTCACTGTAGAACTTTGAATCCTGGTATTAGTTGATGATTTTGAAATTTTGTAGTTGTTGATTTTAATTTCTTAGTGTTAGATTAATATCTTTTATTTTTTTTGGGGTACTCAATCACAATTATGAGAAAACTCTTATTTATTTCTTGCCATCTAATCCTCTTGCTAATTGCCTTTCATTAAAATGAACTGTCCTCTCTATTTTGCATCTTGCTTAAACTCTTTCTACCAATCTATGTGACTGTATCCCAAACCTGACTTACTCGACTTTTCCTCAAATAAAGACTCATTAAGACCTTCTAACCTTGACCTTGATTGATCGAACCCTAACTATATTCATCTAGTAGCCTATAAATCCCTAGGACAGTGTTTCTAAATTATTTACTGGACTCCTGATTAATTTTATTTCATGGGTTAATTTGATCCTCTTCAATTTTTGCATCAATTTGTCACGTCTCGAACTCCCACTTTCTATTCTAGATCATTGGACGTCCTTTACCGTGACTTAGATATTCAGAGTATAAACACTAGCTGTTACCTCCCAACAAACTTCACATATAAAACCTAGACTAGCCTACCTTCATGTAGGTATTCCATGTCCTACTAAAATCCGTCTCCCTGTACTCTATTTTTTTCTTGATATGATTTTCTGGTCAAATGGCTAAACTATAACCTCTGCCATGATACTAAATTTATTCTTATTTCAATTAGAAATCCACCCTGGTTCAATTCTTTCGACCTAGCATGTGATGGCGTTCTACTTGAATCCTTGAATACTTAACCTTGTACCTTATCTGATTACTTGACCCGTTGGCTAAGAAACTTGGACTATGTAATTCCTTTCATCATTACCATCCTTATATCTTGTGCTGCTAAATTAGCCTTAGTTTTGCAAGCTTATCTATTTTCGAGCTTGGTCATGACATATTTTATTGGGTGGCCACCCACTAACATATTGTCTAATCAGAACCGGTACATGATGGTCTGATCAACCTATTGCACTTTGGTTCGCTTTTTCATGTATCAATCTACGTGGATGGACACAGTTAAACTTACCCTAGAATCTTATCCACAACAGCCTTGACAATTCTCCTTGGAATTATTTATCGCCTATGGACCTCGTATTCGTATCCAGTTGAATTAAATTTAATCATGACCTGGATCTTCATCATTGGATGCTCGTGCTCATACTTAATTTTATTGATTTCCCATCTTGCCCAAATCTCTATTTTTCCTGAAATTGATCAACTTAGATCGTGTCAAGACTAAAATCTATTGTGATTGTTTGTACCTAAATTTTCAATTTTTTTTTTTATGGAAGGATAACTTTAATGATTTCTCAGTTACTTGTTAATGACCTATTTTCATATAGGATGGTAGACGACCCTATAGCCTTGATGATTGTTGTTTCCTTACCTTCCCAATTACCTTAGATTGCTTGTACGTTTTGATACCATAGGAACAGTCTTGATCTAGAATGACTAGTGCACCCAGATGAGACCACAGACTTTCCCATTTAACCTGTCCCCCTGGTATCACTATTGCATCACCAATTCTGGTTAAAATTAGGCCATAGACCCTTCCCACTCTAAATTATGATCACCGTAGACACATTACCGTGACTTTTAAATTTGGGGCACAAAATTAGTTGTTTTCCCAAAACTGACTTCACATACCTGATCTAGACATGACATACTACATCCATGACCTTAGTGTCCCACTCAGGCATACCATTGTGTGCTTCATTTTCTTAGTACAATTTTCCTGGCCCGAGGCTCCATCCTGATTTACCCCATGGAGTTATTTTTCTTTTTGGCTTCGATTTGAATTTAAACACCTTATGACCTGAAACTGCCAGCCAATTCTTGGACATAACCCAGTATAGGTTTACTACCCATATTTTGCTTGTTGACCTTGTATGTTGCCTAGGTAGTGGCTTCGTCCTTGATTGTTGGAGGTTTGACCTAGAAGGAGTACGACCATCTAAATTTCGAGGACGAAATTATTTTAAGGTGGGTAGACTTGTAACACCCTGTTTTCTGAAATTAGGAATTTTTGAAAATTTATTATTTTTATTATTTATTAATGGTATTTTAGTCATGGTATGATTTTTGGTGATTATTAGTGTGATTTAAACCATTTCTAAAGTCATGCTAAGTCATGACTTATGACTTGTGATTTTGGTTAGAATAACTTAGTGTAAACCCTAGTTTCTCTAACCTAGAAGTTGCCATGACCATGAGAACTTGACCATAGGCTTAGAATATCATTTTAGTGGTTTTTAGCCTAAAGGGTATTTTGGTAATTTTCTAGGATTTAATTGGAATTAATTGATTTTATGAGTTTTTACTATTCATTGATTTTGGTTAGTGTCATGAGAGCCTTTAACCTAATCTACCCTAATCCATAGGTTAGTCCCTAACCTAGAAATGATAAAGGAATGGTTGGTTGCATAAGTCAAAGTATGGCTTAATATCTAGATATTTACTTATAGGATATTTTCCTTGTTTTACTCAAAAGATCAACCCCTTGCCACCAAAGTCCTTTCCTTCTCCATGAAGGAAGACAACCCCCATGCCTTGGCCATGCCTTGGCCGGCCACAACCCCCCCCCTAGCCATGCCAAGCCCCTATATATCACCACCCCGATTTATTTCATGTCTCTTTACAAATTCATGAACTTGAAAAACCACAAATGCTCAAACCTACATAACTTCACCATTAGTGATCCTATTGACCTCAAATCTTTTGCATTGGAACCCTAACATACCAAGGGAGCTAGGGGAGACTAGAAGTTGGAGTTATTGAGGTTTTGGACATCACAAAGTTGAAGTGAAGCCCCCCCCCCCTCTACATTGATTTTCTTGATTTCTAGCACATAGAGGTATTTTCATTTTTATCTATGTAATGTAGTGATTTTTTCTTCATAAATGCATGCATGTAGGTCTGCCCTAGATGTGGGTCAAGTTTGGTAGGATTTAGGATTGATTTGGTGTCGTATCGGACACGTATCCAAATTGAATTTCATTGTATTTTAATGTTTTTAGCTCACTGTCACATTGATATATACACACTGTTTTCCAAAACTTTTTGAACCAAAACCTAGCCTAGCTAACCCTAAACCTAACCCTAAAACACTGAGCACAAATTGGGTTGTGTCGTGTCCAAAATCTGGACACGAAGCTCTCAGTTTCACTCACACTGGACACACTGCACAGTGCACTGAAATCCCCTGCTACCACCCCCTTGGTTCTCCCTACACACGACACTAGGACACGGGAAAATTGGTGGACACGAGGGGGCATTGTCTGCGCACATGCCCCCAGAATTTCAAGACACCTCGTGTCCTATCGAGAGAGCACGGACACGTGCACTGGTCGTGCACTATCACCGCACACACGCACAGACACCAACTTCGAGTGTCTCGTATCTCACGGACACGACACGATGACACCTCGTGGTGACACGATTGTGTAGCCCTATAGTTGGCGTACACGAGGACACGAGCACGAGGTGCGTCGTGTCCTGTGTCGCGAGCACGAGATGTGTGCATCGCTGCACGACGCGGTGCAGAACACTGAGTATCAGTCGATTTCCTTCGACTGATACGGAGTTCGTGCCGTGTCCTGAGGACACGTGGACACGAGACAGGCTACCTAAACCCTAGACCAACCCTAGGCGAACCTATCCACACGTGCACGAGACTTCTAGACACGTGTGTCGTGTCCTAGAGCTAAGTGCACGCGTGCACGACGCTGTGACACTGTGACTTACCCGTTTGTGTTTTTAAACCCGTGGACACGCCGTGTCGTGTCGTGGTGTCGTGTCAGGCACCTAGGACACTAGGGTATGTGTGGGGCTAGTGTTACCAACCATTTGTATCGAGCCTTAGCTCGGTTTTGTATGAGAATTTAGGTTTACCCTGTTTTCGAATGAACAGTCCAGTTTTCCTGATTTTGGGATTAATCCAGTTTTTCAGAAATGAAATTCAAAACCTGTTTTGATATGATTAATGCATTGTATATATGTATTTTAGTGTGTATATATGTAGTATATACGTATTTGTGAGTGTGGGTCGATTTTGGGGAGATTAGGTTATGTGTATGTGTAGTTATATATGTATATACATATGTATGTATATATGTATCCTGTGTGTGTGTGTGTGAGTTGGGGCCTTTGGTTCCAGGTTCTGAAACCCCCCCCCCCCTGTCCTGACCCTATTCCAGTCCCTCTCTCTCTCACTGTCTCACAGCCTCTCTCTCTCTCTTCCCTTCCCTATATATATATATATATATATGTAATATATGTATAGTTATATATATATATATGTATTGTATATATATATATATATATACATGATATATATGTATATTGTATTAGGTCTCTATATGTATATGTAGTGTATTATATACATATGGTTGTATTATATATGATATTCATATATGGGCATGTGGGTAGTAGGTTAAATAGTGTATGACTATATGTATAGATATATATATATATATATGAGACTTTTAGTTATAGGTTTATGTGGAAACCTAGGCTATGGCCTATGGCCAAGGTTATTGACCTATGGTTGGGGTTAACCCTAAAGGCCAAAACCCTACTAGAAACCCTTGTTGACTAAAGGTTGACCAAAGTCAACCTTAGGTCAAAGTTGACCTAGTTAACCTAGAAATGACTAGGAATGACCTAAAATAACTAGTTTGACTAGTTTGACTAAAACCCTAACTAGTTGACTAGTGTTGACCTAGCTTTGACTAGATAATTGACCATTGTTGACCAAAGTCAACTATGGGTCAACCATGACCAAATTAACCTAGAAATGACTAGGAATGACCTAAAATAACTAGTTTGACTAGTTTGACTAAAACCCTAACTAGTTGACTAGTGTTGACCTAGCTTTGACTAGATAATTGACCATTGTTGTCCAAAGTCAACTATGGGTCAACCATGACCAAATTAACCTAGAAATGGCTTGGATGAACATAGAAGGACTTATTGACTAAGATTTGACTAAACCCTAGGCTATTAACTAGTTGGTTTAGGTTTGACCTATATATAAGCATATCATTGTGACTTAGGTTTTGTGGAAGACCTATGTAGATAAGATATGTATGGGATTAAGTTAGATACTTAGAGTTGAGTCATGACTTGAGATTGGAATATGGGATTAGCTTGAATATAGGATTAAGGTTGGTATTATATATATATGTATTTATATGTGGTATACTTGTATAGGTATTGGTTATACCTTAACCTTGTGGTGTAGTACCTTAGATAGTCTAGATTGACCTAGCTTGACCATATTGACTAGTATTTGACTAGTCTGACCATTGATTGACTAAACCCTAGATAGTTTAACTAGTTTGACCCTATTTGACCTTGTTTGACTTTAATTGACTTAGTTTGATTTCCTGTAACCTAGTATGACTTCCTGTGACCTAGTTGACTATTAGAGTTGACCAAGAGTTGACTTTTGACCAGTTTGACCTAGAATCATGTAGTATGCATTGTATACTTTATTTTTATCATTGTGGATACTTTGTGACTTGTATTACTCTGACTAGAAGCCAGACACCTCTCCTCAGACAGTATATCCTCTTCAGACATTCAGTTATCAGGCGAGTACATTCTCTGACCGTTTCATACTTGTTCAGGCTTTACTTCTCGCTCTAGATTACTTTACTTGTTGCTGTCACGTTGGTAACACGGATTGGTACTATATGGATCTTTATATGAGATGTTATCCCCCTCGGGAGCATCGGGTACTTCATGTTATGTGTGTTTCACTATCATCATGTACTCCTATGCTTCCATTATTCATGTACACTCATGTGATCATGTACTCTCATGTTTACTGAGCTCTCATGTATACTATCATGTGCACCCTTTCATGGGCCCCATGTGATATCATGTACAATAACGTAACCTGTATAGATCCTTGTGTATTGATTGGGGTACGGGAGAGTAGAAGTGGTCATGTGAATAATTCCAAAGTAGTGTAATCATGTGCAAACTCAGTAGTGTAATCATGTGCAAATTCTAGCCATTCACATGCCTATCTTGTGCTCTACATCACTAGTCACTACAGTTCTCTATATACAGTAGATATTTCATTACAGCTATCTCTTTTACAGCGTATATTTCCTTTCAGCAGTTCATGTATCTTACTCTATTGCTTGTATCGTATTTTCTAACCTGTTATGAACTGTGTGAGATGTATTGTGCTCGTTTCCGTCCTGATTGGACCTGTTGAAAATATTACAGAGGATGAGGATGAGGCCCTGGTGACTACCTATTATGGAGCAGGACTAGATGATACTTATGTTGTGGACCCTCAGTAGGATCCACCTGCAGCTGAGGATGTTGTTCCAGTAGTCTAGACCAGTTTAGTCTAGGCAGTCTTTCTATATTTACATTTTGTCTCACTTTCTGTGTTGTATTTTGAGATGTGGAGATGTATAGACTCTTAGACTTTTTGTATTATGAGTTGTCAGTTCTGGATATTGTGTTGTACTAGACACTTAGACTTATTCATCTATGATACTGTTCTCTTGAGTTACTATCTATCTATCTGTTCTTCCTTCTCTACCTAGATGTGATTGAGATTACTTCTGATGTTACCTCCATTCGGAGAGTATGAACTGTACAGGTACTTGATATTGATAGATGATTGACCTAGGACAGCGTTCTACCGCCGACACTGCGGCGTAGGCTGGGCGTTGTTACGTTCTCGTACCCTAACAGTGGGTGCGGGTCGTGACAGAAGGTACTCCATCCAGCAGGAAGTTTTGAGACGATCCCTCCGACGACAAACTTGTCGGGAAGGGGCATCTCTTCGTCTTCCAGTTTCTGACGCAGCTTCAGAAATTCCTTCACCTGTGGCAGCATGGACTTTTCGTCCTCAAAGAGCAATTTGTGATATTTTTCAACCACAAACATTTTGCTCCTGTTCTTATCTTCTTCATACAGATTTTCCACAGACTCCCATATGTCTCTGGCAAGTTCCTTCTTTGAGTAGGATTCTGCCAGGGAGTCCTCCATAGCATTCAGGATGAGAAGCCTGCAGATGCTATTTTCCTTTCTCCACTTGGCCTGGAGTTTGGTAGCCGCGTTGATGGCGGCAGTAGATCCAGTGTCTGGAACAGAGGGTTCTTCCTCCAACAGAACATGATCAACGTCTTTCAGTTGAAGAGTTAGGTACACCTTTCTCTTCCAGACTTGATAGTGCTCTCCATCTAACTTTTCCAACTTGCAGAAGTCCGATTGGAGGAGCGAAGCATTAATGTTTTCCATCTATACGGATCTTGCTTTGAGATTGTTATTCCCGGGGCTTGATCAAAGATGGAAAAACAGATGCAATCGAGATCTGAGATGTCCCACAAAATTTTGCAGAGAGCAAACTCAAGATCTACGATAGTATAAAAAAAATCAAATAGCCAAATTACAATCTGAAGGAGGGAAAAAGAGAAGAGAAGATCTCTCGTTCTTCCTTGCAAACGTGTTGCAATTAGGACAGAACGAGTTACAATAAAACTAGAGAGAGATGAGAAGAAGAACAATGCTGGGGTGTCAAAACACCGTTGCTCAAAGCAAGATTCGTCCCACACGATCTGCTTCCAGGAACCAGCAAGTTGAATAACTTGTGGAACGCTCGATGTCACCTCTGTTCTGACTCCTCGGATGGACTTGCAATGGCGGCAACAGCTCTCTCTCTCTTTCTCCTTTTCTGACTTGTATTTTCGTAGTAGTCACAAAGGAGGCCAGAAGAGAGTATTTATAGAGAGAGGGTGGAAACCCTAACCGCCTCTTCAGTTATGGAAAGATTGAATCAAATCACAAAAAGATAGCAACGAATTAATTCTAATCCCACAAAGATAGGAACTGAATTAATTCAAATCCCACAAATATAGTAACGAAATTAATTCAAATCCCACAAAGATAGGATCTGAATTAATCGCATTGATTCACCCTTTCCATAACCGATTTGAAATCTGCACAGTCAGCGTAGCCCTCCATGCTGCAGCAGCAGCAGCAGCCTGGCCGCATGGACCGCTTGGGCCGCATGTGCCGCATGAGCCGCATGGACCGCATGGACCGCATGAGCCGTATGGACCGCATGGACCGCATGGACCGCATGAGCCGCATGGACCGCATGGCCGCATGAACCGCATAAGACCGCATGGCCGCATATGAGCCGCATAAAGACCGCATGACTGCTGACGTGCTAAGTGCAAAGTGCGCCAACAAAACGCCATATTACGCCTCATGAGCCCGAGTCCGAGTCGCTAAGCCCCTTTGGGGCTTTGCTCCAAGTGGAATTAATCCAAGAGAATGACAAAAGCATTAATGCTTAATCCTTGGAGCCTTATTCTTACCTCCTAGTAAAATCACCCACATGGTTCCCTCCTTAGGGCACCACCCCATGTGCATATCTCAACAACACATCCAAGTATATATGTTGAGATAACTCATGGTGCATTTTCGATGTGGGACTATAATTTTACAAGGCATGTTGAGAGCAAGCTCTCTCCATGTAAAGAAAGCACCAACAAGATTAACCAACCAATGGCTACAACGAATACCCCGCCAATGGCTGCCAAATCATCATTGACGATGGACCAATGGCTGCAACGAATGCCCCGCCAATGGTTTTAACGAGAGTCGAACGAAATGTGTTAAATGATAAAACACAAATACAATCGGAATTCGATGAAAAAAATACACAAATGCTAGAGAAAAAGAGCATCTTTTACAACAGTAGTTCACACGGTCAAATAGCCAATGGGCCAATGGCTGCATTTAATGCCCCGCCAATGGTTTTGACGATAGCCGAACGAATATAATTGTATGATGATGGTAACTTACAGTTACCTCCTTACTGTCATTTCTACCAAGTGAAAAAGTGGCTGAAATTAAAATTAAATATCAAAACAACATTCATATATAAATATATCCTTAGTTGCTACTATCAACTGTTAAATATAAAAAACAATAATCAGTTATATAATTTAAATTGTATATATTATAACAAAATATCCATAAATGTACTTACAGCCTAGGAAAGAATTGAGAAAATGGGAGGATGTTGATTTACCAACATGTAATAAAAATTAACAGATTCCACAAACAAATTTAATCGCATTATATCATGGATAATAAAAATAATACTAATGATTTCATAATTATAAATAGCGGCAGTATTTCAATAATAATAGAATTAGCTGAATACTTGAATAAATTATATGCATAAATATTTATGTACTGAATTTATTTTTTTCTTTGCAGGGCGATCGAATTCATGCAAGTATTAAGAAAGATTTAATCTCCAACTTTCAACCTTTGCTGAATGAGAGAAGACTCTATGTTGTTCGATGTTTTGTTGTTACAAATAAAAACATGAAATACAAAACAACCGCAAATAAATACAAGATATTATTCTTGGCAAAAACGAAAGTTATTGAAATATTTGATGAGAAATTTCCTTCTTTTGTTTTTACTTTTCACAAGTTTTCTGATCTTACAAGTGAGAAACCTTTAGATGATAACAAACTTATTGGTAAATACATGGTTAAATTATTTTTGTGTTTACAAATATTATTTCATCAAATTAATTGTTATTTGTAAATACCATTTATTTCAGATATTATTGGACGAGTTGTTACATTAGATCCTCCCTAACAAAGGGATTTGAAAGATGGACCAACACGACTTATGGATATTACTCTCGAGGACAATGAGTAATAATTTAAATTTTTTATTATTCTATTTTTAAATATTTTGCATATAATTAAAAAATAAATTAATTTTCTTTGTATTATTAGGAAACATCGTCTGCCATGTACTTTGTGGGGTAATTTGGTTGATATTATGGTTTCGTACGTTAATAATGGAAGAAATGAGCCTATTATCGTAATACTACAAATGTTTCGTACCAAATTATATAGAGGTGATAATGTTTTGTTCTTATAGTCTGTAAATACAGTGAAAAATAAACTTCCCATCCTCACTCTTCAACTTTCAGAGAAAGAAAAAATTTCTTCATCAATGGCTCCTTTCTTCTCACTAATTTGTGAGGTCAGTCCATCCAAAACATTTTGGAATTTGAAAGTTCGACTCATTCGTATGTATGATGTACCCGAATACAGAGGGAAAGGGCAACCATTCAGTCTCGAGTGTGTATTTCACGATTCAGAGGTAATTTTACTTATCCTCAGTTTATTACATTCTACAATTCTGTTTATGTTAGATATAATCTTAAAAAAATTGGTGATGTACAGTAATAAAATAAACTACTATTACATTCAACTGTTATAATAATTCAATGCTTCCATATGGTTAGAAAAAAAATTATTATCATACATTAGATGTACGTTAATGTAAGGAGAAGTTTTCCATATTCTATCAATATCAAACCCTCTAAATTACTGGTGTAATTTTATATATAAAATCAATGTACAAATGATTAACAGCTGCCAGCAACATTAATTAAAAAACCATATGGTTACAAAACGAAATTGTACAATTACTGGTGTAATTTTTTAATTACTGGTGTAATTAAAAATCCATATGGTTACAAAACAAAATTATTCAAAAAAATTAATAACCTTTTACCAAGACCATTCTTTCTCATCAATTAAACAACTGCCAGCCATATTTCTCCATCAACCAATAAAACTGTTGGTTTCCCAACATATTTTACATTAATAGTGTTGTGTTCATACCAGTTATTTTTTTAAATCAATGTACAAATTACTGGTATAATTTTTTAATTACTGGTGTAATTAAAAAAAATATTGTTACAAAACAAAATTGTACAAATTACTGGTGTCATTTTTTAATCAAAAGTGTAATTAAAAAATCATATGGTTACAAAACGAAATTGTATAATAATTAAACAGCTGCCAGCAACATTAAATTGGGAATCAATGTACAACAGTAATTTGTACAATTGGGAATCAATGTACAAATTAATGGGGTAATTTTTTAATTACTGGTGTGTATAAAACAAAATTGTACAAAGATTAAACAACTGCCAGCAACATTAAAATGTGATACAATTATCATTAATTAACCTTCAGTCAAAAACAAAATTATTCAAAAAATGACACCTAATTAACAGCATAAAAAACAATAGCACCAAAAACAAAAATGACAGAAACATAAAATGTTAAAGCAATTTCAAATTACAAAAATAGACCTAATTAACATCTTATAAAACAGCATAAAAAACAATAGCAATAAAAACAATAGAATAAAAGGATACAAATGACGGTAACATAAAAAGTTAAAACGATGGCAAAAAACAAACACATTACAAGAAAATGATAAGAAAATTTCTTTTATAACATTCAAATCAAAGTACAAAGACTTCAGATTTAGATTAACCAACCAATGGCTGCAACGAATACCCCGCCAATGGCTGCCAAATCATCATTGCCGATGGACCAATGGCTGCAACGAATGCCCCGCCAATGGTTTTAACGAGAGTCGAACGAAATGTGTTAAATGATAAAACACAAATACAATCGGAATTCGATGAAAAAATAACAAATGCCAGAGAAAAAGAGCATCTTTTACAACAGCAGTTCAAACGGTCAAATAGCCAATGGGCCAATGGCTGCATTTAATGCCCCGCCAATGGTTTTGACAATAGCCGAATGAATATAATTGTATGATGATGGTAACTTACAGTTACAAAATAAAATTGTACAAATTACTGGTGTAATTTTTTAATCAAAAGTGTAATTAAAAAACCATATGGTGATAAAACGAAAATGAACAATGATTAAACAGCTGCCCGCAACTTTAAATTGGGAATCAATGTACAACAGTAATTTGTACAATTGGGACCAATGGCTGCAACGAATGCCCCGCCAATGGTTTTAACGAGAGTCGAACAAAATGTGTTAAATGATAAAACACAAATACAATCGGAATTCGATGAAAAAAATACACAAATGCCAGAGAAAAAGAGCATCTTTTACAACAACAGTTCAAACGGTCAAATAGTCAATGGGCCAATGGCTGCATTTAATGCCCCGCCAATAGTTTTGACAATAGCCGAACGAATATAATTGTATGATGATGGTAACTTACAGTTACAAAACAAAATTGTACAAATTACTGGTGTAATTTTTTAATCAAGTGTAATTAAAAAACTATATGGTTACAAAACGGAATTGTACAAAGATTAAACAGCTGCCAGCAATATTAAATTGGGAATCAATGTACAATAGTAATTTGTACAATTGGGAATCAATGTACAAATTACTGGGGTAATTTTTTAATTACTGATAAAAGTAAAAAACCATATGGTTACAAAACGAAATTGTACAATGATTAAACAGCTGCCAGCAATATTAAAATGTGATACAATTATCATTAATTAACCTTCAGTCAAAAACAAAATTAATTTGGTATGAAACATTTGTAGTATTACTACAATAGGCTCATTTCTTCCTTTATTAATGTACGAAACCATATCATCAACCAAATTATCCCATAAAGTACATGGCAGACGATGTTTCCTAATAATACAAAGGAAATTATTTATTTTTTAATTATATGCAAAATATTTAAAAATAGAATAATCAAAAATTTAAATTATTACTCATTGTCCTCGAGAGTAATATCCATAAGTCGCGTTGGTCCATCTTTCAAATCCCTTTGTTGGGGAGGATCTAATGTAACAACTCGTCCAATAATATCTGAAATAAATGGTATTTACAAATAACAATTAATTTGATGAAATAAAATAATTTCATATTTGTAAACTCAAAAATAATTTAACCATGTATTTACCAATAAGTTTGTTATCATCTAAAGGTTCCTCACTTGTAAGATCAGAAAACTTGTGAAAAGTAAAAAACAAAAGAAGGAAATTTCTCATCAAATATTTCAACAAATTTCATTTTTGCCAAGAATAATATCTTGTATTTATTTGTTGTTGTTTTGTATTTTATGTTGTTATTTGTAACAACAAGACATCGAACAACATAGAGTCTTCTCTCATTCATAAAAGGTTGAAAGTTGGAGATTAAATCTTTCTTAATACTTGCATGAATTCGATCGCCATGCAAAAAAAAAAAAATTAATTCAGTACACAAATATTTATGCATATAATTTATTCAAGTATTCAGCTAATTCTATTATTATTGAAATACTGCCACTATCTATAATTATGAAATCATTGGTATTATTTTTATTATCCATGATATAATGCGATTAAATTTGTTTGTGGAATCTGTTAATTTTTATTACATGTTGTTAAATCAACATCCTCCCATTTTCTCAATTCTTTCCTAGGCTGTAAGTACATTTATGGATATTTTGTTATACTATATACAATTTAAATTATATAACTGATTGTTGTTTTTATATTTAACAGTTGATAGTAGCAACTAAGGATATATTTATATATGAATGTTGTTTTGATATTTAACTTTAATTTCAGCCACTTTTTCAGTTGGTACAAATGACAGTAAGGAGGTAACTGTAAGTTACCATCATCATACAATTATATTTGTTCGGCTATCATCAAAACCATTGGCGGGGCATTAAATGCAGCCATTGGCCCATTGGCTATTTGACCGTGTGAACTGCTGTTGTAAAAGATGTACTTTTTCTCTGGCATTTGTGTATTTTTTTCATCGAATTCCAGAGAAAAAGAGCATCTTTTACAACAGCAGTTCACACGGTCAAATAGCCAATGGGCCAATGGCTGCATTTAATGCCCCGCCAATGGTTTTGACGATAGCCGAACTAATATAATTGTATGATGATGGTAACATACAGTTACCTCCTTACTGTCATTTGTACCAACTGAAAAAGTGGCTGAAATTAAAGTTAAATATCAAAACAACATTCATATATAAATATATCCTTAGTTGCTACTATCAACTGTTAAATATAAAAACAACAATCAGTTATATAATTTAAATTGTATATAGTATAACAAAATATCCATAAATGTACTTACAGCTTAGGAAAGAATTGAGAAAATAGGAGGATGTTGATTTACCAACATGTAATAAAAATTAACTGATTTCACAAACAAATTTAATCGCATTATATCATGGATAATAAAAATAATACCAATGATTTCATAATTATAGATAGTGGCAGTATTTCAATAATAATAGAATTAGCTGAATACTTGAATAAATTATATGCATAAATATTTGTGTACTGAATTTATTTTTTCCTTTGTAGAGCGATCGAATTCATGCAAGTATTAAGAAAGATTTAATCTCCAACTTTCAACCTTTGCTGAATGAGAGAAGACTCTATGTTGTTCGATGTTTTCTTGTTACAAATAACAACATGAAATACAAAACAACCACAAATAAATACAAGATATTATTCTTGGCAAAAACGAAAGTTGTTGAAATATTTGATGAGAAATTTCCTTCTTTTGTTTTTACTTTTCACAAGTTTTCTGATCTTACAAGTGAGGAACCTTTAGATGATAACAAACTTATTGGTAAATACATGGTTAAATTATTTTTGTGTTTACAAATATGAAATTATTTTATTTCATCAAATTAATTGTTATTTGTAAATACCATTAATTTCAGATATTATTGGACGAGTTGTTACATTAGATCCTCCCCAACAAAGGGATTTGAAAGATGGACCAACACGACTTATGGATAGTGCTCTCGAGGACAATGAGTAATAATTTAAATTTTTGATTATTCTATTTTTAAATATTTTGCATATAATTAAAATTTTAATTAATTTCCTTTGTATTATTAGGAAACATCGTCTGCCATGTACTTTGTGGGGTAATTTGGTTGATGATATGGTTTCGTACGTTAATAATGGAAGAAATGAGCCTATTGTAGTAATACTACAAAAGTTTCGTACCAAATTATATAGAGGTGATAATTATTTCTTATATATTGAATTTTATTTTCATTCTACATTTATAAAATAATTTAATACAAATTTAAATTGTATTATTTTTCCGATTAGGCCAAGTTACAGCATCCAACACGTTCTATGTGTCAAGGTTGTTATTTGGTGTTGACATTCCTGAGATTGAAAATTTTAAATCAAGGTAACTAAAACATATCGATGCTATAATTAATTGTTTATTATTAAGATTTTAATGAGTATTCAGAATTAAATTAATAAATATTTGTCTACTTTATGAAGGATTGTTGAAGAAAGCAGTGAATCAATCACTATAAGTACAATATCACTAACTTCTACAAATTTGGTTGAAAATGAATTATCAAGTGGCCAAGCTATAGTTAGGAGTACCATTGAGAAATTGAGAGATAACCATGAGGTATGTATTTCTTTCAGTTACAATTTATAATTTTATTATATTACATAATTAATTTACCTTATTCAGAATATTAATCTAAATTTTGTATTATTGATTATCAGATTGGAAGCTTTTGGGTTTATGCTGAAATTGTTGAAGTTGTATTAAAGAATGCTTGGTGGTATTTTTCGTGTAACAAATGTCCAAAAAAACTAGATAAATGTGGCGATTTATTTTACTGTGACAGATGTGACAAATTTGAAAAAGAAGTTAACATCAGGTATTAACCTACAATAATTTTAAACCTAATTACTATTCTTCATAATTATTTAAATACAATTTTCTATGACAGGTACAAAATTAATGTTCGTGTCATTGACACAACCGGAGAAATAGAGTTACTATTGTGGGACAAAGAATGCGTTCAGCTTATTGGAAAAAAGGCTTTGGATTTAAAAAAGAAGATGTCAGAGGTATAGTAAAAATTTGTTTCTCTTTTTAAAATAATTTTTGCACTATATTTGAATTTATTATATTTATTAAAAAAAATTCTCTTTTTTAAAATTGTAGGAATCAGAAATGATAAGAAAATTCCTGAGGAAATACAAAATTTAGTTGGATTAAGAATTTTCTTCAAAATTCAAGTAAGATCTAAACAAGTATGTAATTATACTGGATCATTTACGGTATTAAAGTTGACTACCGATGAAGGACTGATTTCACTATATTCTGAAAATTTTAAAGATAATAAGGTATGTGTTCATCTTTCGGTAATTTGAAATTGCTTTAATTATTTTTTAAATATTCTGTTGAAAATATATATATTTTTTACAGGAATCTGATATTTTTTCAAATTTGTTGAAGGAGGATAATGATGTCGAAATGGTAAACAAGTTTTCCTTCAATTAATCATTTTCTTTAAATTTACAACACATTTTAATTTTATTGTCATATAAATGAATAGATTGGATCGTGTGGAGAGATGATTTCAACATCAAATGTTAAATATTCACAAGAGATTGAGTCTGTAGAAACTCCTGAAGATTCCGGATTGAAGAGGTCCTTGGTTGATGCATACTCAACAACAGCAGGATCAAAGAAGATGAAGGTTGATATAAAGAAAGAGAAGGAATGAAGATTATCTTAGTTTGATCCTTAGTGCTTTTAATTTCAGCCAGCTTAAAAGAACTCTTTGTTCAATGTATTGACGTACTTGAATATTATCTTAGTTTGTATTTGAATGCTTTCAAATTCAGCCAGCTCTTAAAAGAACATTTTGTTAGAGCTTACTTAGTTAATTGAACTTATGTTATTCTCTATGGAACTTTCATTTGTGTTAAATATGTATTTGAAAAAAGTATATATAAACCTTTTTTCGTGCTATTAGATAATCTAATTTAATACAAACAATGAAACAGTATTACCAATAAGATGAAGCTTGATATGAAAAAAGATAAGGAATAACATTTTACACTCATTATAAGTTGATTACTCATGCAAATAGGATGATATTAACATCTTTGTTAGATTAAATGTCGTACATCAAATAATGTTGAACAAACTCCATGCGAACATGTATATTAATTTTCTACAAATTTATATATATAAAAAAAGAACTGGACATACTAAATATACATTGTCGGACATAGAATCTCATTGATATCGAATAAAAATGTGATTGTTAAAGATAACTAAATTAAAAGGTTTAATACAACACAATAAATGTGTTATTCATATTAATTTATTTTCCACAAACTTCCAATTCATAATATTACATTTACAACAAATATCGACATTAAACTTACTTAAAGTAAATAGATATAGATTAGTAATAATATTATAAGGAATGACATTTTTTAAGAAATATGATGATTATAAGTTGATTACTAATGCAAATAAGATGATATTAACAACTTTGGTAGATTAAATGCCAAACAAATATTGACATTAAAAACTACTTAAAGTGTACAAATATTAATAATAATATTACAAAGTTTATGTTTGCAATTAATGTGTCAATGTACATCATTATTTTAAAATGTAGAACCATATAAATAATTATAGCCCATATTTTCTTTATGTAAGCCTGAAAAATATATAAAGTAAGACAGCCATATTTACGTATGATGTCACATAACTAAATAAAACAAGTTAAAATAATATGGCATATAATTTAAAATGTCTTACAAAGGTAGATCTCCTCAATCATGAAATAATGTTGAACAAAATCCATGCGAACATGTGGATTAATTTTCTACAAATTTATATATATAAAAAAGAGCTGGACATACTAAATATACATTGTCGGACATGGAATCTCATTGATATCGGAAAAAAATGAGATTTTAGAGATAACTAAATTAAAATTTAAAGGTTTAATACAACACAATAAATGTGATATTCATATTAATTTATTTCCCACAAATTTCCAGTCCATAATATTACATTTACAACAAATATTAAATTAAACTTACTTAAAGTAATACATATTAGTAATAATTTTTAAAGTAGTGATTTTTTTTACTCATTATAAGTTGATTATAAGTTCATTACTCATGCAAATAAGATGATATTAACATCTATAGTAGATTAAATGCCGTACATCAAATAATGTTGAACAAACCCTTTCAAGTTCATAATATTATCTTAGTTTGATCCTTAGAGCTTATAAATTCAGCCGCTGCTGTATATTAATGTTAATTGAACTTATGTTATTCTCATTAAAAGACAAACTAAGATAATTTATTTCTCACAAACTACCAGATCATAATATTACATTTAAAACAAATTTAGACATTAAACTTATATAAAGTGTACAAATATTAATAATTATATTACAAAGTTTGTGACCGCAGTTAATGTGTCAATGTACAACATTATTCTTAAATGTAGAACCATAAAAATAATTATAGCCGAAATTTTCTTTATGTAAGCCCGAAAAATATATAAAAGTAAGACAATCATATTTACATATGATGCCACACAACTAAAGAATACAAGTTAAACTAATATGGCATATAATTTAAAATGTCTTAAAAGTAAATATCCTTAATCAAATCAAAAAAGTTAATTTCAAAACTAAATGTTTATGCAGGAAAAGATAAGAAACAAATATATAAAATTAAGTTGTCCATACATCATTAGATCCTTTAAAAAGAAAGTGCTTAGCAACAATCTGTTGGCATTCCTTACTTTTCTCTTCCCAATACAAAATAATCATGAATTGACAACCTACATATTGGGCTTACAATATAATAATGGATTTTAATATTTAATATAAATATTATACAAAAACGATGTATGGATAAATTCATACAGCTCTAATGATGTATGAATTTCTTAATACAGCTCTAATGATGCAATTAAAGCTGTATGATGCAATTAAAGCTGTTGTTGAAAATCTAGAATGAAGATTATCATTTACAATATTAGAATCTTTAAAAAAAATGTTTAACAGCAAAAACTGTTGGCATTCCTATCTTTTCTCCTCCTAATATAAAATAATCATTAATTGAATGCCTATATATTGGGCTTACAGTATAAGAATGGGGTTTCAATTTGGTCATTTCCAAATCCCAGCAATAATATAACAAGGAAGGAACTATTACAAAGAAAAAAAAATGAGAATGAGGAAGCTGACAAGGAGTACAACACTTAACAAGCGACCGAAACTTACAAACGATAGAAAAGGTAATAGTTCCATCTAATTTCTTTTGTCTTTTAAGTTATTTTAATTTCTTCTAATAGTGCAGCATATATTAATCACGAATATACATTGTAAACATCAGACATATCTATATTCTTTGGCTGCAAATTACCATTTAATAATCAAAAAAAATATTATAACTATTTATATATAAGCCAATTGTGTTAAAAATTTGATTTACTGTAAAATTCCAAACATCCATATATTAATAATTTATATCATCATGCAGTATATATCCATCCACTTCAAAGATGTATAATCTAATATTAGGTAAAAATTGAATTGCTTTTTAGTGTACAAAATCATTAAATAAATGTAAAAAAATTATTGTACAAGCATTATTTTACAACATGTAGATATTCGCATTATTTTCAAATATTTATTGTAGAAACATTATTTTAGTAAATCATTTGAATGATATAAAATAATATTAAATTAGAAGAATTATTTACCCAACATTTGAGGAATTACTAAATAATATTAAATATGACATATTGTGATTAATTTCGGACTGAATATAAAATCACTAAATTATTACAATTTAGTTAAGAAAATATTCAAACATGTCTTCATAGATAATTTAAATAATATTCAGTCCAAAAAGTTTACTTGCAGAGTTATATATTATCATTAATTTACCTTCATGAATTTAAATGATATTCAGTACAAGAGTAGATTTATACCTTTATTTTGTAGCGAACCATTTTGAAGCAGTTCATTGACAGATTTGATGGCAACAAATACCTGCAAATATAATTCAATAATAAATTTAGAATATATATATATATATATATATATATATATATATATATATATATATATATATATATATATATATATATATTTGTGTGCTAAAAACAATTTTACCTATAATAAAATTCTTCTTCAATTATAAGCATATAATAACCCATCCTATCATGAATCACCTAAATAAACTTTCAATACATATATATCTAGAACGTTTTTCATTATTCTATAAAAAAAAGAACCAAAAAACACTAAGAAAAGATAGGAATGCCGAGATTTGTATCTATGTCTGTCATGAATCACTGTAAGAAACCCGAAATAAATAGATGTTCATTATTGTGTAAAAATCACGAAAAATAAATTAGGAAAAAAATCGGAAAAATCAGTAAAAAATCATGAGAAATGAAAAAAAAGGTTGAAATACCTAAAATTTTAAATATATGTTTAGATCAATAACATACGCAATTTATTCATTAAATAGAGAACAATAAAATTAGGAAAAAATCTCACAAATTGAACTAAATTCGTAAATCTAGAACATAAAATGATGATTCACCAAAAGTAAACCTTTTAATTGCATTTCCCATGCGTGTTATGTCAAACACAGCTCCATTAAAAAACTGAAGAAAGAAAAAGAACAACAAATACTGAAGAACAAAAAAAAAAGATTATATAATAAAAACGACAAATAGAGCTTTTGACCATTTACAGAGCATAGGAATGGAAAGAGAAAAAGAAAGCAAGAAATGAATCTACTATAATACCGGAATCAGGTCCCTCCCCAATACCGGAAAAATCCAAAAAAAACAGTAAAAATCATGAAAAAGAAAAAAAAATGTTGAAATACGTAAATCTTTAAATATATGTTTAGATCTATAACATACACAGTTTATTCATTAAGTAGAGAACATTAAAATTTGGAAAAAAAAACCTCACAAATTGAACTAAATTCGTAGATCCATAACATAAAATGATGATTCATCAAAAGTAACCTTTTAATTGCATTTCCCATGCGTATAATCAAAGAAAACCAAATAGAACTTTTGATGGAGATGTAGAATACGAATGGAAAGAGAGAAAGAATGCAAAAAAATGAATTGGGAGAATATATAATTAAAGAAAAACCAAAAAGAACTTTTGATGGAGATGGCATACGAATGGAAAGAGAAAAATAAAGAAAGAAATGAATTGAGTCTAATACCAGATCTAAAACAATATCGTGGGTACTAAAACCGTGGGCTACTAAAACCGGAAATGGTGTGCAAACCCGAAATAAATAGATGTTTATTATTGTGTAAAAATCACGAAAAATAAATTAGGAAAAAAACGGGAAAAATCAGTAAAAAAATCATGAGAAATGAAAAAAAATATGTTGAAATACCTAAAATTTTAAATATATGTTTAGATCAATAACATACGCAATTTATTCATTAAATAGAGAACAATAAAATTAGGAAAAAACCTCAAAAATTGGACTAAATTCGTAGATCCAGAACATAAAATGATGATTCACCAAAAGTAAACCTTTTAATTGCATTTCCCATGCGTGTTATGTCAAACACGGCTCCATTAAAAAACTGAAGAAAGAAAAAGAACAACAAATACTGAAGAAGTTGCCAAAACAACATCTCCAGAAGAAAAAAAAGAGATTATATAATAAAAAAAATACAAATAGAACTTTTGACCATTTCTAGAGCATAGGAATGGAAAGAGAAAAGGAAAGCAAGAAATGAATGTACTCTAATATCGAAATCAGGTCCCCTCCCCAATACCAAAAAAATCCGAAAAATTAGTAAAAATCAGGAAAAAGAAAAAATAATGTTGAAATACGTAAACCTTTAAATATATGTTTAGATCTATAACATACACAGTTTATTCATTAAGTAGAGAACAATAAAATTTGTAAAAAAAACCTCACAAATTGAACTAAATTCGTAGATCCATAACATAAAATGATGATTCATCAAAAGTAAACCTTTTAATTGCATTTCTCATGCGTATAATCAAAGAAAACCAAATAGAACTTTTGATGGAGATGTAGCATACGAATGGAAAGAGAGAAAGAAAGCAAAAAATGAATTGGGAGAATATATAATTAAAGAACAACCAAAAAGAACTTTAGATGGAGATGGCATACGAATGGAAAGAGAAAAAGAAAGAAAGCAGTGAATTGAGTCTAATACCAGATCTAAAACAATACCGTGGGTCCTAAAACCGTGGGCTACTAAAATCGTAAATGGTTTGCTCCCCCCAAAACCGTGGTTTCCTAAAACCGTGGGAAGCTAACCTGAATTTTTTGATGGAGATGGCATACGAATGGAGCAAACCTAACTTTTTTTTCTCAGAGGTGGTTGCAACTTGCTACTGTGTTTTCTTCTGACAACTTATAGGCTGCAGAGTTATGATTTCATTCTGACAGGATTTTTTAGTGGTTGAAGAGGAAGAAGAGAGAGCTCTGTTCACATTTGTTTTCCATTGGGGTTTACATGTACAATTTTTTTTTTGAAATGTGCGAGGTTTTGGACTGTGCTGTAGTTTCGAAAAAGGAGTTCTGGTTCGATTGGTAATGTCAAAGAAAAAAGCAACGGCTAATCGGCAGAATATTCTTAATATCTTCTTAATGCTGGTTTTAAATTTCAAACAAAGTTAAGTGGAACCCAACCCACAATCATTTTTCTTTGTTTTGATTGATCAAATATTAATAAGAGGCTAAAAGTACTTTACTTGATCACCATATCCCTCTTATATTCCTATGAGCATATGTACACGTGCCTTGCACGTATTTTAATATTTCTTAATTAGTTTAGGCAGATTCTTTAGGAAGACCAAAGGACAGTCTTCCTAATTACTAAGTTGTCCTTATTAAAATTAATGAATTATTTTTAATTAGTATAAATATATAAGGATATTTTCGGAATTCAAAAGTTTCATCATCTAAGTTTTTCTTTTATATAGTAGAATAGATTAAATTTAAAAGGAATATTAACAAACAAACAAATTCATCAAAAAAAAAAAATTCAAACCATCCAATTAAATTTGATAATTTTTTTTATTATTTTTAAATTTAATGTGCGCTAAATTAAGGTTTGCCTATATAAATTAATCTTTTTTACAACAAAAAATTATTGTATGTTATAATTGTTTAAATTGGTAGAAGTTTAATTTGAGAACAATAGAAGACATATAAACTAATTTATGGAAAAAACAAATTTATTAATATGAAATATATATATATATATATATATATATATATATTAATTTTTTATTATTTAATGTTTAAATTTTTTTAAATTTAACTTAATCATTCTTTATTTTTTGTAGAAAATATAGATGTGGATTTAGGTAAATGTACGCCTCCATCAAGCCAGAAAAAATTTTAGCATATATTTTGTGGGAACGATTCGTACATGACCAATTGTCCATCATCTAGGTCTCCTTTCGGTAACATCACGAATGGTATGATATGATTTTTTTACAAAGTATTTAATGATTAATGTTTTTTATATATCTATCTAACAATATACATGTATATACATATATATATGGTGATTTTTTTATGCAGTATGTGGGTCAAGTGAGCCTGCGCAGTTAATTGTTTCTCAGGAGAAAAATACATTTGACTACTCGACGAAGAGATTTACAAAACTGCACTCTGATCCATCGAGAGTAATTTTTCAAACTAATGATGATGGTCCTTCAAGTGAGTTATTTTCCCAACCTAAAAAAAAATTATTCTCAACCTAAAAAATTATTTTTAGTAAAATCACGAATGGTATGGTTGAAATTTATTATTAAAGTATACATACATACATATATATTTATGTTTGCAAAGTTATTTATTGAATTATTTTATACAGTGTGTGGATCAAGTCAATCAGTTGATTTGTCTACGTCAATGAACCAAAGTTCGCTGTATTGCTCGAAAAATACAATCTCAAATTTGCAGCAAAATAGTCATTTAACAACGATTGATTTGACTGCAGATGAGGAGTCTTCAAGTATGTTGTAAGCCTAATTTATTTCTCAAATTTACATATTTGAAATTTTTAATTAATTTTAATTTTTTTAGAAGAAAAGTAGTTTTAGATCTTTTAAAAATTCGTTGCTTTTTATTTGTTTTTTTCTTTTGCAGTGGTTGTTAAATTGACGAATGGAGATTGTAAATTTCATCATGGTCATGCAAATCCTACAATTGGTATTAGTCTATATAAGTTTGTGTGTGTGTGTGTGTGTGTGTGTGTGTGTGTGTGTGTGTGTGTGTGTGTGTGTGTGTGTGTGTGTGTGAGTGTGTCTGTGTGTGTGAGTGTGTGTGTGTGTTTGTGTCTGTGTGTGTATTTATTAGTTTAGTTTATGAGTTATGTAATTTATTTTTTTTTATTGGTATTTTTTATTGACAGATTATTGGGATATTGGCGATCCAACTTATAAATGTAACTTTTGTGGTGCACACTTTTGGTACGATGAGAGAGTTCAGTCTTCCTACAAATGCAAAAACCCGACGTACTCTTTATGTTGTATGCAAGAAAAGATTCAAATTTCACCAATGAAGAGGCCGCCTAAAGTTTTACATGATCTATTACATGGTGTGAGCGATAGGAGCAAACATTTTCTAGAAAATAGAAGATCATATAACAGCATGTTTTCATTCACTTCAATGGGAGGCAAGGTTGATCCGGAACCAAATCAAGGAAATTCTCCAACAATTTTTAGAATGCATGGACAAAACTACCATCTATTAGGAAGTTTGTTACCCGTTGAAGGATCAAGTCCAAAATTTGCACAGCTATATATTTATGATACAGAAAATGAAATTCATAACAGAATGAAAGCTGTTAGGTATTTATCGATTTTTTTCCCAGATATGTGCAATTATATATTGATCATTGATTATTAATATATTCAGTTATCTTATTTTTTTAATATTATTTTCAAGAAGAACGGTAATATTAATAATTTGCATGCAGAAATTGTACGTGATTTGAAGGATATGTTGGATCAAAATAATGTATTAGTAAAGTCTTTTAGAATGGCTCGCGAAAAAATGTTGAAGGAGGTAATTCAAGCGTTCGATTAAAATTGATAGGAAGGAGACATGGAGATGGACGACAGTATAATTTACCTACAGTTTCTGAGGTTGCTGCTTTGATAGTTGGAGATCTTGATGAATGCTTAGGTGATAGAGATATTATGGTTAAAACACAAGCTGGGAACCTACAACGAATAAATGAGTTACATGCTTCTTATTTAGCATTACAATACCCCTTGATCTTTCCCTACGGTGAAGATGGTTATAGAGAAGACATTCCATTATCTGAATTAACAAATAGAGGTAATGGTGGAAGAAGGAGAGTAAGTATTAGAGAATGGTTCACTTATAGACTGCATGAAAGGGATAATGAGCCTTCTATCATATTTGCTTCTAAAAGACTTATGCAACAATTTTTGGTTGATGCCTATACAATGGTTGAATCTGCAAGATTAAAATTTATTCGAACGCATCAGAAACAATTACGGTGTGAGATGTATAAAGGTCTTACAGATGCATTATTACGAGGTAAAACAGATCCGACTACTCAAAGAAAAAGAGTCATTCTACCATCTTCTTTTACAGGAGGTGCTCGGTACATGATTCAAAATTATCAAGATGCAATGGCAATATGCAGATGGGTTGGTTACCCGAATTTGTTTATAACATTTACATGCAACCCCAAATGGCCTGAAATACTTCGATATGTTGAAAAAAATGGTCTTCATCCTGAAGATCGACCAGATATATTATGTAGGGTTTTCAAGGTGAAATTGGATGGGCTGATCGAAGATCTGAAGCATAATAAAATATTTGGAACAGTTAGAGCTGGTAACGATTTTGCCATATTTTTTGTAATTAATCATGTATTTTATTAATAAATTTAATATTTATTTGTTTACTATTGTTTTTCAGTTATATACGGTTGAATTTCAAAAACGTGGGTTGTCGCATGCTCATATTTTATTGTTCCTAGCAAAAGAAGATAAGTTTCCATCGTGTAAATATATTGATCAGATAATCTCAGCAGAAATTCCTGATCAAAAATCAGATCCTACCTATTACAATACAGTGCAAGATTTTATGATACATGGACCTTGTGGTACTGCAAGAAAGAATTCACCATGTATGTCAGATGGTCGTTGCTCAAAGCATTTTCCAAAAAAATTTGTTGAAAATACTTTGGTTGATGAAAATGGATATCCATTAAATAGACGCAAAGATGATGGAAGAATGATTTTAAAGAATGGTGTTAAACTAGATAATCGATTTGTAGTGCCTCATAATCGTTATCTATTGTTGAAGTATGGAGGTCATATGAATGTTGAATGGTGCAATCAGTCTCGATCTATAAAATATTTGTTCAAGTATGTGAATAAAGGACATGATCGTGTAACTGCATCCTTCTATAGAACTACAGACGAAGAGGAACCCAAAAAATCGATTGATGAAATTAACATGTATTACGATTGTAGATAAATTTCTTCTTGTGAGCCAGCATGGAGATTGTTTGGTTTTGAGATCCAATATAAGAACCCTTCTGTTGAGCGACTTAGCTTTCACTTACCCGACGAGCAGCCTATTATTTTCTCAGACGCAGATGCTATTGATACCATTATTGATCGTGCCAGTGTGAATGAAAGCATGTTCTTAGCTTGGTTTGAAGCGAACAAGCGATATCCAGAGACAAAAAATCTCACATATGCAGAATTTCCACAAAAGTTTGTTTGGAAACAAAAGACTAGAGAGTGGCCTCCGAGAAAAAAATGTTTCCCATTAGATCGAATTTTTTATGTTCCACCTGGTTGCGGTGAGATGTACCATTTAAGATGTCTTCTCAATATCGTCCATGGACCTAAATGCTATGATGATATTAAGAAAGTCAATGGTATTCATTACGAGTCATATCGTGAAGCTTGCTATGTCTTAGGATTATTGGAGGATGATGAGTATATCGATGGTATTATTGAGGCAAGTTATTGGGCATCTGCATATTCTTTAAGAAATTTATGTATGACATTATTGTCATCTGGCTCTATAAGTCGGCCTGAATTACTTTGGAAAAAGTGTTGGACATACTTATCGGATGATGTTTTATATAATCAACGAATTGCGTTGCACGACCAAGGTAAAATGTTTCTTTCCTATTTTTAAGTTTAATTTGTGTTTTGTATATTATTTAATCATTAATATAGTTTTAAAATTATATGACAATGACTTTCTCTCTTTAATTCTAGACTTGCTTATGAGTGAGGATGACATTCAAAACCACGCTTTGGTCGAGATTGAAAAGTTATTGAGGAATTGTGGTAGAAGTTTGCGAGAATTTCCATCAATGCCATTTCCAAACATGGACTCCACTTCAAATACTACAAATAGATTGGTGCATGATGAATTAAATTATGATAGAGTGGCTCTAGCAGAAGAACACGTACACCTACTTGCTCGCTTGAATGATGAACAACAATATGTTTATGACATAATAATGGATGCTGTTAATTCTAAAAATGGTGGTGTTTTCTTTTTATACGGATATGGCGGTACTGGAAAAACGTTCATTTGGAAAACATTATCTGCATGCTTGAGATCTAAGGGAGAAATTATTCTAAATGTGGCTTCAAGTGGGATAGCATCACTTCTGTTGCCTGGTGGACGAACAGCTCATTCAAGGTTTGCTATTCCAATAAATATAAATGAGGATTCAACATGCAATATCAAACAAGGAAGTCAACTTGCAGAACTAATTGTTAGGTGCAAACTTATAATTTTGGATGAAGCGCCAATGATGCACTGATATTGCTTTGAAGCGTTGGATAGATCGCTTAGAGATATAATGCAATTTAGCAATCCACTTAGTTCTAAGACACCATTTGGAGGAAAAACAATTGTCTTCGGAGGAGATTTTCGTCAAATATTGCCTGTAATTCCGAAAGGTAGTAGACATGCAACTATAAATTCTTCTTATATTTGGCAAAACTGCAAAGTCTTGAGGTTGACAAAAAATATGAGACTTCAAGGTTGTAGCATAACATCTGAAAGTGAAGAGCTCAAACGGTTTTCTGAATGGATTGCAAGTATAGGAGATGGAACACTTGGAGGGCATAATGATGGTTGTGCAAGTATCGATATTCCAAGTGATGTTTTACTTAGTAATGCAAATGATCCACTGCAAACAATTGTTAAGAGCACATATCCTTCTTTTGCGAATTTTGTCATCGATCCAGATTTCTTGAAGGATAGAGCTATATTAGCGCCAACTCTTGATGTTGTCGAGTCTGTAAATGAGTACATGATCTCACTGAATTCTGGTAACGTAAGCACATATTTAAGTTCTGATAGTCCATCTAAGTCAGATGCCAATGTTGACTTATTATAAGATGTTCACACTCCAGAGTTCTTGAATAGTATTAAATATTCAGGTGTACCGAATCACGAGTTAAAATTGAAAGTTGATACCCCAGTAAAGTTATTAAGAAATATAGATCATTCAGCTGGGCTATGTAATAGTACTAGATTACTGATTACAAAATTAGACAATCGTGTTCTTGAAGCAAAGATTCTTTGTGGAGACAATGCTGGTAATAAAGTTTTGATTCCAAGAATGTCATTGACACCTTCTGATCCAAGATTGCCTTTCAAATTTCAAAGAAGACAGTATCCATTGATTGTTTCTTATGCAATGACAATAAACAAAAGTCAAGGTCAATCACTTTCTCATGTTGGACTTTTCTTGAAGAATCCCGTTTTAGTTATATGTTGTTGTTTCAAGGGTAACAAATAAGAAAGGATTGAAGATTTTAATATGTAGTGAAGATAAAGATCAATGTAATTCAACAACAAATGTTGTGTATAAGGAAGTATTTCAGAATTTGTAATTCAGACAAATGTCATCTTTTTATGTCATCGAAATAGACTTTATCGTATAATTTTATTTACGTTGAGGTATATATTGTTATAATTCGTTCTTAATCATATTAATATATTTTGGTCTAAGATATTTTGTGAATTACACAAATACTACTAATGATAATTACGTTGTTAAAATTTAATTCATTAATAATCATATTAATATAATGTTATCTTTTATGTAATTCACAATTGAGTTTATTATGACTTTTGTTTTAATTTCTAATGTTATATAGATATCAAGAACATTCATTTATTTTTTTTAAAAAATAAAACAGTATTAAATATACAAACCGTGCATCGCACAGGTGATATATATATATATATATATATATATTTTTTTTATATATATATATATAAATATATATATATATATATATATATATATTTATATATATATATATAAAAAAATATATATATATATATATATATATAATATATATATATAAGCTTAAGTCCCAAAACATAGCCTAAATACCTAAAATACCCTAAAGAAATAAATTACTAAGCCCATTCATAACCAGACCCCAAAGACCAAAACCATAAGTTAAGAAAAATCATTAAATGGCCCGTAAATATTAAAAAGACCAAAATAAATAATACACTAGTTGTTCTTTAAATTCAAGAGAGAGATTGAGAGAGAGAGAGAGAGAGAACAGATTGAGAGAAAGAGAGAGTAGAGATTGAGAGAAATAGGGAACGAGAGGCGGTGGCTCACCGGAGCATAGCCTAATGCACGATCACCAGCGCTGGACTAGATCTAGGCACAACGACGCTCGACCAATGATTGTTGGGTGTGGACGTTGGCATGGTGGCACGCAGTCGCTGACAACGCAGCAGCGCAGGCTCGACGCATGCTACGCTGGCAGTACGGTGAGTGGTGGATGCCGGGGCTGGAGATTCGGATCGTCGGCGCAGGGCTCGACACATGCAACGTTGGCGGTACTTGAAGCTCTCATCGAAGCTCTGGTCTTTTGGTGCGGGGAGGTCACCGGGAGTATGCACGGTAGAGGAGCAGTAGAGAGGTAGTGGTGTCGATGGCGGTGTGACAGGTAGTAGTAGTGTGGTGATGGAGTCTATGGTGTGGATGATGGTGATGATGATGGCTGTGGAAGTGGATGGGCAACAGGTTGGCCGACGACGTGGAGGTCGCGGTGGTGGTCGACGACGTAGGGGTCGTGGAGGTGATCGGTGGAGTTGGTTGCCAGGGTGCGATCGGAGGCACGACGCATGCTAGGTTCGTTGATCAGGACCGATGGGGTGGTGGACTCAGCGTCAGGTGGTGGAGTTGGCAATAGGTTGTGGTGGTGAAAGGAGGTAGTGGTATTAGACGGAGTAGGGGAGGTGAGTGTGGTGTTGTGGAGTGGTAGGCGTCGTCAGGAAGAGGAGGAGGGCGGCAGTTGCGTTGGTATCGATCTCGGGGAGAGCTCCAGTAACGCGAAGGCTGAATTCCTGGTAAAGAGTGGAGGGAGGAGGTCGGTAGCTAGGGTAGGGTCGTGGTCGATCGGGATTGAGCTGGGTAGTAGGTGGTGTGTGTGGTTTGTTTATAAATTTTTGTGGTAGGGCTTGGCACATGATGTTGGTGCTTTCTTTACATGGAGAGAGCTTGCTCTCAACTTGCCTTGTAAAAGTTTAGTCCCACATCGGAAATGCACCATGAGTTATCTCAACATATATACTTGGTTGTGTTGTTGAGAGATGCACATGGGGTGGTGACCCTAAGGAGGGAACCATGTGGGTGATTTTGCTAGGAGGTAAGAATAAGGCTCCAAGGATTAAGCATTAATGCTTTTGTCATTCTCTTGGATTAATTCCATTTGGAGCTAAGCCCCAAAGGGGATTAGCGACTCGGACTCGGACTCGGGCTCGGACTCGGACTCATGGGCTCATGGACTCGCACCAGGCTGACTGTGCAGACTACAAGTCAGTTATGGAAAGACTGATTCAATGCGATTAATTCAGATCCACTTTTTGTGGGATTTAATTCAATCTTTCCATAAGATTTGAATTAATTTCGTTGCCATCTTTGTGGGATTTAATTCAATCTTTCCATAAGATTTGAATTAATTTCATTGCTATCTTTGTAGGATTTGAATTAATTTTGCTGCCATCTTTGTGGGATTTGATTCAATCTTTCCATAAGATTTGAATTAATTTTGTTGCCATCTTTGTGGGACTTAATTCAATCTTTCCATAAGATTTGAATTAATTTCATTGCTATCTTTGTGTAATTTAATTCAATCTTTCCATAACTGAAAAGGCGGTTAGGTTTTCCACCCTCTCTATATATACTCTCTTCTGGCCTCTTTGTGAGGAACTACGAATTTTATAAGTCAGAAAAAAGAGAGAGGGGGGGCTGCTGCCGCCATTGCAAGTCTATCCGAGGAGTCAGAACAGAGGTGACTTCGAGCATTCCACAAGTTCTTCAACTTGCTGGTTCCTGGAAGCAATTCGTGTGGGGCGAATCTTGCTTTGAGCAACGGTATTTTGACACCCCAGCAACTTTTCTTCATATCTTCTTTCTCTAGATTATTGTAACTCATTCTGTCCCAATTGTAACACGTTTGCAAGGAAGAACGAGAGATCTTCTCTTCTCTATTTCTCTCCTTCATATTGTAATCTGGCTATTTGGTTTTTTGTATCATCGTAGATCTTGAGTTTGATCACTGTAAAATTTTTTGTGTGACATCTCAGATCTCGATTGCATCAGTTTTCCATCTTTGGTCAAGCCCCGGGACTAACAATCTCAAAGCATGATCCTTGTAGATGGAAAACATTAATGCTTCGATCGTCCAATCGGACTACTGCAAGTTGAAAAAGTTCGATGGAGAGCATTATCAAGTTTGGAAGAGGAAGGTTTATCTAACTCTTCAACTCAAAGATGTTGATCATGTACTGTTGGAGGAAGAACCTTCTGTTCCAGACACTGGGTCTACTGCCGCAATCAATGCGGCTACCAAACTCCAGGCCAAATGGAGAAGGGAAAATAGCATCTGCAGGCTTCTCATCCTGAATGCTATGGAGGATTCCCTGGCAGAATCCTACTCGAAGAAGAAATTTCCCAGAGACATATGGGAGTCTGTAGAAAAACTGTATAAAGAAGACAGGAACAGAAGCAAGATGTTTATGGTTAAAAAATATGACAAATTTCTCTTTGAGGACGAGAAGTCCATGTTGTCACAGGTGAAGAAATTTCTGAAGCTGCGTCAGAAACTGGAAGACGAAGAGATGCCCCTTTCCGACAAGTTTGTCGTTGGAGGGATCGTCTCAAAACTTCCTGCTGGATGGAGTACCTTCTATGCAAGGATGCTCAGAAAGAAGCTAGACATTAGCTTGGGAGATCTACTTCAAGAGATCTGTCACGACCCGCACCCACTGTGAGGGTACGAGTACATAACAGCGCCCAGCCTACGCCGCAGTGTCGGCGGTAGAACGTTGTTCTAAGTCTCTAACTAACCATCAACTCATGCAGTATATAATGTACTCATCATGATCAACTCCGAACGGAGGACAAGTATAAGATATGGTGTAACTCAATCACAGTCTAAGCACGATAAGATAGCACCGAATATAACTAAGAAATTGAAGACAACAAAACTACTAATAAAATAACAACAAACTCAAACAATCTCAAATACATCTCAAGTCTCAAATTCTATATACAACTCCAGTTCTAAACAGGAAAAACTAAAACAAGACAGACTAGCTAAACTCCCGATCACTCCTGAGTGTCGGGGCCATAGGTAGCTAAGCCATCTCCTGGTCTGTAAACTGTAGGGCGTGTGTCTTCTGGGCAATCATCTGTAAAATTTTTAACAGGTCCAGTCAGGACAGGAACGAGCACATCTTATCTAGAAAACCCAAGTAAATGACAGAGAACTATAAAGCAGTTATAGGCAGTTGTATTGATAAAAATGGCAGTTTATATTCAGGTGATGGTAAGAAAGACATAAAGTGCAAGGAAAGAAAAAAACTAAACAGGAGAAGAATCATAGCAATAAAGACTGTAAAAATAGAACTAGCTGAACCAGGATAATATGATATAAATTCCAGACAACAATGTAGACCAGTGTAACTCCAATGTAAGTCCAGTACATGATGAATCTCATACAAGATGAATCCAGTAAGGGACGATTCCAGTTATAGTGATCAAGGATTCCATGGTGAGTCCAGCCTATACTCTAGCAGTGTGTTTTAAAATATCGAGATCAACATGTAAACGGCTGTGGGTAATCCGGCACACCTCTCACTGATCAGGCGAGAGATGGCTATCATTCCAGTAGATTCCAGTAGGGGTGATTCCAGTAATAGGGTATGTCTACATGTCTTACTCTAGTATTTCCCCTCCCAGCAAGTGAATCTAGAATTCCGACACAATTATTCAAGATGAGTCCAGCCAAAATATAATGATACCAGTAAATGATTCCAGTAAATGATTCCAGTAAATGATTCCAGCAAGTGATTCCAGTAATAGAAGCCGGAAATGATAATATCAGTAATAGAGGCCAGAAAATAAATGTGTGTCGTATACATGAATCCAGTAATATCCACACGTGTTGTAATAGAGAATCGCATACAACTAACTAGAACTGAAATACAGTAATTGACAAATAAATGAGAGAACTATCAGAGAATGTACTCGCCTGATACTCTGAAAAGAGTAGTGTAATGTCAGATGTCTGCACCAGAGTCACAATGTCCTAAATAGAGCAGTACAGGTTATGATATGTAAAATACAAGAGAATTGAAAGCTACTATGCAAACTACATGATTTCTAAGCCAATCTAGGGCAAAGTCCAACTCTAGTCAACTCTGGGTCAACTGTCTAGGTCAATGTTGACTTTGGTCAACTGTAAGTCAAACTTAGCCAACTAGGCCTATATAAGTCTACACCAACCTATACCAATATAGCCTAACAATAGAACTTAGCCTATAGAGCAACACTATACACTAGGCCTATGTACAATATTACAATATACAAACCCATGTACCAAAATCCTATATTATAACTTAGGCTAACAATATACTTACTTACATTCATTCATGTATCTATTCATGCACATTTACCTATATACATATATACATTAGCTATATACATATATATATACATACATGCTTATTGGAATACATTAGTATATAGGCATATCATCATATATATATATATATATACATAGGGGATTCAATGTGTGTGAGTGAAAAAAAAGAGGGAATGTGTGAATGTGTGTGAGTAATGTGGGCAAGTGACAGGAAACAATGTGTGTGTGTGGGTTAAACATGAGAGAAAGTAGAGTGTTAGGAATTATGGCAGTGTGTGATATGAACCTGTGCACTTGTGACCCTATGTGCAGTGTCACATGAAATCAGGAAGTAATCCCTGTGTATGTCCTGAATAAAGGAAACAGGGAAGGGACAGTGGCTAGCTAATCAAATTCTGGAACCAGTTAAAGAGTGAAAATCAGTGAATGGAAACAAATCCTAATGCAAACAGTGAAGGAAAGGGAAATCAGTTCAGTAAATTAGAAGGAAGGGGACTAATGCAGGATGTTCAGTTATTAGAATCAGCTAACACAAGAATGGTTCATTCCATTACAGTTTACAGTGTTCTAATAAACATTTAAAAGTCTGGAGATTAATCTCAGGTTCTATAGTATTGCAATGCATGGGTGATATGCAATACACTCTCAGGTTTATCCCTTCTTGGTACAACATATTACCAAGACAAACAGATACCAGGTGGGATACATAAGTCCAATGCTCACCAAGACACCACAGCTCAACACCTTGATATCACTCAAGTATCCCACACCCATGTAGGGGTCTGGTCTGATATCCTAAGGCTGAATCACACTAATCCCAAACAGGTTAGGACTGATCCCCTATTACCTAAACTCGAGCCTCAATGCTCTCACACATGTAAACCAAATCAACACACCCTCAAAGTCACTAAACTTCTTGAATCACACAGACCTTTCCAAGCCCTGCACCCTCCTCTAACTCCTAATTTGTAAGCCAACCCTCTACTCTAGTACACCAATTATTATAGCTACAATACTCATTCAAAAAGACACACACACAGCCAATGTAGCTAAAACTGAACACTACATAACCTGCAGGGGGGTCAAAAGGGTACGGAACAGGACAGAAGTGTCAAATGTGTCTCAGAAAATAAGTGAAGTACAGTGTATTATGGGAACATTGTTCTCAGAAATGTGGACATGATGTGTACAGCACAAGGCTCGACTGAAATTAATGCAAGCAGATATGTGGGCACTGTTGTGTATGAAGTACAAAGAAGGATGCAATGAGGGTATCAGGTAAATGCAGGACAGGGTATCCTATCATACAAAACTGAGTTAAATCTAAGCTCTGAACTAAGAGGAGAAACATGGACTGAACAATCAATTTAAAACAAAACTCAAAACCAAAATCCCATATCCTATTGAACATGGGTCATGATATGTACACTGAAATTAATCCCGGATTCTCAATCCTGAATTCTCATCTCAGGATTAGATGTCAGTTTAATAGTTCAATATGAACTCAATATCATGAAACCAGTTTCGAATGCCTACAACCCAAGACTAACCCTCTCTCTCAAACTCTCATACACCTGAACATCCCAAAGTGGCCAATGTGTTGAGCCTTAGGCCAACCAGTGCTACTGCCTGAGCCACTGCTCCGCAAATGCAAGCCAGGGCAAGCCAAGGCTGCTGCTAAGGCCTGCAGCTGCTGTACCTGCAAGGCCAACCAAGGCAAGGCAAATCAGGCTGCTGTTGCAAAGCAATCCAAACCAGGCCAGGCCAAAACTGATACCACTAACCCCATTTCACCCTACCTATGGCAGTACAACCAAGTATTCAAAAAGACATATACCCAAGCATGTGAAACTGAACACTAAGTTCACATGAAGAATCTGAAAATAATATCAATATCCCAACTGTATCAACCAATTCACAGTGCAAAACAACATGAGAAGGTATTGCAAAAACCAAGGAAATACAAATACCAAACTGAGAATGACATGGGCAATTCAATCCGAGATTTAAATTAAAACTGGAAGTATCCTCAAGCATGAAACTGGGATTAATTCCACAGTTCATAACTGAGATCATAACCATCAAATTCCAAATTCAAAATAGAAAAAAACCCAAAACCTGGAAAGGAGTGTTTATGTTAACCATATCAATTCGAAATCAAATCCCAAACTCAGGTTGAGGTATGTGTAGCACAGGAGTAAAGTTGGTGTGTACACAGGAATTCATAGCAGTAGTGTGTCAAAGTGAAACTGAGATCAGTTGTGTATCTCAGGAAATGTGTAAACAATCAACATATGTAACATATATATACTCAAATTATATGTAAAATGAACTATCATATAGATACCTAGAAAACTGAAACTATTGAACCACAAAACTCTGGACTAACACAAGTATCAGATAGTTGAACAATTCTAAACCAAAACCATGTCGAAATCCCATTGAAACCATACCACAGTGCAACAGATATGTAATTCCATATCACAGTCACATCAACATATATACATATAAATTTATATTTTAAAGGAATTAGAATGAATTAGGATTTGAAAAAATATGCACTCAGTAAACCGAGTATCAGAGAATATGAATCATCAATACCAATTTCGAAAATACAATGAAATACATACAAAATAGTTTAGTACAGAGTCATACACGTGTTCAAGGTCCACACGAGTCCCCATGTGTCTCCACGACTGGACACGACGTGTCTAAGTCATGAAACACACACAGACACATGCGTGCAAAGACTGTATCGTGCTGCGATGCAGTCGACTCGTGGACACGACTCGTGTCACTTCGTGCCACGTGGACGTGTCCCTAGGTTTACCATGGATAGGGGAACATGTCTAGGTGTCTGCAACGTGTCCACGACACGCGTGTCCTGAGCACGAGACACAAAACAGTGAAGAGCAAACAGTGTGCACAGTGCGTGCGCGTGGCCCGTGCGGCCAGTGCGAGTGAGTTTTCTCACTCGACACGACACGACTCGACACGAGACTTTGGCGGTGTCTTGTCAGACATTGCCCCTAGGTCTGTGTCAAGTGGTACGTGTCCACGTGTCGTGTACAGTGCACACGAGGTGTCAGTGAGCAGGACAGTGCACTCGTGTCGTGCACGCGTGTCCAACAGCAAAACTGACACAATACGACACAAAAACACCTAACATCCTTCACAAAAATTAATGTACATCCTTAGATCTACAAACTCATGTAATTACATTTACAAAAATCGAAAATAAATTTCTTAGAGGCATTTAATCAAACACCTATAAAACAATACGACACGTGTCCGATACGGACACCAAACGGACACGAATTTCACCCAAATTTTGGGGACACCTAGGGGACTCCTAGATCTAGCCCTACATGCAAAGAAAACTGAAATATAAAACAATTTAGAGGGTTTTACCTATGTGTGCAAAAAGCTTAGAAAAGCTTCAAATGGTAGATTCTTCCTCTTGGTGCCAAAAGCTCCAAATTGTCCCAAAGCTGGGATTAAATTCCACATTCAGAAAATAGGAGGAAATTAGGTTCTAATGCAAGAAACTAGGATTAAAAAGGACTTAAAATAGATTTATGGGGATTTTTGGAAGAGGGACAATACCTTTCTTTTTCCAATATTGAAATGAATGAAAGAAGGAGACAAGCCCTAGAGAATAAGTGTTTATATAGGGTGGGGATCCCTATGGCTGGTCATTTAGGGTTTGGTTAGAGTTAGGGCTTAGTATAATGGCTATGGGCCAAGTTGCACTAGTCATGGAACCAATTTCTAGGTCTCAAGCCTATGGACCAATTCACCAATCCTCCTACTCCAAACTTGATCCTAAGTGTCCTAACTTGAGTTGACTTAAGTTAAACTAGGGTCCATACCATGTTAACTAGGTCACCAAGTCAAAGTCAAATCTAGGACAGTCTCTTAAGTCGTAGCTAGTCAACAGTCAAAATCAATAATCACCAGTACAATAAATCATAAAATAATTCAAAGAGGCCAAATGACCAAGATACTCCTAGGCTAAAAATGATAATTAAGTCATCATAATGACATAGTTAGGCTCTAGGTCATGCATTCTCTTAGGTTTTACTAGCAGCACATCAAAATCACAAGTCATGACTTAAACCAATTCTTAAATAGTTTAAAAATTATTAAAAATCACTAAAAATCATAATGTGAATCAAATATCAATAATTAATAATTAAAATTATAAAATTTCAAAATTACCCTCATCTGGAAAACTGGGTGTTATAATCCTACCCACCTTAGAAAAATTTCGTCCTCGAAATTAAAATGATCGCATCCCCACTAGGTCAAACCCCCAGCAATCAAAGTCGAAGCAACACAATCCTACTGGTCGTGATTTCACGGTCTCGAACAGGGTAGCTACGCTATCTAGGCAATCATAAGCAATATCCTGGCAGGTACTAATGGAATCACACAACAAGATGGAAAGAAGAACAGGAAGACAGACCTGCTAACCCGTCACCCGTAGCGTCGGTCTACTCGATTGTCAGCACAGAAGCCCTTCCCCTCTGGGGTGTATCCCTCTGTTGGTACGGGGCACGGTGCTGCACTACAGGTGGCCTAGCTCCCTCTATCTAATCCTTGACACTCAAGTAATACCTACCCCGATATTCCACTCAATTATTCCAGGGCACCATCTATATGGTATCTATCCTGCAATCTGATAATCATACCCGTCTATCCAGAACCATGTTACCAGAATCCTCGTCACACCAGTAAGTATGGCTGCGATAATCCATAGAGTCCACAACTAATGTACATACCTCTAGAATCATGGTATTTAAAATTTTTGCATTGCCGCTAGCTTGGCTGCGAAAGCCTTAAATTCCCACACCCAAGAAATATATCCAAAATCAGACTCTATCTTATCGCCTAACCAGCTGATATGGCTGTAGAAGACCCTAGATTCTATGACTGAGGCAACCTAGCCCATAATGTTATCTTGGTAGAAAATCAAGTCAATAATGAATACCAAGAATCAAATTCAACGATGAACAAGGAAGATAGACAGATACTGTCAGAATCAAATTTCGAGATAGTTTATAATAAGATTCTCAAGGGTCATCCCAGGAATATTCTCAAGTAGTCCTAACTGTGATTGAGTGCCTCTCCGGTAAAGCCTGTCTCTCAATCCTATCGCAGGCTCGCAGCAGTACAACTAAGTCGCCGTACTACCACGATATCGCACTACTGCGACTCTCGACCTGTATGGGCCACCACTAAAAACGTGTCACGACCCGCACCTACTGTGAGGGTACGAGTACGTAACAGCGCCCAGCCTACGCCGTAGTGTCGGCGGTAGAATGCTGTTCTAAGTCTCTAACTAACCATCAACTCATGTAGTATATAATATACTCATCATGATCAACTCCGAACGGAGGACAAGTATAAGATATGGTGTAACTCAATCATAGTCTAAGCACGATAAGATAGCACCGAATATAACTAAGAAATTAAAGACAACAAAACTACTAATAAAATAACAACAAACTCAAACAATCTCAAATACATCTCAAGTCTCAAATTCTATATACAACTCCAGTTCTAAACAGGAAAAACTAAAACAAGACAGACTAGCTAAACTCCCGATCACTCCTGAGTGTCGGGGCCATAGGTAGCTAAGCCATCTCCTGGTCTGTAAACTGTAGGGCGTTTGTCCTCTGGGCAATCATCTGTAAAATTTTCAACAGGTCCAGTCAGGACAGGAACGAGCACATCTCATCTAGAAAACCCAAGTAAATGACAGAGAACTATAAAGCAGTTATAGGCAGTTGTATTGATAAAAATGGCAGTTTATATTCAGGTGATGGTAAGAAAGACATAAAGTGCAAGAAAAGAAAAAAACTAAACAAGAGAAGAATCATAGCAATGAAGACTGTAAAAATAGAACTAGCTGAACCATGGTAATATAATATAAAGTCCAGACAACAATGTAGACCAGTGTAACTCCAATGTAAGTCCAGAACAGGATGAATCTCATACAAGATGAATCCAGTAAGGGACGATTCCAGTTATAGTGATCAAGGATTCCAGGGTGAGTCCAGCCTATACTCTAGCAGTGTGTTTTAAAATACCGAAATCGACATGTAAACGGCTGTGGGTAATTCGGCACACCTCTCACTGATCAGGCGAGAGATGGCTATCATTCCAGTAGATTCCAATAGGGGTGATTCCAGTAATGGGGTATGTCTACATGTCTTACTCTAGTATTTCCCCTCCCAGCAAGTGAATCCAGAATTCCGACACAATGATTCAAGATGAGTCCAGCCAAAATATAATGATACCAGTAAATGATTCCAGTAAATGATTCCAGTAAATAATTTCAGCAGGTGATTCCAGTAAAAGAAGTCGGAAACGATGATACCAGTAATAGAGGCCAGAAAATAAATGTGTGTCGTATACATGAATCCAGTAATATCCACACGTGTTGTAACAGAGAATCGCATACAACTAACTAGAACTGAAATACAGTAATTGACTAATAAATGAGAGAACTATCAGAGAATGTACTCGCCTGATACTGTAAAAAGAGTAGTATAATGTCAGATGTATGCACCAGAGTCACAATGTCCTAAATAGAGGAGTACAGGTTATGATATGTAAAATACAAGAGAATTGAAAGCTACTATGCAAACTACATGATTTCTAAGCCAATCTAGGTCAAAGTCCAACTCTAGTCAACTCTGGGTCAACTGTCTAGGTCAATGTTGACTTTGGTCAACTGTAAGTCAAACTTAGCCAACTAGGCCTATATAAGTCTACACCAACCTATACCAATATAGCCTAACAATAGAACTTAGCCTATAGAGCAACACTATACACTAGGCCTATGTACAATATTACAATATACAATCCCATATACCAAAATCCTATATTATAACTTAGGCTAACAATATACTTACTTACATTCATTCATGTATCTATTCATGCACATTTACCTATATACATATATACATTAGCTATATACATATATATACATACATGTTTATAGGCATACATTAGTATATAGGCATATCATCATATATATATATACATAGGGGATTCAATGTATGTGAGTGAAAAAAAAGAGGGAATGTGTGAATGCGTGTGAGTAATGTAGGCAAGTGACAGGAAACAATGTGTGTGTGTGGGTTAAACATGAGAGAAAGTATAGTGTTAGGAATCATGGCAGTGTGTGATATGAACCTGTGCACTTGTGACCCTATGTGCAGTGTCACATGAAACCAGAAAGTAATCCCTGTGTATGTCCTGAATACAGGAAACAGGAAAGGGACAGTGGCTAGTTAATCAAATTCTGGAACCAGTTAAAGAGTGAAAATCAGTGAATGGAAACAAATCCTAATGCAAACAGTGACGGGAATGGAAATCAGTTCAGTAAATTAGAAGGAAGGGGACTAATGTAGGATGTTCAGTTATTAGAATTAGCTAACACAAGAATGGTTCATTCCATTACAGTTTACAGTGTTCTAATAAACATTTAAAAGTCTGGAGATTAATCTCAGGTTCTATAGTATTGCAATGTATGGGTGATATGCAATACACTCTCAGGTTTATCCCTTCTTGGTACAACATATTACCAAGACAAACTGATACCAGGTGGGATACATAAGTCCAATGCTCACCAAGACACCACAGCTCAACACCTTGATATCACTCAAGTATCCCACACCCATGTAGGGGTCTGGTCTGATATCCTAAGGCTGAATCACACTAATCCCAAACAGGTTAGGACTGATCCCCTATTACCTAAACTCGAGCCTCAATGCTCTCACACATGTAAACCAAATCAGCACACCCTCAAAGTCACTAAACTCCTTGAATCACACAGACCTTTCCAAGCCCTACACCCTCCTCTAACTCCTAATTTGTAAGCCAACCCTCTACTCTAGTACACCAATTATTATAGCTACAATAATCATTCAAAAAGACACACACACACAGCCAATGTAGGTAAAACTGAACACTACATAACCTGCAGGGGGGTCAAAAGGGTATGGAACATGACAGAAGTGTCAAATGTGTCTCAGAAAATAAGTGAAGTGCAGTATATTATGGGAACATTATTCTCAGGAATGTGGACATGATGTGTACAGCACAAGGCTCGACTGAAATTAATGCAGGCAGATATGTGGGAACTGTTGTGTATGAAGTACAAAGAAGGATGCAATAAGGGTATCAGGTAAATACAGGACAGGGTATCCTATCATACAAAACTGAGTTAAATATAAGCTCTGAACTAAGAGGGGAAACATGGACTGAATAATCAATTTAAAACAAAACTCAAAACCAAAATCCCATATCCTATTGAACATGGGTCATGATATGTACACTGAAATTAATCCCAGATTCTCAATCCTGAATTCTCATCTCAGGATTAGATGTCAGTTTAATAGTTTAATATGAACTCAATATCATGAACCCAATTTCGAATGCCTACAACCCAAGACTAACCCTCTCTCTCAAACTCTCATACACCTGAACATCCCAAAGTGGCCAATGTGTTGAGCCTTAGGCCAACCACTGCTACTGCCTAAACCACTGCTACTGCCTGAGCCACTGCTCCGCAAATGCAAGCCAGGGCAAGCCAAGGCTGCTGCTAAGGCCTGCAGCTGCTGCACCTGCAAGGCAAACCAAGGCAAGGCAAATCAAGCTGCTGTTGCAAAGTAATCCAAACCAGGCCAGGCCAAAACTGATACCACTAACCCCATTTCACCCTACCTATGGCAGTAGAACCAAGTATTCAAAAAGACATATACCCAAGCATGTGAAACTGAACACTAAGTTCACATGAAGAATCTGAAAATAATATCAATATCCCAACTAGTATCAACCAATTCACAGTCCAAAACAACATGAGAAGGTATTGCAAAAACCAAGGGAATACAAACACCAAACTGAGAATGACATGGGCAATTCAATCCGAGATTTAAATTAAAACTGGAAGTGTCCTCGAGCATGAAACTGGGATTAATTCTACAGTTCATAACTGAGATCATAACCATCAAATTCTAAATTCAAATTCAAAATAGAAAGAAACCCAAAACCTGGAAAGGAGTGTTTATGTTAACCATATCAATTTGAAATCAAATCCCAAACTCAGGTTGACGTGTGTGTAGCACAGGAGTGAAGTTGGTATGTACACAGGAATTCATAGCAGTAGTGTGTCAAAGTGAAACTGAGATCAGTTGTGTATCTCAGGAAATGTGTAAACAATCAACATATGTAACATATATATACTCAAATTATATGTAAAATAAACTATCATATAGATACCTAGAAAACTGAAACTATTGAACCATAAAACTCTGGTCTGACACAAGTATCAGACAGTTGAACAATTCTAAACCAAAACTATGTCGAAATCCTATTAAAACCATACCACAGTGCAACAGATATGTAATTCCATATCACAGTCACATCAACATACATATATACATATAAATTTACATTTTAAAGGAATTAGAATGAATTAGGATTTGAAAAAATATGCACTCAGTAAACCGAGTATCAGAGAATATGAATCCTCAATACCAATTTCGAAAATACAATAAAATACATACAAAATAGTTTAGTACAGAGTCATACACGTGTTCAAGGTCCACACGAGTCCCCATGTGTCTCTACAACTTGACACGGCGTGTCCAAGTCATGTAACACACAGACACATGCGTGCACAGACTGCATCGTACTGCGATGCAGTCGACTCGTGGACACGACTCGTGTCACTTCGTGCCATCTGGACGTGTCCCTAGGTTCACCATGGATAGGGGAACATGTCTAGGTGTCTGCAACGTGTCCACAACATGCGTGTCCTGAGCACGAGACACGAAACAGTAAAGAGCAAATAGTGTGCACAGTGCACGCACGTGGCCCGTGCGGCCAGTGCGAGTGAGTTTTCTCACTCGATACGACATGACTCGACACGAGACTTTGGAGGTGTCTTGTCAGACATTGCCCCTAGGTCTGTGTCAAGTGGCACGTGTCCACGTGTCGTGTACAGTGCACACGAGGTGTCAGTGAGCAGGACAGTGCACTAGTGTCGTGCACGCGTGTCCAACAGCCAAACTGACACAATACAACACAAAAACACCTAACATCCTTTACAAAAATTAATGTACATCCTTAGATCTACAAACTCATGTAATTACATTTACAAAAATCGAAAATAAATTTCTTAGAGGCATTTAATCAAACACCTATAAAACAATACGACACGTGTCCGATACGGACACCAAACGGACACGAATTCCATCCAAATTTTGGGGACACCTAGGGGACTCCTAAATCTAGCCCTACATGCAAAGAAAACTAAAATATAAAACAATTTAGAGGGTTTTACCTATGTGTGCAAAAAGCTTGGAAAAGCTTCAAATGGGGGATTCTTCCTCTTGGTGCCAAAAGCTCCAAATTGTCCCAAAGTTGGGATTAAATTCCACATTCATAAAACAGGAGGAAATTAGGTTCTAATGTAAGAAACTAGGATTAAAAAGGACTTAAAATGGATTTATGGGGATTTTTGGAAGAGGGACCATACCTTTCTTTTTCTAATGTTAAAATGAATGAAAGAAGGAGGCAAGCCCAAGAGAATAAGTATTTATATAGGGTGGGGATCCCTATAGCTGGTTATTTAGGGTTTTGTTAGGGTTAGGGCTTAGTCTAATGGCTATGGGCCAAGTTGCACTAGTCATGGAACCAATTTCTAGGTCTCAAGCCTATGGACCAATTCACCAATCCTCCTACTCCAAACTTGATCCTAAGTGTCCTAACTTGAGTTGACTTAAGTTAAACTAGGGTCCATACCATGTTAACTAGGTCACCAAGTCAAAGTCAAATCTAGAACAGTCTCTTAAGTCGCAACTAGTCAACAGTCAAAATCAATAATCACTAGTGCAATAAATCATAAAATAATTCAAAGAGGCCAAATGACCAAGATACCCCTAGGCTAAAAATGATAATTAAGTCATCATAATGACATGGTTAGGCTCTAGGTCATACAGTCTCTCAGGTTTTACTAGCAGAACATCAAAATCACAAGTCATGACTTAAACCAATTCTTAAATAGTTTAAAAATTATTAAAAATCACTAAAAATCATAATGTGAATCAAATATCAATAATTAATAATTAAAATTATAAAATTTCAAAATTACCCTCATCTGGAAAACTGGGTGTTACAAGATCCATGTTGAGGATGAGATGTATTCCCAACAGAAGATGGACACTCTGTCCAAACAGTTGGCTAAGGCCAATCTAGTGTAGACGAGAGATCCCAAGGGGAAGCAGGCGGCTTCTCATCACAAGAAGAAGGACTTCACCAATCTAAAAGTGAAGGGTCCTTCATTCAAGCAACAGAAGTCCAATTTCCAAGTGACTTGTTTCAATTATGGCAAGAAAGGCCACTACAAGAGTGAATGCAGATCCAAGCCTAAACAATCAGAGAAAGGTGAGCCTAGTAAGGTTTTATTGGTTTCTAACATTGTTGCTATGATCGCACAGGTCACAACCGTGGGGGTTGACTCTGACTGGTGGATAGACACTGGTGCGACTTGCCATGTCTGTTCTGGCAAGAAATGGTTCATCACGTACCAGCCGATATCTGAGAAGGTTGTCATGGCGAACCAGGCCCAAGCTGAAGTTCTGGAGATCGGGACTGTGGAGCTGAAACTCACTTCTGGGAACACTCTGATGCTTCAAGGTGTAAAGCATGTTCCGGTGATTGCCAAGAACCTGATCTCTGGGAGCCTGCTCTGCAATACAGGCTTGAGGATGGACATCAATACTGGTCAGATGGTGATGTCCAAGAAGGGAACATACTTCGGGAAGGCTTATCAAACTGAAGGAATGTTTAAAATTCAGCTTGTCAACCAGTTTGATGACATTAATGCAGTTGTATTTTCTGATTATTCTCTTGAGTTGTGGCATAATAGACTAGGACATGTTCATTGTAAAAGAATTAACAAAATGTTTAGTCTAGGACTTATCTCCAAATATGGGGGTAAGGTGGAGAAGTGTGAAGTATGTGCTCAGACGAAGATCACAAGGAAACCCTTTCATCGGGTCAATCGAAGCACAGATCTTCTGGAGTTAGTACACTCCGATATCTGTGACTTCAAACATTTCTCCACGAAGGCCGGGATGAAGTATTTCATAACCTTCATCGATGACTTCTCAAAATACGCGTTAGTCTACTTGCTCAAGACTAAAGACGAAGCTTTCGAGAAGTTCAGAGAGTTCAGGGCCGAAGCTGAACGACAGACTGGACAACAACTCAAGAGGTTGAGAAGTGATCGAGGTGGAGAGTACAGGTCTCATGACTTAGAACATAGAATCATATGCGAGACTACTGCTCCATATTCTCCTCAATCCAACGAAGTAGCAGAGAGGAAGTATGAAACCCGTGATTTCAGATTATAATTTAATTAGCTAATTATTAATTGTTAATATAGGAAATTATATTTTTAGAAAAATTAATAAAACTGGAAATTTTACCAAAACATTTAAATTTCTAATTAATTAATATTAGGTTTAAATTATTTTTTTTAAAAATATAAATATGGATTTTTGTTTTGTCTTGACCCAGACCCGAACCCGTTCCCACTCCCGAAACCCGGTTCGGAATTAATTTCAAAACTGAACTCGGTTTTATATATTTCATAAATAAATTATTTATAAATATCTGTTATTTTCATTCTGGACCATTCACTGTTATTTTCATTCTGGACCATTCATTAATTACTCATTCACTTCATCACACATTTATTTCATTCTCTTTCTTTCTTTATTATTAAGGAAAAGGAAATTTCCTTTCCTTCTCTGTCATTCGGCTATGGCCGACCCCTCGGCACCAAACCGCCGACTCCTCCCCTTCCGAAACTGCCAGCCACCATCACCTCTTCCCTTCCGTAGCCCCTCTTCCACCCTCCATTCTATATAAACCCCCTTCACCACCATTACCATCCCCATCACCTTTTCTCTCCACCAAGAACGTGCCCTAACCCCAAATTTCCGGCGAACCCGGAGTTCCCTCCGGCGATTTCGCCAGCCTCCAGCCGCGCCCTCCAGGCCGACTCCCTTCGCCGGCCTTCCAGCCGCGTCTCCAGTGCCGAACCTCGCTCGCCGGCGTATTTCCCGGCGCCCGACCCTCTGCGCCGGCGCCCGACCCTAGCACCCCGAGCGCGCCCAACCCCGGCGTGCCTCCCGCAGCTTCGGCGACCCCTTTCGTCGGTGTTCCTCCGCGTTCCCGAGCCGCAGCACCCCGCTGGATTCTCGATCCGCTGTCCGGTTCGTTCCCGGGCGTTCCTATGCTTTCCGTGGAACCTCACTGTGGTCTTTTCCAAGCTTGGGTGCTGTACACGCAGCCAAAATCCGGCGAGGCTTGTTTCGAGTCCGAGGCATCACTTCGGATTCCGTCGATTTCGGTAACTTCTGGATAGTCCCATAGTTCTGTTTTGGTCTGTGATGAATTTGGTCCACCGACTCCTTCGGGAATTCGGAATTTTGGTTCTTGGTTAGTTTCTGTTGGTTTTGCTTCGGTAGTAATTCTGTGATTATAGATTTTATATATATTATTTTGGGTTTTTAGTTAAAACTTGGTTCTGTGATTCTCTCGGAATTTTCGAGAATCTTTCGGAAAGGATTCTGTGAGTTTCCGATATTGCTTCGGGAATTCCGATATCATTTCGGGATTTCGAATTTATTTCGAAAAATAGTTTTGTGGATATATTTGGGTATCCCTGGTTTGGGATTTATTTTACAGAAAAAATCGGCACATTTTTCAGTTTTTGGGTTATCCCGAAAATAGAGGGAATGCTGCCGAAATTTCTATAAAATTTAATTATATAGTTTTAAAATGATTTTTTTGGAAAATACAAAATATTTGGATTTATTTGGGCGACGACCGTATTGGTCAATGGGCCCTGGCTAACTGCAAACGAAACCGGTTTTGCCCGGACGTTGAGGCATTAGCTATAAAAATGACGATTGGACCAGTTCTGAGACTCAATAATATTTTATATTTTTAATTAAAATTATTAAATATTATTTATATTTAATTTTGTAGGCAGTTTACAGGACTAACGAATTTTCTCTTATTTTAATTCTTGGGAATGTAAGGGCATAAGCCCATTTACTATTCTACAGTTTTGTAATAAGTAGGTAGTAGCTATAGTTTTTCTCGGTTTTTGTGAGAATGCGTAAAAAAATTAGGAGTAGAAATTATATTAATTACAATTTGGAAATTCACGATATTTCTCATTTAAAGGAAAAGTATATTTTTATATAACTATCAAAAGTATTAAGTTTTTCTAAATAAACCGATAAATACAATTTTCTCAAAATTAAATATAAATTGATGTTTCTTAATTGTAACGCACTAATAAATAAGCGTTTTGCTTGTGTTAGCTAAATCAAGACTAAAAATTGACTAGGACGCAACTAGAGATTACAACTAGTATAGCATCTTGGCAACTTTAGTTTTCTGAGATAAGTTTCCTAATGTAGGATCTCAAGGAAGAATCTGAACTTCCAATCCGACGTATTGACCCATCCAGTCAAATTATTTTGAGGCAAGTAAAATTTTGTGGTAGATTACAATTAGTAAATAATTGTTTTAATGCAATTTTAAATCACGAAACAACACGAAACTCTCTTGAGAGCATTGACTGTAACTACTGTAACTATTGGAGATTGGGGGAGTAGTATAGTGGATATGACCATATCCAATTAGCGTAACTGATTGTATTAGCTTACCCCTCAAACACACGGGGATAAGCCATACCATATCACTAGGATATTACTGTAACAAACCCAATCCGGTCATATTCATTACCTATTCATATCTCACTACTTTAACTGTTGAAAAATCATTTATTTCAAATTGTTTAAAAGTGCACAATTCCATTATTAATTTCAATTGTTAAAATATCATGAATTTGTACTTTGCTCCCTCCTGACTGGAGACTATATTTTTAGGTCCTGTTGAGGATGCAGAGCTACTGATTAGTAGCTATTATGATCCTGAGCTATACCCTGCTGTGCTTCCTGAGGATGGATTACTGGATGAGGATCTTGCTTTTATTTAGATGTTATTTTTCCAGTTTGTTTTAAAACAATATTAATTCAGTTGGTGGTTTATGTTTGTACTTTGTACTGGACAAGTTTTAAGTTTTAATTTATCAAATAATAAAAGTTGTGGCAAATTAGATTGAGTTGTTGATTACCTGTATATGGAGATACAGCTTACTGCCGCCGCCTCAACAGCAGTGGAGGCTGGGCTTGATCCGATTCGACCAAAGTAATTGGGACCGGGTCGTGACATATTTTTAGTGGTGGCCCATGCAGGTCAAATCAACGACTTAGGAAAATCTATTTAGAGACATTTAGAACACTAGAACATTAATTTGTCACAACATAGGACCGAAATATATTATAAGTAAATATTTTTGTTTGATTATAGATTGGCTACCTTGCTTATGTTTATATCCTAAACCTTCCAGAGAATGGCCACTGACAATACCAATCCTGCTGGCGATGGGGTATCTTCACCCTATCATACCCCACCTCCCCAATCAAGTCCGGATCCTACACCTCGGCCGCTGGCCGACCGTCCCCATAATACAACGATGGATCCATCAACTTCTCGGACGGAGATGCAACCCCCTCTGGTTTTGCCCACTCCAACTGCCCCACTGGTGCCTGTGGACCCCACCGACCTCATAGGTCTGCTAAGAGGAGTACTAGAAGCCCAGAGAACTCAAGCTGAAGGTCATCGCGAGCAGACGACAATTATGAGAGAAGGCATGGAGAATGCCCATAGCGTAGGAATGGCTGCATTGGAGAGAGGAGAACCAGCTCAACAGGAACCAAGGCCTGCCAAGGTAAACATAAATCTAAGGATTAATTTATGTAATATTAGGGCCATTTAAATTAATGGGAATCATATTGCCAAGGTGGGCGATATTGAGAGCTTCAAGAAGCAGAACCCTCGACCCTTCAAGGGAACCAAGGGAATCGTCTATGCTGATGAATAGTTCGACAGCATGGAGCGTCTCCTAAGTGTCGCTCGATTTCCAGAAGACCTCAAGGCTGAAGAAGTGGGACTCCAACTGCAAAATGTAGCAAGCACCTGGTATCAGAATGAACCCCGACTCCAGGACAGGCAGATTGACTGGGACACTTTCAAGAGGTTGTTCAAGAGGAAGTTCTTCCCAACATCAGAGTTGCGGGAGATGGAGAGGCAATTTCAGAACCTGAAGCAAGAAAATATGACTGTTGGAGAATATGCGGCTGAATTCGGCCAACTCAGCCGTTTTGCTAAAAACCTGGTGGCTGACCCTGAAGACCGTGCTGAAAGGTTTAGGCATGGGCTGAGAGAGGAGATCCGCACTCATGTGATCTCAGGCGGTGCTAAAATCTATGAAAAGATCCTGGAGCGAGTTAAGATATAGAGAAGAGTCAACCCGCTCGCTCAAAGAGGGATTATCCTGGAACTAACAACTACCAGGGTAATCAGAAGAGGCCCAACAATAACAACAATAACCGGCCTTCCCACCACCAGCAGCAGAACCAGCAGGCAAGGAACAATGATAGGGCACCTCATAGGCAGATCCCTGTCTGCGACTATTGTAAAAGGCATCAAGCAAATATCTACAGAAAGAAACTAGGACATTGCCTGGTCTGTGGGTCTTCCACCCACCAAGTGAAGGACTGCCCCTCGACGGCTCACCGGATTGGAACAACTCAACAGAAAGGTCCTCTGCCCACTCAACAACAATAGTTTGGGCAGCATCAACAGAAGACTGGGCGAGCTTTTGCCCTAGCAGCAGAGGAACAAAAGCCAGAGCTGGAACCTACAGCTGATGTCATCGCAGGTTTCATTTATGTGCATTCCTATCCTGCCTTAGCTTTATTTGATTCAGGAGCATCACATAGTTTTATATCCACAAAATTCATCTCTGCACACTATATAGATACGGGCTTTAGCAAGAAGATTTGTAGAGTCATGACCGGTGGAGGACCCCTACCCATTACTGAGACCTGTAATTGCTCTATAACCATATCAGGCCACACATTCATAGCACCTTTGCTTGTGATGCCCTTACCCAATTATGATATAGTCCTAGGGATGGACTGGTTGAGTGAGCAGCATGCACTGATAGACTGTCACAGAGGATGTGTAGTCTTCAGCCCACCTGGAGAACCGGAGTTTGAAATCTCTCGAACTCTGGAGGATATGGAGTGTGTTACTTACACCTCTATCACAGAAGAATTCGGACCTCCCCATCCTATCATAGCAAAATTTATGGATGTTTTCCCTGATAGTCTTCCCGAGTTACCCCCAGACTGAGACATAGAGTTCACCATTGACCTAGTCCCCGGCTCTTCCCCTATTTCTAAGGGATGCTACAGAGTCAACCCGAAGGAGGCCAAGGAGATGAAGGATCAGATCAATGAACTGAAGACTTTAGGATTTATTCGAGACATAGCTTCACCCTGGGAAGCACCTGTCTTGTTTGTTCCCAAGAAGGACGAAACTGTGAGGATGTGTATCGACTACCGGGCGTTGAACAATATCACAATCAAGAATAAGTACCCTTTGCCCCGAATCGATGATCTGTTTGACCAACTCAGTGGAGCCAAGGTGTTCTCGAAGATTGACCTCAGATCCGACTACCATCAGATCAAGGTCAGAAAGGAGGACATTCCCAAGACGACGTTCAATACCAAGTATGGGCAGTTTGAATTCTTGGTCATGCCGTTTGGACTGACAAATGCTCCTGCTGTAATCATGAACCTTATGAACAAGGTTTTCCATGAATACTTAGATCAATTTGTTGTTGTCTTCATCGATGATATTTTGATCTATTCGAAGACTGAAGAGGAGCATGAGGAGCACCTCAGGAAAGTTCTGGGAACTTTGAGGAAAGAGAAGTTATATGGTAAGCTATCCAAATATGAATTCTTTCTAGACAAGGTAGATTTTCTTGGCCATGTTGTCACAGGAGAAGGAATTTCGGTGGATCCTAAGAAGATAGCTGCTATAGAGAAGTGGTCTACCCCAAGCTCAGTTGCTGAGATCAGAAGTTTCTTGGGCTTGGCTGGCTACTACCGGAAGTTTATGAAGGATTTTGCCAGAATTGCTAAACCAATGACGAAGCTTACTCGGAAGAATGAAGAGTTCATTTGGACGGAAGATTGCCAGGCTGCATTCGAGGAGCTGAAGAAGAGGCTGACCACTGCACCAATCCTTGTGCTACCCGCAGGAACTGGTGGTTTCTCAATCTACAGTGATGCCTCTGAAAAAGGACTGGGTTGCGTTCTTTAACAAAATGGAAAAGTGATTGCTTACGCATCTAGGCAATTACAGAACCATGAGAAGAATTATCCCACACATGACCTGGAGCTTGCTGTAGTCATCTTTGTATTGAAGCTATAGAAGCATTATCTATATGGAGAGAGATTGGAAATATATACAGACCACAAAAGTCTGAAATATGTTTTTACTCAAAAGGAGCTGAACATGAGACAAAGGAGATGGCTGGAACTGATGAAAGATTTTGACATCTATCTGCAGTACCATCCGGGTAAGGCTAATGTGGTTGCAGATGCACTTAGTCGCTACCCAGTGGCGATGTTCTTGACCAAGGAGCGGCACTTGTTGTAGGACATAGAGAAGCTTGGTCTGGAGATTGTACTGCCTGAGGAGAAGATGAAGGAACTGGGGCAAGAAGCTATAGTAGCTAGAGCTGATTCAACCATGACGCAGTTGTAATTGCGATCAAGTCTGATGGACAAAATCAAGGAGACACAATTCCAAGACGAGACGCTTTGCAAACTCAGAGATGAAGTGCTGGCAGGGACACTTGAAGGTTTCTCTATCGCTAGTGACGGAGCATTGAAAAATGGTACGAGGCTGTATGTACCATCTGGCAAATTAAGGAATGAGCTGATGCAAAAAGCGCACCAGTTACAGTATTCCATACATCCTGGAGCTAATAAGATGTATCAGGATATGCGTACCATCGTTTGGTGGTATGGAATGAAGAAAGATGTATCCAGATTTGTGGCTAGATGCTTGATTTGCCAACAAGTGAAGGCCAGCAGACAGAGACCCGCAGGACTTCTACAGCCGCTGGACGTTCCGGAGTGGAAGTGGGAGCATATAACAATGGACTTTGTGTCAGGACTGCCTCGATCCCAAGGAGGAAAGGACGCCATTTGGGTTATTGTGGACCGACTGACTAAGTCGGCACACTTTATTCCCTTCAAGGTTGGTTTATCCACTGAGAAGTTGGCGGCACTATACATACGGCATATCTACCGGATTCATAGAGTACCGGTAAGTATTGTATCTGACCGAGATACTAGATTTACCTCACATTTTTGGAAGAGTTTGCATGACAGCTTGGGAACAAAACTGAAGTTCAGCACAGCCTATCATCCCCAAACTGACGGACAATCTGAGATGACCATCCAGACGCTAGAGGACATGCTGAGATCTTACGTCTTGGAATTTGGAGGGTCTTGGGAGGATCACTTGCATTTAGTGGAATTCTCCTACAACAACAGTTACCAATCTAGTATTGGTATGACCCCATTTGAAGCTCTTTATGGACGTCGTTGCCGCACTCCACTTGCATGGGACGACGTAGGAGAAAGAGTACTACTGGGCCAGAGATGGTGACTGACGCAGCAGAGAAGGTGAAGGTAATCAGAGACAAGCTCAGGATCGCCCAAGACAGGCAGAAGCATTGGGCTGATAGCAGTCGTCGACCACTGGAGTTTGAAGAAGGAGATAGTGTCTTTGTGAAGATTTCTCCTACCAGAGGAACTATTCGATTTGGCAGAGCTGGGAAGCTGAGTCCCAGATATATCGGACCATTTGAAGTTTTGAGTCGAATTGGTGAAGTAGCGTATCGGTTAGCTCTACCAGCTAATCTTGAGGGCGTGCACAACGTCTTCCATGTTTCGCAGCTCAGACGCTACATCCCGGATCCGAGTCACATCTTGGACCACTCGGAGCTGGAGATTGGATCGAGTCTTACAGTACCAGAGAAGCCAGTGGCGATTTTGGACAGAGACGAGAAGAGGACCAGGACTTCAGTGACTCCTATAGTCAGAGTTATGTGGAGGCACGATTCCCTAGGCGAGTCTACCTGGGAGCAAGAGGATGAGATGCGGGAGCAATACCCGTATTTGTTTGAGACCTGAGGTAATTCCTAACCTTATCTTTTAAATTTCGAGGACGAAATTTTCTTAAGGAGGGAAGCTTGTGAAACCCGTGATTTCAGATTATCATTTAATTAGCTAATTATTAATTGTTAATATAGAAAATTGTATTTTTAGAAAAATTACTAAAACTGGAAATTTTACCAAAACATGTAAATTTCTAATTAATTAATATTAGGTTAAAATTATTTAAAAAAAATATAAATATGGATTTTTGTTTTGTCGTGACCCAGACCCGAACCCGTTCCCACTCCCGAAACCCGGTTCGGAATTAATTTCGAAACTGAACTCGATTTTATATATTTCATAAATAAATTATTTATAAATATCTGTTATTTTCATTCTGGACCATTCACTGTTATTTTCATTCTGGACCATTCATTAATTACTCATTCACTTCATCACACATTTATTTCATTCTCTTTCCTTCTTTATTATTAAGGAAAAGGAAATTTCCTTTCCTTCTCTGTCATTCGGCTATGGCCGACCCCTCGGCACCAAACCGCCGACTCCTCCCCTTCCGAAACCGCCAGCCACCATCACCTCTTCCCTTCCGTAACCCCTCTTCCACCCTCCATTCTATACAAACCCCCTTCACCACCATTACCATCTCCATCACCTTTTCTATCCACCAAGAACGTGCCCTAACCCTAAATTTTCGGCGAACCCCGAGTTCCCTCCGACGATTTCGCCAGCCTCTAGCCGCACCCACCAGGCCGACTCCCTTCGCCGGCCTTCCAGCGGCGCCTCCAGTGCCGAACCTCGCTCGCCGGCGCATTTTCCGACGCCCGACCCTCTGCGCCGGTGCCCGACCCTAGCACCCTGTGCGCACCCAGCCCCGGCGCGCCTCCCGCAGCTTCGGCGACCCCCTTCGTCGTTGTTCCTCCACGTTCCCGAGCCGCAGCACCCCGCGGGATTCCCGATCCGCTGTCCGGTTCGTTGCCGGGCGTTCATGTGCTTTCCGTGGAACCTCACTGTGGTCTTTTCCAAGCATGGGTGCTATACACGTAACCGAACTCCGGCGAGGCGTGTTTCGAGTTCGAGGCATCACTTCGGATTCTGTCGATTTCGGTAACTTCTGGATAGTCCCATAGTTCTTTTTTGGTCTGTGATGAATTTGGTCCACCGATTCCTTCGGGAATTCGAAATTTTGGTTCTTGGTTAGTTTCTGTTGGTTTTGCTTCGGCAGTAATTATGTGATTATAGATTTTATATATATTATTTTGGGTTTTTAGTTAAAACTTGGTTCTGTGATTCTCTCGGAATTTCCGAGAATCTTTCGGAAAGGATTATGTGAGTTTCCGATATTACTTCGGGAATTTCGATATCATTTCGGGATTTCGAATTTATTTCGGAAAATAGTTTTGTGGATATATTTGGGTATCCCTGGTTTGGGATTTATTTTGCAGGAAAAATCGGCGCGTTTTCCAGTTTTTGGGTTATCCCGAAAATAGAGGGAATGCTGTCGAAATTTCTATAAAATTTAATTATATAGTTTTAAAATGATTTTTTCGGAAAATACAAAATATTTGGATTTATTTGGGCGACGACCGTATTGGTCAATGGGCCCTGGCTAACTGCAAACGAAACCGGTTTCGCCCAGACGTTGAGGCATTAGCTATAAAAATGACGATTGGACCAGTTCTGAGACTCAATAATATTTTATATTTTTAATTAGAATTATTAAATATTATTTATATTTAATTTTGTAGGCAGTTTACAGGACTAACGAATTTTCTCTTATTTTAATTCTTGGGAATGTAAGGGCATAAGCCCATTTACTATTCTACAGTTTTGTAATAAGTAGGTAGTAGCTGTGGTTTTCTGGGTTTTTGTGAGAATGCGTAAAAAAAATTAGGAGTAGAAATTATATTAATTACAATTTGGAAATTCACGATATTTCTCATTTAAAGGAAAAGTATATTTTTATATAACTATCAAAAGTATTAAGTTTTTCTAAATAAACCGATAAATAAAATTTTCTCGAAATTAAATGTAAATTGATGTTTCTTAATTGTAACGCACTAATAAATAAGCGTTTTGCTTGTGTTAGCTAAATCAAGACTAAAAATTGACTAGGACGCAACTAGAGATTACAACTAGTATAGCATCTTGGCAACTTTTGTTTTCTGAGACAAGTTTCCTAATGTAGGATCTCAAGGAAGAATCTGAACTTTCAATCCGACGTATTGACCCATCCAGTCAAATTATTTTGAGGCAAGTACAATTTTGTGGTAGATTACAATTAGTTAATAATTGTTTTAATGCAATTTTAAATCACGAAACAACACGAAACTCTCTTGAGAGCATTGACTGTAACTACTGTAACTATTAGGGATTGGGGGAGTAGTGTAGTGGATATGACCACATCCAATTAGCTTAACTGATTGTATTAGCTTACCCCTCAAACACACGGGGATAAGCCATACCATATCACAAGGATATTACTGTAACAAACCCAATCTGGTCATATTCATTACCTATTCATATCTCACTACTTTAACTGTTGAAAAATCATTTATTTCAAATTGTTTAAAAGTGCACAATTCCATTATTAATTTCAATTGTTAAAATATCATGAATTTTTACTTTGCTCCCTCCTGACTGGAGACTATATTTTTAGGTCCTGTTGAGGATGCAGAGCTACTGATTAGTAGCTATTATGATCCTGAGCTATACCCTGCTGTGCTTCCTGAGGATAGATTACTGGATGAGAATGTTGCTTTTGTTTAGATATTATTTTTCCTGTTTGTTTTAAAACAATGTTAATTCAGTTGGTGGTTTATGTTTGTACTTTGTACTGGACAAGTTTTAAGTTTTAATTTATCAAATAATAAAAGTTATGGCAAATTAGATTGAGTTGTTGATTACCTGCATATGGAGATACAGCTTACTGCCGCCGCCTCAACAGCGGTACAGGCTGGGCATGATCCGATTCGACCCAAGTAATTGGGACCGGGTCATGACAGGAAGAACCGGACATTAACAGAAATGATGAATTCAATGCTGCTTACTGTAGGTCTTCCAAAATGCTACTGGAGAGAAGCTGCATTAACGGCCACTTTCATTCTGAATAGAGTGCCATATGCAACTTCGGACGTAACTCCTCATGAACTTTGGTTCAAAGTCAGACCAAACTTGAATGTCATTCGAGTGTGGGGGTGTCTGGCGTATGTGAAGCTCCCAGATCTGAAGATTCAGAAGCTGGGGACAAGGACTACGAAGGCGATCTTCTTGGGGTATGCCGAGAAGAGTGATGCTCGAAGATTTCTTGATATTGAGTCAAATCATATCATCGAATCTCGCGATGCTGAATACTTTGAAGACAAGTTTGCAAAAGACAAAAACATTGTTCTTTCGGACATTCCAAAAAATAATGTTGGTACAAATGAGACTGAAATCTCATATGGGCCAGTAGTCCAAGAAGAAGCTGTTGTTCATGAAACAACTCTTGTACCAGAACTTGCAGAGCCGTCAGCAAAGCGAGCAAGGAGACTTAAAGATTTCGGAGATGACTTTGTCACCTATCATGTGGAAGCAGATCCGCTTACCTATGATGAGACGATGAAGACCAGAGATGCTATCTTCTAGAAGGAGGCTGTGAATGTCGAGTTTGACTCTATCACCTCCAATAACACATGGGTGTTGGTAGATATACCTGAAGGAGAAAAGCCCATCGGATGTAAATGGATCTTCAAGAAGAAGATGAAGGCAGATGGAACTATTGACAAGTTCAAGGCCAGGCTGGTAGCCAAGGGATTTTCTCAGAAACAGGGGATAGACTACTTTGACACATACGCTCCAGTAGCTCGGATGACCACCATCAGGATGTTAATCTCTCTAGTAGCTATACATAAGTTGGTTATACATCAGATGGATGTAAAGACAGCATTTCTGAATGGGGAGCTAACCGAAGTGATTTACATGCAACAGCCAGATGGATTTGTCGTCAAAGGTCTTGAAGACAAAGTCTGAAAGTTGGTGAAATTATTGTATGGTTTGAAGCAAACTCCTAAGATGTGGCATGAGAAGTTTGACAAAGTTATTAGGTCAAACGACTACAGAGTCAGCGAGACGGACAAATGTGTTTACACAAAGTTCGCTGATGGAAGAGGAGTCATCGTTTGTCTGTACGTGGACGACATGCTAATCCTAGGGACGGATATAGGCTATATCACGGAGACAAAGAAGTTCCTCTCAACCAAGTTCAGTATGAAGGACTTGGGGGATGCAGATGTCATCTTGGGCATAAAGATCATCCGGACAGACACTGGAGTAGCGCTGTCCCAATCTCACTACATTGAGAAGATGCTCACACGCTATGGGTATAAGGATCTTCCAGGGATCGATACGCCATACAGGTGTGATCAGAAGCTGAAGCCAAACTCGAGGGAAAGCGTTAGGCAGCTGGAGTATTCTAGCATTATTGGAAGTTTGATGTACGCAACTACTGCTACAAGGCCTGACATAGCTTTTACCGTGGGAATGCTGAGTCGGTTCACAAGCAACCCCGGGGTTGACCACTGGAAAGCTGTGAAGCGGGTGATGAGATATCTCAAGAAGACTCAGACATATGCACTGCACTACAACGGGTATCCGACAGTAGGGGAAGGCTTCAGTGATGCTAGCTGGTGTTCAGAGGTGGAAAGCGAGAGATCCACAGGTGGATATGTCTTTTCCTTGGGTGGAGCTGCTATATCGTGGAAGTCGAAGAAGCAGACTATACTCTCTCGTTCCTCCATGGAATATGAATTTTATGCACTTGAAACTGCAGCAGATAAAACAGAATGGCTTCGGAAGCTCATGTATGATCTTTCAGTGGTTGGGACTCAGATACCGACGATACCGATATACTGTGACAACCAGGCGACTGCGGCGGTGGCATCAAATGACCTCTTCAACGGAAAGAAAAGGACTGTGCGGTTGAAGCACAGGGCAGTACACGATCTTATCAAAAGAGGTGTAATTACAGTGATTGATGTTCGGAGTCAGGAGAACCTGACAGATCCGTTCACAAAGGGCCTCAAGCGCCAGTTGGTCGATGACACAGCTTGTAAAATGGGCTTGAAGGCATTCTGATAGTGTGTCTTTGTAATCCTACCATAAAGTTTTATGCTATTAGTTCAAAGAGAAATCTACTAGGCATCTAACTTTTGGTTCAAAGGAGGATCACTGACTGGGAAACTATCAGGTAACAGTGGGTACTTGTTCTCTAGAACATGGAAGGGATACGGACCCATAACCACTGTTGTCTACTATGTATTTTCTGCGAAAAAAATAGATCCTATGGAAGGTTGGCTTAAACGCCTTAATGAGTTCTCAGGCAGAGTGAATGCCTGGTGTGCTTTACAGGAAGCACGGTAGAGCATCACTACAAGGAGTGAAACTCCATGCTACAGTGGAGAGACTCCATCATGAGGTTTCCAGGTCTGGAGTAATGCCTCGGCTTTGCAAGCCAAGTCATAGCGGCGTAGCACCGCAAATAGGCAGGTAGCCTAATGCTGTATGACGTAATTAAAGAGTTGTAGACAGCACTACAAAGGGGAGGATGGCCCCAAGTTACAGTGGCATGACACCACGATGAGGTACCCAGGTAGGGGTAAAGCCTCGGCCTTGCAAGCCATGTCGTTGCGGCGTAACACCGCAAGGAAGCCTTAGGCTTCATGCTGAGTAGATTGGCACTACAAAGAGGCTGAGACCTCATGCTACAGTAGTATGACACCGATGAGGTTCCCAGGTAGGGTAATGCCTCGGCTTCAGGCCATGTCATAGCGGCGTAGCACCGCAAGGAAGCGCAAGGCTTCATGCCATGTCTCTTTAATAAAGAACTCACCTATAGTGTATAGAAAGAGATATCAGGCCGTCTTTTGAGGGTAAACTTGTAGACGTCCAAAATTATACACTGAAATTAGGCTGGCACAGGACCTTTAATATGCAGCCAGAAGCACACGTAACTACACTTTGTGAGTGGGAAGAATTATAATTGTGGTACAGAATTCAAGGCGTAGTCTATTCTTGTATCACATTGTTATTTAACCCATACGGGAAGATTCAAGTCGTCAGCGACATCTATCCTAATACTAAATAGACAGTTACTGTGGGGAACGCTCAAACCCTGGACACATATATATGTTGTGATATGTGGAGGATTGTTGGTGCTTTCTTTACATGGAGAGAGCTTGCTCTCAACATGCCTTGTAAAAGTTTAGTCCCACATCGGAAATGCACCATGAGTTATCTCAACATATATACTTGGTTGTGTTGTTGAGAGATGCACATGGGGTGGTGACCCTAAGGAGGGAACCATGTGGGTGATTTTACTAGGAGGTAAGAATAAGGCTCCAAGGATTAAGCATTAATGCTTTTGTCATTCTCTTGGATTAATTCCATTTGGAGCTAAGCCCCAAAGGGGCTTAGCGACTCGGACTCAAACTCGGGCTCGGGCTCGGACTCGGATTCGGGCTCATGGGCTCATGGACTCGCACCAGGCTGACTGTGCAGACTACAAGTCAGTTTTGGAAATACTGATTCAATTGCTATTAATTCAGATTCACTTTTTGTGGGATTTAATTCAATCTTTCCGTAAGATTTGAATTAATTTTGTTGCCATCTTTGTGGGATTTAATTCAATCTTTCCATAAGATTTGAATTAATTTCGTTGCTATCTTTGTGGGATTTGAATTAATTTCGCTGCCATCTTTGTGGGATTTGATTCATTCTTTCCATAAGATTTGAATTAATTTTGTTGCCATCTTTGTGGGACTTAATTCAATCTTTCCATAAGATTTGAATTAATTTTATTGCTATCTTTGTGGAATTTAATTCAATCTTTCCATAACTGAAAAGGCGGTTAGGTTTTCCACCCTCTCTATATATACTCTCTTCTGGCCTCTTTGTGAGGAACTACGAATTTTATAAGTCAGAAAAAAGAAAGAGAGAGGGGGTTGCTGCCGCCATTGCAAGTCCATCCGAGGAGTCAGAACAGAGGTGACTTCGAGCATTCCACAAGTTTTTCAACTTGCTGGTTCCTGGAAGCAATTCGTATGGGACGAATCTTGCTTTGAGCAACGGTGTTTTGACACCCCAGCAACTTTTCTTCATCTCTTCTTTCTCTAGATTATTGTAACTCATTCTGTCCTAATTGCAACACGTTTGCAAGAAAGAACGAGAGATCTTCTCTTCTCTATTTCTCTCCTTCATATTATAATCTGGCTATTTGGTTTTTTGTATCATCGTAGATCTTGAGTTTGATCACTGCAAAAATTTTTGTGTGATATCTCAGATCTCGATTGCATCAGTTTTCCATCTTTGGTCAAGCCCCGGGACTAACACATGAGACGTTGGCAGTGCTAGAAGTTCTCGCTGGAGCTCTGGGCTCTCGGTACGGGGAGGTTACTGGGACTTGGCACGGTAGAGAAGCGGCAGCGAGATGGTGGTGTTGGAGGTGGTATGACCGGTGTTGGTGGTGTGGTGATGGAGACTGTGATGTGGATGATGGTGATGATGATGGCTGTGGCAATAGATAGGCGACGGGTTGGCCGACGACGTACGGGTTGCGGTGGTGGTCGGCGACGTGGGGGTCACAGAGGCGATCGGTGGAGTTCGTCGCTGCGGGAAGGTCAGAGGCACGACGTATGCGGTTCGGTGGTCAGGGCCGATGGGGTGGTGGACTCAGCATCAGGTGGTGGAGTTGGCGATGGGTTGTGGTTGTGAAAGGAGGCGTTGGATGGAGTAGGGGAGGTGAGTGTGGTGTCGTGGAGTGGTGGGCATCGTCGGGAAGAGGTGGAGGGCGGCGGTTATATTGGGGTTAATCTCGACTCGACGAGAGCTCCAGTAGTACGAAAGCTGAACACCTGGTAAAGAGTAGAGGAAGGAGGTCGATGGCTGGAGTAGGGTAGTGATCGGCCGGGATTGGACTTGGCAGTGGGTGGTGTGTGTGGTTTATTTATAATTTTTTGTGCTAGGAGAATTACATGGAAAGTAGCTCCCCAACTATGAAGGAGTGACAATAATTGTAAATAATAAAGAGAATGGAGGGGGGAGGGGAGAGGGGTGAGGGGGGAGTGTGTGGACACTAGGCATGACTAACTAACCACATAGTAATTAACCACATAGTAATTTTTTGACCATATCCAAAAGCCAAACCAATATCCAAAAGCCAAACCAAATCAAATGACCCTGAAACCCTAGCAACCGAATTCAGCCAAAGTTCTGTCCGAACTCAAACCGAACTCGGTCCCCTAGGATCACTCCTGTTCAGCTGCATTGAATAGTCTTTTGGATCTCAAACGTTCAAAATTATGAATGTTGCCCTAATCGAGTTCTGCCCGAACTCTTGTCTAAAAAATTCCTATAAATAGAGAAGAATTTATCATTTCTAATCACTTAATTCAATCTTCATCTTCTCTATCTATTCCTAAGCTTCCTATCTACGTTACAAAGCTTGAATCTTCACATCTCCAAGATAACTCCCATTCTTCTAGTGCAGGTGGTTTTCGATTAGGAGTATTCGAGTTGTACAAGCTTGGCGTATAAAAGCTTTTCTCAGAAAGGTGTTTTGAAGTCTGATCGTGGGCTTCGGATAAAAACAGGACGATGTTAAAGTTGGCGTGTTCTTCGGAGTAAAGCACGCGGTGTAATCTCTATTCAAAATAGTGGATTATGGCGAACAAGAGTTCTCGCGAACTGGACTAGTCCTCTCAGAGGAAAACCAATATAAACTTTGGTGTTTGCGTATTTCTTTCTTGCCTCCACTTATTGCTTTACTTAATTGCATTTAAGTTCATTTATATATTTACTTCACCTGCTTAGTTTTTAAATTGGTAAATATTTTCTGCTGCACTCTATTCACACCCTTCTAGAGGTTTCATCGATCCTACATATATATATACATATATATATATGTATTTATTTGTCAATAGGCTAAATTTTTATTTATGTTACCCCTATGTTTTACTTATTTAAATACTTATTTAATTATTAAAAATAGAATGTTAGGATTAGATAACAAATATAGTAATATGTATTAATCAATATTTATAAAGTTTATATAATTGGCTTGCTCCAAATCCAAAATGCTTCATGATTTATTTTATTATCTTTTCCCTTCCTTCCTTAAAACCCAACTCCATATGTAATCCGTAAACAACCTCCAAGCCCAGCCCACCATTTACTAACCTTCTTATATATAAACAACTTGTCCTTCTTAAAGATGAAGCCCAGCCCAGTCCTTAAGTTCAATTCCCTGGCCCAACAGTTACATCCCACAACTTATTATTATTCTTTTTTTTACTTTTATTCCAAGCCAGCCCGGATACAATCTCCTAGCCCAGCCAGGAAGCCTAGGATCGCATGAAACATTTGGAAGACAGGCATCGAACAGAGAGAAATTTTGAGGTATAAAACATGGGTTTTGTGCGCCTTCAACCTTATCGCCAACAATCGATCAATTTACGGTCTAACCTTAAACTCTCTCACAAGTATATGGGCCCTACAGAGTCTTGGAGCAGATTAGAACAGTTGCTTATAGGCTCAAGCTACCTCCGACGTCCAAGGTGCATCTGATGTTTCATGTATCTTGTTTAAAGAAGCAGCTCGGATCTCAGAGTGACCTACACACCTAGTTGCCAAAGACTGATGCTGATGGTCTATTGGTGGTAGAGCCACTAAAGATCTTAGGTCGCCATATGGTGTAGTAACAGAATCATGCTATCACCAACGTCCTAGTTCAATGGAAGGATATGGATGAGGAAGATGCCACCTTGGAAGTTTACCACAAGCTGGTTGAGAGGTTGTAATACCCCAGTCCCAAAATACATATTTCTAGAAAACGTACATGACAGCCGTATAATAAATATACGTAAGCTGTATATACTAGATAGCCATGGTTCACTAAATCTCATCCACAAAAATAAGAGAATAAGGATATTAAAATCAAATATTAAATATCATTGTACAAGTTACTGGGTGGAGTAAATCCACTACCAAGTATTAAACTAGAAAGAAAGAAAGAAATAGCAAAAGAATATAAGCAGCAAGGATGATCCAAGAGTACGTCATCTTCGATAGAGAGAAGATCACGATCTTGGCTGGACCTCCTATGGAAAGTCATTAACACATATACCTGGAGAGATCACCAGATCCTCGGAAAGACATAACAAGATACAAAAAAATATATAATATAACTGAATATAAATTGCTCAACAATAATTCAGATCATAACTGTAGCGCCCCGCTTTCGATAGGCGACGGACTTCGTAATATGCTTGCGTCGAGTCAGATCGGTCAAGAACTTAGATGGCCATCTGACTCAATCGCTGAGCTTGGTAAACGATAACACCTTACGGCATCGATCAAATCGATTTGGACGGATGTTACGAGAATCGATCCAACTAATTGAACGACTTCTGTTGGAATAAGTTCTAGATGCAGCGGACTGCGTCTCGGCGAGTGAGCTCTATATAAGAGTCCCTTCGATGGGACTGGACCGCTGTATGGTTTTCTTGGAGCTTTTGCCACAGGGTTTTGATAAAGTGCTTTTGTGTTATTTTCTGGATGCAATTTACGAATTTCGAAGCGAGGGAATAAAGAAGGAATCCTAACAAAGTGTTTGTGCCATTGTAGGAGGTCGCGTAACTGAAGCATGAACATTGCGAAGCGCTTCAACGGTCGGCACGATCAAAGAACTTGGTGGATGATTCGGCCCCTTCTTTTCTTCTCTGTCCCGCAAAAAAAAATTCCTTTGCCTCAAATTCATTCAAATCGACGATGCCAAGTTAAATGCTTGCCAATCCACTAAGGTCAAGATCTCGGGAAAAACGTATCGATTTAGAGTAATTTACTCTGAAAACATAAGTTTCACACATAAACGAGAAAGTTTAAGGTTCTAGTAAAAAGATAGACTATTTCACGTGCTGGAAAATAAAATGAAATGTCGATTGTGGCTTACGGTGCTGCAGAGAATTTAGCGCCTACGGGATGCTAAGTCGAAAGTACGGTTCGGGAAAAATGATTCGTTGCATGAATTGGTAGAAATGATAATGTCGCTCAATACTGTTCGTGCTATACAAATCTGTCTGCACATATTAAACTGTTCACGCATTGGCATGGTCATAGACAGCTTGCACAAGTTAATTTTCATCGAATCAGTATCCGGGGAATCGGAATTGAATCGACCTAAGGGGAATGAATAATCGTGCTTCGGCACTGATGCATTACGGGACCGTCAGTCAGGCTTGCAACCTAGACTGAACGAGCGAAAATGTCGTTGAGATAGTCCTATGTGGTGTGTAACACCAATGACCGCGCATATAAGATAGTAGCATACTCACCTATTGTCTTATACAGGTGGTAAATATTATCTCTGTTTTTATGCAGGGACGAGCACGACCGTGGTAAAAAATGTGATAAATCGCTATGTTTTACTGTATGCTTTATTACTCAAAGATGGACATCGATATGAACTGAATTCATTTAGTTCTAAATAGAAAGACAACTCTAAAACATGCCTACCTTAACAATCAGAGTCGATTTAGACGAGTGGGTTCGTCTCGTCCACTTAGCAAGTGTGCTAATCCCCTCCACCAATTCCCAGTTACGGTGGGCGCTCTAAACTGAAGTTGAAGTACGGAGAGGCATTTTGAAGCTCTTTTTATGCTGAAGTATTTTGAAGCTAATTCAATCGAAGGCTTATGTATAAATGGGCGAATGTATGGAACGACAAGTGTTAGTTCAGGCAGCTTGTCGAGTATGTTTTCTTTTGTTTTCAATCAATGTAGCCGCAACGGCATCCAAATTGGTATCAGAGCACAGTTATGTTTCCTCAAATTTTTGAAAGATGTTTTATTGTTGGAATGTTCGTTGCGATGGCGCGATTGAATGCTTGTCGACATGCTGCGTGAAATAAAAGTTCCATACAGGTAAGCCCGTAGATATTTTTGAAAAATACTAACGGGTTTACTCTGTTTTGTAGGAATGACTAAGAGAAATAAGAATAATCCCGGCACAACAATCCAAACCATGGATAGTACGTCGAGCACAAAGAGTGGCCCTAGTGAGACGACTATGGAGAAAATGCTACAGTTGATGGAACTGTAGCAGCAACAGCTTCAAATGCAAATCAAGGCCCAATTTGATGCGCAGCAAAAGCAGATAGACGTCCTGACTCAGATAGTGAACAAGGTGGTAGGCAATACCAAGGCAACGGTCATGGTACCCGAGGAGAAGCAAGATGTTCAAGATGAAGACGAGGAAGAAGCTCAACCGCAAATGATAAATTCTTCTTCCTTGTTCAAAGCAAAAGAGTTCCGCAAGATAAATCCACCTAAATTCAATGGCCGGGCAGAGCCTGATGTGATAGTGGGGTGGCTCGCGAAGATTGTAACGCCCCAGTCCAAAATACGTAGGACCAAGTACGTGAACATGCCAGCTGCACATATACGAAGAATACTCCAATATATGGAATCCTCAAATATGTACATAAGCTATAAACAAAATAACTACAGGCCAGTAATATATAATCTAATCTCATCACAGCTCAACACAGAAGATAATAGAGTCCAAATAAATAAGTAAAAGTATCAAAAGATAGCCGGGTGAACATACTCACTCCAAACAGCTATGAAAAATAGTCTCACAAGATCGGAGTTCGACCTCCGCAAATAGAAAGAAATGAGATGCAAAAATATGTCCACTAATGTCTCAAATAAAAAATAGACTAGACATCAGTAAAGGCTGCCTCGTCATCGATGTAGGATAGCTCCAACGCCGCTCCGTACTCATGTGGAAAATTGTCTAAACCTGGAGAGATAACCAGGTCCTCAGGGGACATAGCAAGATATAAGAAAACACCATGCCATATGATAATATAATAAGGAAAAAGATATGCATGCAATCGGGTTCCTGACCATTCTATTGTGAATATGCAGTTGAGATACAATCCTTCGACGCATGAGTCCTGGCTGTAAATGGGATCGACATAGTTCCCATAAAGGGCACCGGGGGCCTACGTCCATAACGCTCTGGAAGTGTCAGAGGGCACCATGTGCAAGGGGCTACGTCCATAACGCTCTGGGAAACGTCAGAGGGCGCCTGGAGCCTGCATCTCCGGAGGAGCGCACAGGTAATCAGGGAAGTGCAAAGAAGCCCATACGTCAGGTATTGTTCTCCCCATCCAATGCCTAGTATCATCATCTCTATGACTGATATGAACCTCTAGTAACCGCCAAATCTTCTAACATGCAATACTATTGGCAGTTACTCCTATCCGTCGTACGCTCCATACGTATCGGTGGCCAGCCGACTACGCGGGTACGTATCCTACATGTGACTTATATCACATGATACAACAAGTGTTAAGGCCATATGAGATATACCAATACCTCAACATCAATGGGTGGTCACTAGACTAAGTCAATGCAAGAGAAATAAATAAGGCGAGGTAAACGACCGATAGAGTCGCTCGCACCCAAGTATGACTTGGATGCATAGTTTAAATATCAAGAAACAAAATGCTGATAATAACAACTGAAAATAAGAAGTATAATAATCACAGAGGAAGGTGGCAAGGTATCTTGCCTGATGGTGCAAAGTGGCAAGTCTAGGTAATCACAATGTCAGCTAAGAAACGTCACAATCTCCAAACAACTCCGGACGCTAAAACAAACATCAAAAATATACTCGGTGTAAAAGAAATACCTAGGAAATGCCTGTCCAAAAGTCTAATTCTGGAACAGGGGCAAAATCATAATTTTGGGTCAAAACGATGTCCGCCGTTGGACCTATTTTGCACCGAAATGTGTGCCAATGTCTATGGTCTCTAAAGTCGTCAAATTACATGTCTACGGATTCAATTTGAGGAGAGAAACTCAACGGTATGTCCAGTTTTGGATTCCGATGAGCCGTGTACAAAATCGTCCGTTTGAGTGGGTCGCGGGCCCACCAAAAATGGGTTCCGATTCGACCTTCTCAGAATCGAACTTGGCACACAGGACCAAAATTTCAATTCAGACCTATTTGTGCAAGTTTCGTCTCGATTCGACGACTGTACACGAAGTTATGGACAAGTTTGCAAAACACCGATACGGGGGTATCTCGACGGATACGCGTTGATTTCGTCGCGCACACGCGACAAAACCGAGTTCCGTCAGTTCCCACACGTCCGCAACGTCCATACGCGTCTTTCGATGCATATAGCGTGCGACCACGTTGCCCGATTCGTCGGGGTACATGCCATATCGGACAAATTTTAGAAAATTAATATAATTAAACACAGGTTTTTCCTCAACTTCAACATCAATCTACTCTTTACACACAAATCAAAACGACGATCCAGAAGATGCGTTGCGATCTCGCTTATATTGTCTTTTACTGTTTTCAATTAGTTCCTACAGAACTTTACTGCACAACAAGAAAATTGGCCGACAAGTTGTCGTTTTAGAACAGTTTTTAGCGTTACAGAAGACAGATTTTTGTTCAACTTCGTCTCAATTTTTCGAGCAAGTCAATGGGTTATTTTCGAAATCCACCTGGAGGATCTCGAAGAGGGTCAAATCTACTTTCCAGAATATCTTACGGATCAAAAATTGGTGCTACGAGTAAAAAGTTACGTCGTAGGGAAGTAGGGTACCTTGAGTGGGAAAACAGCTCCGTGGGAGATGCGGGGCTGACTTCCGATGCTCCGTTCGTCGCGCACAAAGCTCCGTCGCTGGTGAAACGAATTCGCAGCCGAAGAGGGTATGATCAGCCTCAACTTTCGTTTTAGAAGATTAGGGTTTTGAGGCTTGTGGAAAAAGTTATATATATATATATCAAGTTGGTTCAAAAACCTAACACAAACACTATTACTAATAACCCCATTTGGACCTTGCCCACGGGTTGCTATTGCTACGTGAGCATTGCTGCCGTGCATGGGATGGGGGGGGGGGGGGCGCCCACTTAAGTGGGTGGGTACTAACTATATATATATATATATTTTTCTTTTCCTTTCCTTTTCGTTTTCCTTTCCTTTTCTTTTTCCTTCACTGTGGTCGGTCCCCACATGGGCCGACCACCACAACATCTTCCCTTTTTTTTTTCTTTTTTTCTTTTTACTCTCTCTCTCTCTCTCTCTCTATATATATATATATATATATATATATATATATATATATATATATATAAGGGATATAATCCCATTAATTTCAATAAATTGTAATTAAGTAAAAAAATCTTTACAGTAATCATAGACTATATTTAGTAGCACTTTTAAAATATCAAGCACACAAAATTTTATATATATATATATATATATATATATATATATATATATATATATATATATTCTTTACACCCATATTATATATATATATATATATATAAATATATATATATAAATATATATATATATATATATATATATATATATATATATATATATATATATATAATATGGGTGTAAAGAATATATATATATATATATATATATATATATAAAATATATATATATATATATATATATATATATATATATATATATATATATATATATATATATATATATATATATATATATACACCCATATATACCAACTAACTCTTTAATGCCCAATAATATATAAAAAATAATTTTAAATCACTAAAAATAATTAGAAAATCTTGGGGGTTTACATCCTACCCAACTTAAAGGAAATTTCGTCCTCGAAATTAAACTAATGTCGGGGGATCAAATGCAATGCAAGGGAATTAATAGTAATTTAAGAGCTTAAAATGCAAGACATATCTTCGTCTTCGAACAAATGTGGGTAGCGGTTTCGGATGTCGTCCTCGCGCTCCCAGGTAGACTCCCCTAGCGAGTGATGCTTCCATGCTACGCGAACCAATGAAATAGATTGATTCTGCAACACCTTCACTTGGCGATCGAGGATACCTACTGGTTGCTCTTCGTACGACAAACTCGGTCTAACTGTGATCTCGGAGTGATCAAGCACATGATTATTGTCCGCCACGTACCTCCTCAACTGAGATACATGGAATACGTCATGCACTCCCTCTAGCGACGGTTGCGAGGCCAATCTGTAGGCAACCTCTCCAACACGTTCCAAGACATCGAAAGGCCCGATGTACATTGGACTCAACTTGCCACGTCCTTCGAATCGAATCGTACCTGTGGTGGGGGATATCTTCAAGAATACATGGTCGCCCTCTTTGAACTCCAAGGGTCGATGACGATTATCTGCACACTGCTTCTGACGATCATGCGCTGCTCGTAGGTGGCCCTGTATTTTCTTCACTGTCTCCACTATGCTCAAGACCAACTCGGCATCCAATAGCTATCGCTCTCCTATATCGCTCCAATAAACAGAAGACCGACACTTCCTACCATACAATGCCTCAAACGGAGCCATCTGAATGCTCGTTTGATAGCTATTATTGTAGGAAAACTCAACAAGATGAAGATGGTCCGCCCATGAACCACCAAAGTCAAGCATGCACGCTCTCAACATATCCTCTAGCATCTGAATGGTACGCTCCGACTGACCGTCTGTCTGAGGATGGTATACCGTGCTAAACTTTAATCGGGTGTCCAAACTCTCTTGCATACTCCTCCAAAAATATGAGGTAAATCTCGAGTCACGGTCTGACACAATACTAACAGGCACACCGTGTAATCTCACAATCTTCTCCATATACATCTCTGCCAATACCTCTGTCGACTAGCCCACTCTAAAAGGTAAGAAATGGGCTGACTTTAAGTACGCTTCCTGTTGGAAGCATTTTAGTGTGCATGACTTTTCATGTACGCTGCTCCCTGTAGCGTGCATAACTTTTCACGTACACTGCTCCCTTGAGTGTGCGTGACTTTTCACGTACACTGCTCCCTTGAGTGTGCGTGACTTTCACATACACTGCTCCCCTGAGCGTGCGTGACTTTTCACGCACACTGCTTTCTGTAGCGTGCGTGACTTTTTACCTACCTGCTCTCTGTAGCATGCGTGACTTTTCACCTACGCTGCTCTCTCAGCGTGCGTGACTTTTCACCTACGCTGCTCTCTCAGCGTGCGTGACTTTTCACCTACGCACCTCTCATACGTGCGTGACTTTCGCGTACGCTGCTCCCCTGACCCCTTGCTTAACCCATTGGCTCTTGGAGTTTTGATATTATTTCTTTAAGCTTGGCTTTTCTATAGCCCTGTATATTGATATTTTATTAGATATTTTACGCCCATTTTATATCCTTACGCCTTTTGTCATGAACTTAATTTTACTTAATATGTTTGGAATGACTATTGTACATGGCATGATATGACTAGGAACTAGCATAACACGACAGTGACCCGTAGTGGTGCACTCCTGACATGACCAACCTGACATGATAGTGGCCCGTCGTGGCGCACTTCTGACAAGTATCCTGACATAATTTATCTTGATAACTTGATAGTGGCCCATGGCGGCGCACTCCTGACTTGACATGACTTGATAACCTAGCTTGACCTGCCTTGACACCGTGGGTGGTTCTTTCTTGCTTGTTTGTTAAATCCACTTGTCCTGTCTTGCATCATGTCTAGGATGGGACTCCTGAGTACCACGGTCAGGAGTTCCTAGTAAAATGGATTAAGGTTAATAACTAGAATAACACAGTAGTCATGGAGAGATGACACAGCTACAGGCAATCCCGTTACCTGGACGCTCTTGGGATCTGTAGCCTGCCGTCAAGTAGGGCACATTTTCAGCACACCGTCGCGTGTTGCACCCTCTAAGTCACCTAAGGGTACATTTGTCTCCTGGGCGATGTACCCACCTGAATTCAACCCTAATCTTTCGTTCTGGGTAACCTGGATGGTCTGCAGGGCTTGTGGCTGTAGAACAATCTCACTGTATCTTGTTAGTAATTAGGCCTGTGATAACCCTAGTTAGTTAAAGTAGTAAGCTGTAGTATCTGCTTGGCCGTGATTGATTGAATGAGGTATAACCAGTCTAGCTATGTCTTGATCCAGTACAAGATTGCTTCCTGTCTTGATTTCTTGCATTATTATCTTACCGATAAATGGTGAGGAACCAAGTTCTGTTCAGATGAAGGGTTACAACCTCGGTCCTTGTTTAGGTTACGGGTTGTAACCTGGCTATCGGAATAGTTCCAGGGTTTTCTCGTCGTATATCACCCTGCCATGTTTTCGTAAGTTTTAAGTTTAATATTAGATTTTCTTGTGCTGATTGCTGGCTTTTATTCTTATTTCGTGGTCCCCTTGTGGCACTTGCTCTTTCTGGGGTTGACCCAGCTGGTTTTGTGTGGCCAGATTTCGGAGTAGCTCCCGAGGATCTACCAAGCTTCCAGCCTAATGGTGGCGACTAGAAGGAACCCGGGCTACGAGTGGGTTTTTTCTATTTTGTTTCGCTCACTCTATTATAAATTTATTCTTTTGAGGCGTTTAGCCGACGAGCACCTGTTAGCTCGATGCACTTTTACTTACTGTCTGCCTACGGGCTGTAAACATGATTAACAAATCCTAGGGTTGATCATGTATGACTTAACTCTTGCTAGTCCTAGCATTTTGTACGACTAGCTTCATGATCAGCTGATATGTAATATTTGGGATGCCTTTTATTGTATATTTGGTGGTCAAACATCTTGTAATTATATTACTTACTTGAGATTGAGACATTAGGCTTGTTCATGACCATAAGAGACTGTTGGCTTGTAGTAAACCCTCTTATTTCTAGACAGCCATGACCGTATATCGAGGTGGTTTCCATTTCAATATACGTAGCTGGCTGTGTCTGCCCCCGCTCTCCAGTATTCTGGTTCTGGGGCGTGACAAACTTTGTAAGTCTATCCACAATCACCCACACTGCGTCACGTCCCCTAGGACTCCGAGGAAAACCCGTGACAAAATCTATAGTAATGTGCTCTCACATCCACTTGGGAATGGATAGCTGCTGTAATAATCCGGCCGTCCTCTGGTGCTCCGCCTTTACTTGTTGGCATACCAAGCACTTGGCAACGAAACAAGCTATCTCCCGCTTCATTCCATGCCACCAATAAAACTGTTGTAAGTCACGATACATCTTGGTTCCTCCGGGATGAATAAAATATACCGAACTGTGAGCCTCTGCCATCAGCTTTTGCCGTAACTCTCCATTGGGTACATAAATACGATCACCACATCGTAATGTCCCATCGGGATGGATCCTCAATCCCGTCTGCTCTTCTGCTTCAGTCCTCTCTCTTAGCCGTCGAAATCTGGCATCATTAGGCAATCCTGCCTTGATGCGCTCTACCAATGATGATTGCACTTGGAGGTTAGCTAATACATCGTCTGCTCCAGGCAATACTACCTTAATACCAAGCTGCTCCAAGTCTCTAATCAACTCCTTCTGCATAGTCAAAAAGTGTGCCATGGGCTTATGGCTTAATGCGTCTGCCACGACATTAGCCTTGCCCGGATGATAATGAAGCTCGATCTCATAATCCTTCATCAACTCCAACCAACGTCGCTGTCGCATATTCAACTCTTTCTGTGTGAACATGTACTTGAGGCTCTTATGATCAGTGTAGATATCAACCTTCTCGCCATACAAGTAGTGTGTCCATAGCTTCAAAGCAAAGATAACCGCTGCGAGCTCTAGATCGTGGGTCGGATAATTCTTCTCATGCACTCTCAACTGTCGTGATGCATATGCTACTACCCGACCGTGCTGCATCAATACACATCCTAATCCCTTCCCGGATGCGTCGCTGTAGACCACAATCCTCCTGGGCCCGATGGTAGTGTCAAGATCGGTGCTGTGGTCAATCGCTTCTTCAACTCGTCAAAAGCGGCTTGACACTCGTCTATCCATACAAACTCCTGATCCTTGCAAGTTAATCGAGTCATAGGCCCCGCTATTCGAGAGAAATCTTCTACGAACTATCGGTAGTACTACGCAAGTCCGAAGAAACTTCTCACCTCAGAAGGTGATATGGGAGCGGGCCATGATTTGACTGTTGTGATCTTTTCTGGGTCCACAGATATACCATCACCCATAACAATATGACCAAGAAATGATACCTCCTTGAGAAAGAAATCACACTTGCTAAGCTTCACGAAAAGTGGCTCATTCCTCAACGTTTCCAAAACTATCCGTAGATGTTGCTTATGCTCCTTTTGACTCTTGGAGTAAATCAAGATATCATCTATAAAGACTACTACAAATTTGTCCAAGTACTGGTGAAAGATCTTGTTCATTAAATTCATAAAAAGTGCGGGAGCATTGGTCAAACCGAAAGGCATGACCAAGAACTCGTAGTGTCCATACCTCGATCGAAAGTCCGTCTTTGCAATGTCTTCCTTCCGAACCTTCAATTGGTGATAGCCTGATCGTAAGTCAATCTTGGAGAATACTTTTGCTCCACTCAGTTGATCGAATAGATCGTCTATACGCGACAAGTGATACTTGTTCTTCACCGTCACTGCATTCAATGCTCAGTAGTCGATGCACATGCGCACTGTCCCGTCTTTCTTAGGCACAAAAAGAACGGATTCTCCCCATGGTGACGCACTGGCACGAATAAACCCCTTCTCTAATAAGTCATCAATCTGCGTCTTCATCTCTACCAACTCCTTGGGTGCCAGACGATATACTCGAGATAAAATAGGCTCGGCTCCGAAAATAAGTGTTTGCTATGAAATATAAAAGAACAGAACAATTATCGGAGGACTGGACTTTTACTTCACAATACAAACTCGTTTTTACAAAGAAAGCCCAGGGACGAAAACCTAGGTACAGCAATCTAAGTACAATTGTTTATTTTAGATTCTCGGGGGTGACGGTAGAGGCTCGAGAAAGTGACGGCAGCTCTGCCTTACTCCTTAGACGATCGGGTACAGCCTTGGCGCTGTAGAAGAACTGTTTGGCATTGATGAAGGAATGCTCTTCTTTCAAGCTCTATATATTCTCCCTCTGGATCTCTGGCTCTCTCTGTATATATCGCTCTGTATATCTCTCTCTGTGTATGTATATCTCTCTATGTGTCTGTCTCTTTTTTCGCAAGGGAATGGCACCTTGCTATTTATAAGAGTGGGAAGCCTCATTAGGATTTACAATGATTGCCCATTCTTGAAAGTCGTTGGCTAAGGATCACTGGATCTGGGCCGTTCATCTTGAATATACGAGATTTGAGCAATAAATGTGATTGTATCAAACCTTTTGTGGGTAATTAATGATGATTGACATAAATCCTCCTAATTTGCCATGCCAACCTCGAATTTCTCGATACGTGTCATTAATTTGCTTATTTGCAAATGATCTGATTTGATTCCAATATTTTATTAGGATTTGTTGAGGGATTTCGATCAATTTGATGCCACGTGCCTTGCTATCATGCCACGTGTCATAATCGTAAGCCACAGCAGAAATCTGAGCCACATAAGGCTGGCCACGTGTCAAGGCTGCCTGAGGGTGGCCCCCTGAACATTTGGATCGCATGGTAATGATTTGAGCCGCATAAGTGTGGATGACCGCATGATGGATGCCTTCTTCGTGAATCGCATAAAGATAGTCTTCGTGAGCCACATGAAGATAGTCTTCGTGAGCCACATGGGGCTAGTCTTCGTGAGCCGCATGAAGATAGTCTTAGTGAGCCGCATGGGGCTAGTCTTCATGAGCCGCATGGGGGAGCCTCCGCTTGGGCCGCATACGACTGTCTACGTGACAAGGCCGTATGACAGTTTCTGACTCTCGGGGGATCGTGTCAGAGATTTTCTTCGCTTCCCAAGGAGTACGTCATTATGAGAGAGTCATAATGACATCTTTGTGACAGAACTGTCATCTTGTCAGAGCTGTCAGCCGTCAAAGCATTTAATACAATAAAGGACGAACAGAAGAGCTGTTTGCAGGCCACGTGGCTCCTCTCCGAGCCGCATAGAGCTTGTTTGAGCCGCATAGACGCTTGAGCCGCATGGATACTTGAGCCGCATGAACTCTCTGAGCCGCATGGGGCTCTCTGGCCGTATGGATCTTTCTTTATTCTTTTCCATGCTTCTACAAGACCCCCTTCAAAGTTTTTAATTTGCAAAATTGAAATACTTTGAATAAGAAGCATGGCCATGTATTCTTCTGGCCGCATATGGTGTTCTGGCCGCATGGATGTCTCGACCGCATGGATGTCTCGGCCGCATGGAGTCAATCAGCCGCAGGGACTTTCGGGCCGCATGAGCTCCTCGCCACGTCATCCTGCCACGTGCGAAGATCTTTTGCATTAAATGCTGTTGATTCTGCTGTCAGTTTTAAGGCTACTTTTCGGGGGAGGATCCCAGGAGTTTGGCCTTCATTTTAGGCGGCTCGTCTCGATAACCGAAGGGTCGATTTTTGTGTTACACGAGAATCGAAACTTCCTGCTTTTGTTTATAAATAGGGACGAATTCAGTAGGAGGGATTTCTTTACTTTATCTTTCGTCCCCAACTCTTGCAGTCTCCACTTTCTTTCCTTCTCCGACCGTCGAAAATGGCCCCCAAGTCTTCCAAGGTCGCCTTTGCTGCTGCAAAAGGCAAGAAAACGGCTTCCTCGTCGGCCGCCGTGCCCGAAGTGCACCCTGATGTTCACCCTGCTTTCAAGGGTAAGAAATGGATTTGAATACTTTGAACCCCAAAGACCCATGGCTCTGTTGCATGACATATGCACAAGCCTTCATCCTTCGTTTTCAGTGAACCGCCCAAGCTCGACCATGATGGAACCGCATATGTTGTATGGGCCGCATGACTCTCTCATATTCGAGCCGTATAGGGAATGCCCTATGTTTGAGCCGCATTGAGAAAGATTTGAGCCACAGGAGTGCTTCTGGATTTGAACCGCATGGAACCTCCTTTGAGCGGAACCGCATATATTTCTGACAAACTGGCCTGCATAGAATTTTGCTAAGTCGTACCGCATAAACTCCTCTGCGGGATAGAACCGAATAAGTTTTAATCCGAGCCGCATTAGCTATCGAATCAGTGTCACATGGAACTCCCAACTGAATTGGGCCGCATGAAGCTGTATTGACCCGAGCCGCATAGGCTCTATTAAAGTCGTGCCGCATGAAACCCAGCTGAATTGGGCCGCATAAGGCTTCGTCGATCCGAGCCGCATAGGCTCATAGAAACTTCTTTTTTGAGAAACTTTAAGTGGTTTCGTTTTAACCTATCTTTTAATCATGTTTCTTTTGTCCTTTTCCAGTGAACCTCCCAACCAACCCGGCCGGAGAGCTTCTGGTTGGTTTAGCTCAGTTTGCCGTGGGTGTGCGACTTGACGGCCTAATTCGACATATGACAGATCAACTTCCCCCTAATGAGCCTTTGGAGAGGGTGGCTGCCATCAACAACCAGCCTTTCCATTTTCTTTGCACTATGATGAATTCAGGGAAACTGGACGGAGAATATCTGAAACCAGCTTTTCTCTTTGGAGATGCTTTATCCATAAAGAACTCCCAAATGCTGGACGTTTCTGAGAACTGGGATTTTACTTTGGACGGGATGGAGATCCATGTTCCCGAGATGGAACGGCATTTTCCTCTTTCGTGGTTTAATATGGTACCGTTGAGCAGGAAAATGGTGGGCTCTCTAACTCCAACCCAACAAGGAATGTTCGTGGGCAACATCCACTATAATATGAGTATTAGGTCAGCATGTGCAAGTAGGGAGTCAGTCAGCCGGAGTGTGATGGGACTGCTTCCTAGTACTTTTATAAACGTGTCTGGTCCCAACTTCACTTTTACTCGAGCTGATACCTTCCTGAATCAGCTCGCTCGCAAGGGGTCTTATCCTGTGTGCAGGTTGACGCTGCTGAATTAGATAAACCCCATTCCTACATGGGCCAATCTTTCCTCATGGATCTTGAAGAACTACGAGGAACTCCTTCGGGAGATTGACCTTTACTACGCCATCCGGGGCACCTGTTACGGATTGCCTATTAACAAGCCGCTGTTCATGGCCCTTTTGGAGATGTATAGCCGGCGTACGGGGACTTTCTTCGCGCCCGGAGGAGAGTTGGGACTTGCTCTCCATGAAATGCATGCTGTTTCTAAGCTGCCGTGGGGAGGCGAGGCCTTTGAAGTATACACCCCGACGAACGAGGAATTCGATGATCTGGATCGATGATTTTCTGGTTTCGTCGCTGTGTACCGGGAACTGCTGTGCCACCATAGCATCTGTCACCAGACTGCTATCAAGAAGAATAATAGTTCAGAAGGGAACGCCTCCCATACTACGGCCTGGGTCACGTATCTTTTCAAATTACGTCCTTCCGGCCGGGTTTCTTCTCGAGGTCCCCAAACCCAGGCGGAGGTAAAGGACCTGATGTTGAATGCCAAAAGGTCGAGGTCCACCCGCGATAGATTTGGGAGTCGCACTGACTCCTTCAGTTATTTCCACTACGGTACCCGGCAGATGTCTGAGAAAGCAATCTTGGCCAGGTTCTTGATGGTATGGCCACGGAATTGTGTAGTCTCGGGAGGGGCAGGTTCTACTGAAAGGATCAGCCGCCACTTCATTCTCCCGGCTGTGAAGCTGGTCTTCAAAGTCAGACTGGACCTTCTTCCGGCTATGGTGTGTAGCATACGCCACGCCTCCGCGCCTTTTCGTCTAAAGTCATTGCTCGCGAGACGATGCTGGACTTTGAGCGGATAGAGCTACCATACCATTATCTCATGGGGTGGTTATTGATGCATTACCGGTCGTTGATGAGGCCCGGAACAGAGGATGATGTTACTGCTGATGATGCCTTCCTTTTTCGATACCGTCATCAATCTTGGGAGTATGACACCATGCCGACTTGTCGGAGGGCGTTGGCGAGAGTTGACGGGCCTGACTTCTTTGTGCCTCTTCCTCAATTTACCCCTGGAGAAGTGAGGGGGGTACACGTTGATGGCATTGAACCTCCCCAGCTCTTATCTGAGAAGATGCTTCTATGGCTGCGCAATATTCGCCCCGCGCACCTAGTATATCGTTATCGAAATAACGTATACTTAGAGCCTTATTTGCCTAGCAGGTTTTCCCGTCAATTCGGTTATAGTCAGCTGTTCCTTGACTGCCCCAGTGCTTGCCTGGGCTTCGAGGGAAGTGTCCTTGACGGCATCCGGGCGTGGCATTATTACAATGCTATTCATACCCGGGCTAGCTTCTCGGTCCCTGACGCTAATATGCAAGGGGATATTCTGTACATGGCGGCCCTTTATCATGTTACGGCGAGCAAATCTCCCGTAAACTTTAACATGAACACCAGCTTCATTGTCGGGACCGGCTTGGCAGAGAAGCGCGAGGGTTCCAGAAAGAGAAAGAGAGGGGCAAATAGGGTTCCTGTGCCGGACTCGGAGTCCACTGCGGCGGACGAAGAGGATGACGAGCAGGACGCCGACGACTCATCGCACTCTTCGGACGAGGAGGTGGGGGACCAGCCTCCTACTGTGCCGAACGAAGAGGTGGAGGATCATCCATCTGCTGTGCCTGGTGCTTCGTGCAAACGAAACAGGCGTCTGTCCACTGGCGATGGCAGGACCTACTCTACAAAGCGGGCTGCGGTAAGATGTCGCAGGCTGTTTATTGATGTTGACGCTGTTTCTGAGGTGATTGGAATTTCAACTGCCTTTTTCTTCTTTTTCTAAGTTATGGTCTAATTATTTTTTTGCTCTCTGTAGGCATCAGAGGAGTCTGCTTCCCGGGACTCGATTGCTGAGGTCGATCCGGCCTTGTCCACTTTGATTAATGATATGTGCACTGCTATCACTTCTGCTGGGGTTCTTCCGGAGGCGGCCGGGGAATCTCACCTTGCTGAGACCTCAACCCATGGGGGCGGAGGCTCTACTGCACTTGTCCCTGAGACAGTCGAATTTCAACAGGATAACACTGACTTGGCTGGCTCCCTTTCAGGGGTAGCTGGGGCAGAGAAACCAGTTGAATTTGTGTTGGAAGCCGCGGGTGGGGAGACCATGCCAGCTTCGAACGAGCTGCAGCCTCCGTGCTCTTCCCCTGGTAAGATAAACCAGCTTCTTAACTTGTGAGGAGGCCTATTTGCTCTATCATCCTATCCCTTGTAGATTAATGATTGCTTTGGACGTGCAGGTCCCACCCCTTTATTGCCGGTGACGGACATTGCCGTGGCGGACTTTACCGGAGGGGATCTGATGGAAGCACGTGTGCCTCCTTCTTTTCCAACCTATACTGAGGGGCCTCCAGCTGGGTCAAGTTCGAGAGCCCTGGTGATAGCACAGCTGGGGCAAGGGACGACGCTTTCCGCGCCCTCCTCTGCGAATAAGGTTTCGGGAGTTAACCTTTCCGCTCTGCCAAGTATCCAGGCTCTTCGGGCGGCGGAGGAGGAGCTAGCTACCATTCATGCATCTTTTCGCACAGAATTCATTTCCCTGGTGGCAGGAACGACAAGTTCTGAGGCTACTCCTTCGGTACTGCCTGCCACACTCCCTTTGACACCATCCTCTACAGAAGTTTTGGATAAAGTGTCCCAGGATGTGGTCGACAGTTTCCACCGCCACCTGAAGAGGGGGATTGAGGTAGCTGTAGAGAGGGGGACTCCCTTTGCTATGGCCCGTCAATGCGCCGGCGGCCAAATTAATATCCTTAGAAACTTTCTGGTGGGGCAGGACTAGCGGCGCTTCTGAAGCCTAAGCTGTTAGAGGCCGATCGTCTTGTGGCCCGTTTCGTGTACTGCGACAAGCTGATCTATCAGTGGCAATAGATCAAGAGCATACTTTCCTCACAACTGCGGTAGAGAAGGTGAGGATTGCTCGGAAATCGCTCAAGCCAGCTATATTGAAGGATCGCCGGACCTGACTCAGTTGTACGATCAATGGAGCCGTCGCACTAAAGGTTGCGCGGTTCGGGAAGCGACTGCCTCCCGCGGGGTAACTGACACCCGGGAGCAGATTCTCGAGCTCCAGAGAAAGCTGGCCTTCCTGGAGTCCGAGCTCAAAGCTACTCGTACTGAGAAAGGGGTTGCTATTCGGGAGGCTGACAAATTTAGTAGAGCTTCTGCCAATCTGGAACTTGCTTTGAAGAAGATAAAAAATGATTGGCAGGCATATATGTACTTGAATGATGCGGAGCAGTTGTCCCAGGAGGCCGAGCGTCGAGCAAGGCAGCGGCTTGAGGGAGGGACTATCTTGGTAAGAAACCGCCTTTTGGAGTTGTGTAATGCCGAACTATAGTCGGCCTTTTTTCTGGTTTTGTCGCTGTTTTCCTTTTCTTTTTTTTGAGAGGGACGTGGTCCCAAAACATGTAATACTTTTTCGTCTTTCAAATAAAGAGTACTTTCCATTCTACCCTTCATTTGTATTGCTTGTTTGTGCCTGTGGTATTGTGGTGATGTGGGCCACGCATGGGGGACTTGTTTGTGGACCTGTTACCCCTGGCATACCTTGGTTTTAGGTACGGGTAACAAGTTTGATTGGAGATACTTAGAACGGTTCCATGGTCCTGTTGTTGTGGACGTTCCAAGTATCGGGAGATAAAATGCCATGGAGCAGCTGGGCTCTCGGGGTATGATGAGGAATGGTGGGCCTGTACTAAGAGACTTAGCAAAGGACATTTGTTGGCTTATTATCCTTGGCGTACCCCGACTTAGGATACGGATAATAGGATGAAGGGGAACCAACATACTCACTCAGAGGTAATGAGGACATGGCAAGTATGAGGGTTTTACCATGGAGTCTTCCTGCTCAGAGGTGATGAGGACATGGCAGGAGTGGACTCAAGAGAGGATATTTGTGGTCAACAGAGGACATTTGTGGGCCTATTACCCTTAGCGTACCCTGGTTCGGGGTACGGATAATAAGACGAGAGAGGACCAATATACTTACTCAGAGGTAATATGGACATGGTAAGTACGAAGGTTTTACCGTGGAATCTTCCTGCTCAGAGGTAATGAGTACATGGCAGGAGTGGACTCAGCAGGGAATATTTGTGGACCTATTATCCTTGGCATACTCCGGTTGTGGGTACAGATAATAAGTCGAAAGAGAATCATCATACTTACTCAGAGGTAATGAGGACATGGCAAGCATGAAGGTTTCTTCGACGGAGCCTTCCCACTCAGAGGTAATGAGGACATGGCAGGAGTGGGCTCAATGAAGGAGGGTACATAGAATGACTCAGAGGTAATGAGGATATGGAAGTTCTATGTAAGGGGGTGATTTGTTTTTGGCGGAAGTGAAACGACTCAGAGGTAATGAGGACATGTCCGTTTTGGAAATTTGTGGATCGGTTACCCTTTTTGTGCACTGGGAGTGCGGGTAGTGGATCATGAGGGAGGATCTCTTCCAGGAAGAAAGTTCAGAGGTATGGTCATACATGACTTACTATCTGAAAAAGTGACCGGAATATGAGTTCAGAGGCACCTGCGGGTACATGACTCGATAATCTGGAATATTGTGGATGTGAGTTCAGCGGCACCAGTGGGTACATGACTCGATAATTTGGAATGTTATGGATGTGAGTTCAGCGGCACCAGCGGGTACATAACTCAATAATCTTGAATTTTGTGGTTGTGAGTTCAGCGGCACCAGCGGGTACATAACTCGATAATCTAGAATATTGTGGATGTGAGTTCAGCGACACCAACGGGTACATGACTCAGTAATCTGGAATGTGTCATTTAGACATAATATTTCTTCAGGAACTTGCCGTTGACGGGCAACATGAGCAAGTCTCCATTTTGTTTTACGAGGCGGTAAGCACCGTTGGAGAATACAGCCTCGATGATAAATGGACCTTCCCATTTTGGCTGGAACTTGCCGGCGGTCTTGTGAGTCATGACCATCGGCCTCCGGACTGCCAGAACAAGATCGCCCATTTGGAATGTTCTAATTTTAACCTTCTTGTTGAAGGCTCCAGAGATGCGTGATTGGTATAGCTCGATCCGTTGCTGAGCCAGGAGGCGCTTTTCATCTAAGGCCTCTAACTCTTGTAGTCGGCGTCGATAGTTATCATCCGTCGTCAATTGATAAGTAAGGGTGACGCGGAGTGAGGGTATTCGAGTCTCCAATGGGAGAACTGCCTCACTCTCGTACACCAGGAAGAATGGTGTGTTCCCTGTGGCCGTTCGGACTGTGGTACGGTACGCCCATAAGCATTCACCAAGCTTCTCGTTCCAGTCGCATTTATTGGACGACACGAACTTCATGAGTAACTTGATGATGGTTTTGTTGAACGCTTCTGCCAACCCATTTGCTGCTGGATTGTATGGCGTCGAAGAAATATTCTGGATGCGGTGCTTGTCGCAGAACCGATACAAGGCATGGCTTGCAAATTGCGGACCATTATCGTGGATGATCCTTCGGGGCAGTCCAAAGCGATAGATGACATGATGCTTAAGGAAGCTGATCACGTTTGAAGTCTTTACTTCTGTAAAGGAGACAGCTTCCGCCTATTTGGAGAAGTAATCTGTGATTGCGAGTATGAAGCGATGTCCTCGGAAGGAAGGTGGAGTAATCGGACCGATGATATCCATTCCCCATGCTTCGAATGGCCAGGACGCCACTGTCGGATGTAGAAACTCGGATGGTTGGTGGATGAAGTCCGCATAGACTTGGCAAGCTTTGCACTTTCTAGCATAGTCTATCGCATCTGCTACCATCGTGGGCCAGTAGTAGCCCATTCAGCGAAGACGGTCTTGCAGTTTAGGGCCAGGCTGATGGGCCCCGCAGACACCGTCATGAGCTTCTCGTACGGCTTCTTTGGCTTCTGCGTTTGACAGACACCGAAGCAATAATCCATCATAGGATCGCCGATACAGCATTTTTGTCTCTGTATCGTAGAAGAATCCGAGAGAACGCCGTCTGATGGAGGTGGCTTCCTTTGGGTTCTCGGGCAGGATATCATAGACGACAAAGTCAATGAATGGTTGTCTCCAATCTGGGACATCGTCGATTGTCTGGACGGAATAACTCGCCACGAATTGAACGTTGTTCTTGGGGCAGACCAATTCGTAGCCTATCATATCTACCGATTGATGAGTATGATTTGGCACTGCTAGGGAAGCGGTCAGGCCTGCTAAGGCATCGGCTTCGATATTTCGGAGTCTGGGAATGTGCTCGATGAAGAACCCCTCGAACGACGAGATGATGTCGATCGCTATTTGGTGATAGGAGATCATGTCTTCGTGGCGGACTTCGTATGAGCCCCGGATCTGATTGACGATTAACTGAGAATCATCGTATGCTTCAAGATATTCTACCCCCAGCTCTCTTATAAGTTGGAGGCCAATGACCAAAGCGTTGTACTCGGCCACATTGTTAGAACAGGGCTCTGTAAGAGAGTAAGCGCGGTTGATCACCAATCCGGAAGGCGAAACCAGCACCACCCCGACTCCGACGATGATGTTGCCCTTGGGTCCAGTTCTCGAAGCACCGTCGAAGAACATTCGCCATATATCATCGTGGGAGGTTGAATGCGAGTCGGCGACCTCATCTGGGATCACTTCATATATTCTGGATGACTCCGAGCCCGGGTGGACTGCCAAAAAATCTGCCAGGGCTTGACCCTTGACAGCCTTTTATGGGACGAAGATCATATGATAAGGGGACAGCAATATTGCCCATGTAGCGAGGCGAGAGCTGAGTGCCCCTGGTTTAGTCATGAGGACCCTGAGAGGGTTGACTCGTGAGACCACATGTATTGTTTGTCCCGTGACATAGTGCCGCATCTTTTGAATGGCGAACACCAGGTCGAGGCATTCTTTCTCCACGATGGTGTATCGATGCTCTGGCCCAATCATCATTCGACTGAGGTAGTATATAGCTTGTTCCTGGCCTACATCGTTGTTTTGTGCCAGCAGAGCCCTGAGGGAATGTTCCATTGCTCGTACGTAGAGCAGGAATAGTTTTTCAGCAACCGGGGCTACCAGGACTGGAGGGTTCGACAAATATTCTTTAATGCTGTCGAAGGCACGCTGACATTCTTCGTCCCATACGAATGAGATGCCTTTCTTCATGAGATGGATAAATTGTCGACATCGCCCGGAGAGGTTAGAAATGAACCTCCTGATGTAAGCTAGCCTTCCTTGAAGGCCTCTAAGTTCGCGAAGATTTCTCGGGGGACCCATCTCCATAATTGCCTTTGTCTTCTCAGGGTCTATATGGATACCCTGGGCGGTGATGATAAAACCCAAGAACATTCCGCTGGATACGCCCAAGAAGGATTTTGTGGGATCATCTTCAGATTGTGCGCTCGCATTAGGTCGAATACCGTCCTCAGATCCTGCAGATGGTCTCCCTTACAGTGACTCTTGACGGCGATGTCATCAACATAGCACTCCACCGTCTTGCGTAAGTGGTCTCTGAAGATGATACTCATGGCTTTTTGATATGTGGCGTCGGCATTCTTCAAATCGAAAGGCATAACTGTGTAGCAGTATGTGCCAATTGGTGTTCGGAATGACGTATGCTTTTCGTCGTCAGGAGAAATCTTGATTTGGTTGTACCCCGAGAAGCCATCCATAAATTACATACGTTCGAAGCCGCAGGTGTTGTCAATCATGATGTCTGTGATAGGGATGAGGAATTCATCTTTGGGGCATGCCTCGTTCAGATTATGGAAGTCGATGCAGATTCGAATCTTTCCATTCTTCTTGAGGACGGGTACTATGTTGGCGACCCAGTCAGGATGTTGTTCCTCATAAATAAAGCCGCTGGCTATCAGTTTGTTGACTTCAGCTTCGATCGCATCCATGATGCCCGAGCGGAAGCGTCGTTGTTGTTGCTTGACTGGCTTTGCATCTGGCCGAATGTTGAGCTTGTGAAGGGCAACCTCGGGGTTTAGTCCTGGCATGTCTTTATAGCTCCAGGCGAACACATCGATATATTCTTTGACAAGCTCCGGTAGCGATTTTCGTTCTTCGTCTGTCAGGCTTTTACTGACGAAGATTGATTTTGGAGAAGATTCGCTGCCGAGATCCACCTGTATAACTTCATCTTCAGTAGGAGGTTCTCTCTGTTCTAACCTCTTTTCCTATTGTGCATCCAACTGTTGGGCCCACGGCTCTAACTCGAGAATTTCCGGAATGTCTTCATCTTCTTCATAAGCGTCGGCGAATGCCATGTTGACTGAGAGGACTTGTCTGAATACGTCTCCGATACTGGTATCCGAGTCAGAAGTTGGTGACCCGGTTGAATGTGAATGCCAGTCACATTATTCATCTGAACTCTCAGGGGTCATCGTGGGTGTTACATACCCTAACCCACATCGAGTTTTGTTATAGTAGTCCCGTAGTTTGCCAGCCGGGACCGGTAGCTTCAAAGGTAATCGTCGCCCAGTGCCGTAGTTCAAGCCTGGCGTCGTCTCCAGATCCGTAGTTCAAGCCTGGCGTCGTCTCCAGATCATACCCCTATTTTTGCATGAGATATTTGGATTGGGGGCTGTAAAGATACAGAGGTAGTCTTCCGACATCTGATTCAAGGTCGACTTCTTCTATGGTGAAGGGCTGCGGATCGTCCTTCCGGCCGAAGATGATTGGATAGTCCCCTCCCTCGATTATGCGGTAAGCGCCTTCCACTGGAGTAAGCTGGTTTGCGGTGTACACATTTTTTACCTGTGTGTGTAGGTGAGTGCCTATACCGTGTTCCATAGCATACATTGTACAAAGCTTGTTAAGCTCGAGGTAGTTCAAAGATAGCCCTTTATTGATGAAGTAAGGTATCTTTCTTAGCGGGATTATATCATCTGCGGAGGGAACATCAGTGTGGGCAGCCACATAATTGGCTAGCTCCAGTTCCTCTTCGGCTGCCCCCTGTATAAACGAAGACTGAGAGGACGACCTGGGCAGCTTGATCGTCAGGGGTTCAACTGGTGGAGCAGAACGTGGAGTTGTTGGCAGACTAGCGACCCCCAGTTTGGTACTCGATGCTGGGCGGGGAGTGGTTGGTTCGCTAGAAGTCCCAGACCTTGCATCGGGGGTGACGACTCTTCTTGGGAAGGCGTATCGTCATTGGCTTGTCGGAGGGATTGAGCTTCTCCGTTTGCGGCTGGCCGACTCTCGGCAGCCTGATTGTCAATGGCTCTATTGTGAGACTTGGCACTTAGCCGGACCTTGGCAGCCGGATTATCATTTGCTCTTCTTGTGCCGAGAGGCTGATTGTGTCCTTACGCAGAGTGGCGGTAAGGGGTACGGATTTACCAGGTTTGCGAGCTTGGAGGTGGATCGTCAGAGGTTCTTCTGATCCTGTAGCCGTCTCGGTACGAGCTTGCCCATCTCCTTCACCAAGGTGCCTCTTCGACTTTTCGTACAGGCAGGAGTCTGAGTAGTAGGATTCGACCCCTTTGAAGGGATCGATGTCGGCAAATTCTGTCCTCACGAAGTCGTGTTTGTCGACATACTTTAAGCATTGGTGCAGCGTAGAAGGCATGATCATATAATCGTGTATCCAATGGCGCCCCAAGAGGATGTTGTAAGAAGTGTCTGCATCTATGACGTAGCAGGTGACTTCTGATTGGAGATCGCCAATCTGATACTTCAGACGAATCTTCCCAATTGGGTAGCTCCTGCCCGAACTGAAACCGCTGATGGCGGTGCTTGTAGGCGTCAGGCGATGCATAGGGATACGAAGATAATGTAACAGACCCTTCGAAATAATGTTTATGGAAGAGCCAGGATCAATGTGCATCCGATCCACCTTTACGTCGTCGATGTATCCAGTGTAGTATAACGGGCGATCGTGCAGGTTGGTTTTGTTGAGCATGTCCTGCGGAGTGAAGACAATGTTGGGCATCGCTCCTGTGCAAGCACTATATTGGAGATCTGCAGGCGGGTTCTCCCCCGTGAGGTTGACCTGAGCCAGGTACGCGTCGACATTTTGGAGTGCATCGCTCAAAGCCGCGTGAACATCCTTTGAGAGTCTCAGAAGCTCGTATAATGACAACTTGGCCGGTGTGTTGGCCAATTGTGCCAAGATGTCGAAGTTGTAGGGCTTCTCCAGCCCCTGCGGTGCCTCTTTTCGGAGGGACTTGTCAAAGCGAGTCTCCTTCGGCCTGGGCTTGTCGGTCGTCGGAGGCTGAGCAGGTCCCGGAGCGTCAGTTGTAGCGGGCTGATGATCTTCAGCTGAGTTATCAGCCACGGGTTGGGATTGTGCCCCAGACCGAGTGACGACGGCTGTAGCTTCTTCGATATCTGCCGAGATTGTGTGGCAGTGTAACGCCCCAGTCCCAAAATACGTAGGACTAGGTACATCGACATGCCAGCTGTATACATACGAAGATACTCTAATATATGGTCCTCGTATGAATACATAAGCTGTAAAATGTAGTAACCAAGGCACTAAATCTCATCCACAAAGATAAATAATAATATAAAAGCAACTTTGAATTTGTCATGAATACAATCGTTAGGCGGAGACAAATCCACTACCAACAAGTAAGGAAAAATACATGAAAAATAAAAATGAGTTTGGCGGGTGAAGCGAAGACGATCAAATCGCAATCATCCTCGAAGAATAGTGACAATCATGGCCACGACTAGAACACATGCGAAAGACAAGAACACACACACCTGGCGAGATAACCAGGTCCTCAGAGGGACGTAACAAGATATATCAACATGCCATATAATACTGAATATAAAATATGCCACAATCAAGGAAAGTGACAAGACACTATAAGGTAATGTAACCAAACTAAAGTGAACATGCAGTGAGAACAAACCTTTCGTCGCATGAGCCCTGGCTGTAAATGGGATCTGGTATAGTCCCCACTTGGGCACCAGTGACCTAAGCGCATGACGTTCAAAAACGACAGTGGCCAACCTGAGAGGCTCATACCCGTATCTCCAGCGGAGCTTCCGGGTTACAAGGGAAGTGCAGTAGAAGCCCATACGACAAGGAAATGTTCTCTCCACCCAATGTACCTATCATGTCGTATCCACGACCATGTAACACTACTTACCGTCAAGTCTTCTAACATACAACTATTGACAGTTAGACCTAACGCACGTCCTGCACGCATCAGTGATCAGCCAACACGCAAGTCCGTAGGCTATATGCTACTCATACGCACACATCTCGTGGCACAACAGTGTCAAAGTTTATGTAATACACTAAGCTAGTGGTAGTCCCTTAACCCTAAGTCCATATGCAATCAAAGGGTAAATAACAAGGTACAACTAATATCACTGAGCGGGCAGTAATTCAAGAACTGGAAATAAATGAACAGTGATATGTAATAAAAATGCAAACTGAATATAAACAGTATATTGGCAAGGTATCTTGCCTGTTGTTACGCCGGGTGTGCGATAATCTGACAAGTCCAGCTTGGTCCAATAGCCATAGTCATGGTGCAGAGGTCCAAGGTCGCGAGTAAATAAGAAAGATGATCAGTCGCAATCAGGATAATTGGGGGAAATTTGTGTGAAGAAATACATATATTATTTCCTAAAAATACGTATAATACATAAAAACCATGTTTACTAGTAAAATGATTTATTTTTGACAAATATTTAAAAATGTGGATAAATCGATTTAGGCTAAAACCGTAAGTTTACCAAAAATAGGATTTCTATGAAGATAACCTGTATCTTATTAGTAGAGATAATTATTGAAATACTCGAAATCATTTATAATTTCGAAAACCCTTTTTACTAGTTAAAATAATTTTTGGAAAAATGTTTGAAGGCAAAATGGTTTTGGACTAGTATTAAATAATGCAATTATTAATAATAATATTGACAAAAATATATTTCTAGAATTTCTAAAATAATACAATTATTAATACTACAATTATACTACTAGTATTTTAAATAATATTAATAATAATACCCATACCATATAGACAAAATATTATTTCTAATAATAATAAAACTGATAATAATAATAATAATAATAATAATAATAATAATAATAATAATAATAATAATAATAATAATAATAATAATAATAATAATAATAATAAAACTAATAAATCTCAATCGGGCCTAAAAAAGACAACCTCATAAGTAGGTAATAATCTCCTTAATCCTTTGATATCACCATTATTCATGTAATCTCTCTTATCATGAATCGTTCTTTCCAAAAATTACTTCCGTTCCACGTCCCGTTACCAACTACCAATATGATTATAATTGTATTCTAACTTCCTCTATCTCGTCATAAAATTTTCAAATAGTCTCAAATTTGAATTCCATAATCTCCATTATACTAGCTCACCTTATATATATATTCCCAAATTAAAATTTTCCTCTAAATTAAAATTCTAAAACCTTCAACCAGATGGCCCAAGTAAAAGTTAAAATCTTCTTATTACAAATTGTATTATTGGTCAATGCACGATGCATCCATAGGTATCAAAAATCCGTCTTCAATGATAAATCTCGAAAACTAACAGTATACCTTCATAACTCAATCTTGTATCATCAAAATTGAAAATTTCTAAAATACTTATTAGTCTCTCTCCCGAAATTTTGAATTTAACAATCTCATCTTCTTGATGGTAGAAATGTAACTCATCTTAACTTCGTATTCATAATCATCTTAGAACTTAAGAAAATGTAAAGTTTCTTTCTTCAACAATTTGTTATCCTTGAAAATATCGTCATAACATTATACGTCATCGAAGGCAATGTCAACATTTGTCTTTATCAAAAAATTTCATCCATAAATTTAATATATAAATTTGGTTCTTAAACCACCAAAACTTCAAAAAAATTTAACTCAATATTTTGTTACCTCGAAACAAATTTTGAATATTGAGAAGCCTATTTACCTTTGATGGTTTTATCAACACAATATAACATTTCGCACTCCATCTATTTTGGATTTATTGCACATTTTTATTTATGTCCATTCTACACCTTGTAGTCTCGTAATTATCTTAACCAACTGTGTTATTTATCCTTGCTGTGGGGTTCTCTAATCTACCTCTACTAACCCGAGATGGTCATGATCAATTTTCATTTCGCATAAGGGAATCATACAAGGAACAAGGTTGCATAAGCTAGGGAGGAATCATAGTGAAATATAAGTAAGCAATTTAATTGGAAGGGTGAAAGGTAAGGGTTGCAATATTGAAGTGCAAAAGGTGTTATGTGTCTAAGTGAATCGAGATAAGCATGAAAATAAAATGACAAGGGTGAAGCAGTCAAGATAAAACGCAAGGTTAAGCATTTAAGTGATTTAGTAGATCGCAATCGGGCCGAAGATTTGAGTTGAGATTGAGTCCAAAAAGTATATCGGTACCATGGTATAGGTTATAGTTGAGTCTTTATGGCCCGAAAGTTGCATCATAAAAATAGAGTACAAGGGGACGTATTTTAGTAGAACATGATATACCTATATGAAGGTGAGCTCGTCTAGGTCTTTCATGTGAAATTTGTTGGAAAAAAAAGTCTAGTGTTGTGCTCCAAATATCAAAGTTACGATAGGGAACGTCAAATGATCAAAAATAGAAAGTGAGTTTTTGTAAGGTACTAATTAATGCACAAAAATACAAGGTTTAAGCACGAAAGAAAGAATTTTTTTATAAAATCCCGTAGATCAAGTTAAGATAAGTTAGAGACACAATTTCTAGAGAGAAAATAGTCTCCTAGATAAGGGTATGGTCAAGGGGATGGTTCTAATCATTTCTAGTTTCAAACAATTAGATGGTCATGAATAATGATCTAGATTTGAGGAAAGGTCGAGTAAGTCAAAGATATGTTCATCGGTTTGGTCGATGACTAAATATACTTGTGTATATGCAATATCATAGTCATAGGTGGCATGGCAATCTAATGTGGAATACTTCTATCTCACTAGGGTGACCTTACTTGCTTTTTGGTCTTCTACCAATATATGATCTAATCTAAAATTTCAAGTTCCTCGAAATTTTCTCAATAAAATTTCCAAGATACTTCGCCAAAATTTCAATTATCTTAGACCGTCAACTTTAATCACAATTTTAAATCTCTAGTAAATCTCGAAACCCTTGTATATCGCAACTTGAATAATAACCTCTTTTTTTTTAAACCTTAACCTCAACATTTAATAAGTTTATCCGTCGAAATTCATACTACAAAATGGATCGTTTAAATAACTCCCAAACTTTAATTCTATATCCTTCAAATGTGTATATTTAGCTTCCAATAAGTCACAACTACTCTTCAAAAGTAATTCTTTTTTTTTACCAAAATTTAAATATCCATAATAAAGACTCGAATCTAAATAACTTTATATATCATAGATCATATGAGCAAATTTTAAATATTTAAATTTTCCTTCAAGTCGATTTCATATCCTCCAAAAATATTTCAAACAAATTTTTTACCATTATCTCTTCCAGCTCAAAATTAAATACTTATAATTCGTAAATCGTAGAATCAATTTAAAACCTCAAGCTTTCTAATAAACCGTAAATCATAAACCCTTCATATTCTCTAGTCGTTTACAAATTTACAACTTATAAAAACTCTTTAATAAATTTTGAGGTAAACTTTTATAATCCAAACTTGAACTTAACCGTAAATCATGTGTCACAATTTAAAGATGTTTCTCAAATCGGTTTCATATCCCAGTAAATCATAAACTATTTCACAATTTCCAAAAATCATTAATCATAAATTGTTTTCTCGATCTAGCTATTCTCTTGTGTATACCACTCTGTAATAGCAAAATAAAATTCCAACTATCCTGTGGAGGCGGTAATATGCTACTACCCAACTTGAAATTAACTAATCATTAAGAATCATATTTCTAGAAAAATAAATGCCTCTACAACTCAAATAAAATCTCCATACATATTAATTGTCAATGCAATCCATCTAGCCATGTGTTTAACCTATGGGCATATACTAGTGTAGTCATCTTACTAAACACGAAACTAAGAATTTATGGTAGAAGGAGTCAAGCAAGATGCAATTCAAGGAGGTCGAACGAGAGTTCGGAATTTGAAGTCAAGGAAGGAAGTCAAGTAGGTGGATGAGATTCTAAACTCTAATCCTATATTGCAGGCCTGTTCGGTACATTTATGTAACCGAAACGACAAACTGGACCTGCATGGGTCACCACAAAAACATGTAACGCCCCAGTCCCAAAATACGTAGGACTAGGTACATCGACATGCCAGCTGTATACATACAAAGATACTCCAATATATGGTCCTCGTATGAATACATAAGCTGTAAAATGTAGTAACCAAGGCACTAAATCTCATCCACAAAGATAAATAATAATATAAAAGCAACTTTGAATTTGTCATGAATACAATCGTTGGGCGGAGACAAATCCACTACCAACAAGTAAGGAAAAATACATAGAAAATAAAAATGAGTTTGACGGGCGAAGCGAAGACGATCAAAGCACAATCATCCTCGAAGAATAGTGACAATCATGGCCACGACTAGAACACCTGTGAAAGACAAGAACACACACACCTGGCGAGATAACCAGGTCCTCAGAGGGACGTAACAAGATACATCAACATGCCATATAATACTGAATATAAAATATGCCACAATCAAGAAAAGTGACAAGACACTATAAGGTAATCTAACCAAACTAAAGTGAACATACAGTGAGAACAAACCTTTCGTCGCATGAGCCCTGGCTGTAAATGGGATCTGGTATAGTCCCCACTTGGGCACCAGTGACCTAAGCGCATGACGTTCAAAAACGACAGTGGCCAACCTGAGAGGCTCATACCCGTATCTCCAACGGAGCTTCCGGGTTACAAGGGAAGTGCAATAGAAGCCCATACGATAAGGAAATGTTCTCCCCACCCAATGTACCTATCATGTCGTATCCACGACCATGTAACACTACTTACTGTCAAGTCTTCTAACATACAACTATTGACAGTTAGACCTAACGTACGTCCTGTACGCATCAGTGATCAGCCAACATGCAAGTCCGTAGGCTATATGCTACTCATACTCACACATCTCGTGGCACAACAGTGTCAAAGTTTATGTAATGCACTAAGCAAGTGGTAGTCCCTTAACCCTAAGTCCATATGCAATCAAAGGGTAAATAATAAGGTACAACTAATATCACTGAACGGGCAGTAAATCAAGAACTGAAAATAAATGAACAGTGATATGTAATAAAAATGCAAACTGAATATAAACAGTATAATGGCAAGGTATCTTGCCTGTTGTTACGCCGGGTGTGCGATAATCTGACAAGTCCAGCTTGGTCCAATAGCCATAGTCATGGTGCAGAGGTCCAAGGTCGCGAGGAAATAGAAAAGATGATCAGTCGCAATCAGGATAATTGGGGGAAATTTTTGTGAAGAAATACATATATTATTTCCTAAAAATACGTATAATACATAAAAGCTATGTTTACTAGTAAAATGATTTATTTTTGACAAATATTTGAAAATGTGGATAAATCGATTTAGGCTAAAACCGTAAGTTTACAAAAAATAGGATTTCTATGAAGATAACCTGTATCTTATTAGTAGAGATAATTATTGAAATACTCGAAATTATTTATAATTTCGAAAACCCTTTTTACTAGTTAAAATAATTTTTGGAAAAATGTTTGAAGGCAAAATAGTTTTGGACTAGTATCAAATAATGCAATCATTAATAATAATATTGACAAAAATATATTTCTAGAATTTCTAAAATAATACAATTATTAATACTGCAATTATACTACTAGTATTTTAAATAATATTAATAATAATACCCATACCATATAGACAAAATATTATTTCTAATAATAATAAAACTGATAATAATAGTAATAATAATAATAATAAAACTAATAATAGTTATAACAATGAGAAAACCTAAAATCTAATCAGACACTTAACCCCCCCAATTCGTATTGGAGAAAGAGAGAGAGAGAGAGAGAGAGAGAGAGAGCGAGTGGGAAGGGCGAAGGGGTTCTCACCTCGGGTCGTCGACGACGAAGCTCCGGCGGAGGCGCTGGGATGCCGGAGGAGGCTGCAAGGAGGCCTCGGCGATGGCTCGTGCAGACGGTGGCGGCTGCGGTTGTCCATCAGCGGGGCGGCGGTCCCGTAAAGGCGACGCGATAGGATTTACAGAAGGGGTCGGGCGGTGGTGCTCCGGCGGTTGCCGCCACAAACGGTGGGACGCGCACCTGCGGGTTCTCGAGCGGTCGGGAGCACCGGATCTGGGACTGCCCACGGTGGCACGGCGCTGCTCGCCAGTAGACGGCGGCGGCGGAGATTCATGAAGGCGACGGCTGGGAAGTGGTAGAAGGGCACGGAGGTCTCCTTGTGGCACGGCGAGCTCCGTAGATAGCAGAGGTCATCGGATCTAGGGACCCACGGTAGTCGGGCGACACCGGCTTGGCACGTAAGTCGGCACGGGAAGGAGAGGACGTGTCGGACTCGGCCGGCGGATACGGCATGCGCACGGCGGCTGCAGGATTAGGTACGAGTCTTTCTTCCTTCCTTTGTCTATGGGTGATGGTGGTTGGGCGTTTGAACTGGTGGTGGTGTTGGTGACGGGAGTTCGGGGATGGGAACGGTGAAGGCGGGGCTGCAGCGGGTTGGTGGTGATGACGATGCTGATGAAGATGGGGACAAAAAGATGCTGGTGATTACAGCGATGGTGGATGTGGCAAATTGGTGATCGGGTCAGGGGAGTACGATGGTTGGGTTCAGTCGAAGTCGAGTAGACGGAGTTGGGTTGACGGGGATGATGTAGGCGAGTATTGGGCTTAGGATTTATTTGTGTCGGGATTGTCGACACGGAGAAATGTATATGTAGAGGATGGAATAAGAAGCTGGGCACAGACACGATGCACATATGTTGATGGTAGAAATTATGGAGGAGTACCTGCCTATTTATAGGATGTGGAAATTCCCATTTGGATAGGGACTAGGATTTGTTTAAATCCCTAATAGATAAATCACCAATTAATTTAAACTAATTTAAAAATAATTCTATCCAAATCAAATCAAATCTAGATAAATTATATCCTTAATTTAAACTATGATTAAACAATGTCAATAAAATCTTTTCCAATTTAATTTACCATATTTAATCAAATATTAAAATTAACAAAATCCCAAATTTTATTTTCGTAATTAAATAAATATAGAAATAATTAATTTCGAAAATCACGATAAATACTTAAATATGAAATCATAAAATAGCTCTTAAATAGCAAAATATTTTAATTATCAACTTTCAAATTTTTGCATATTATTTGGAATATTTTTCATATAAACCACAATTTTTCAAATCACCACCTATTTTTAAACGACGAACAAAATAACTCTTTTTAGAAATAAAAATATTTATCACATATTATTTTAAAAATTAAATTCTTCTATATATAAAAAAATCTCTAATAAAATATTTTACAAAAATATGTATCTCGCACATATTCGCATTCGACGAGCAATTACGAAGCGTAAATCTCGTACGCTACAACAATGTAAATTCATGTGCGACGTGTAGATACGAAATACAAAATAAATACAATAATATTTAAAAAAATCGTAGAAGAAATTTTAGGGGGTTTACAGGCAGGACCTGACTTTTCCACTCTTCTTCTTGCAAATAGAAGGTGGTGTGGGCTGAGTCACTTCTGATACCAAGTCTGGATGGACCCACATGACCTCCCCTCGTGATGTGGTGAGGGGCACTAGACCAGCAGCCTGATCTCGGGGAGGTGGAAGATTAGCAATATCCATTGTTGCCAGAGGGATGGAGACCACACCGTCTTGAGTTTCCGTCGGAGGAAAGCTGTCGAATTGTACCGATACCATATTGGCTGCCACGGTTACCTCTTCGAAATCGATGGCCAGAGCGTTCGAATCGATGAGATTTTGGATGTACCGTTTTAGCTGGTAGCAGTCGTGTGTAGCATGGTGGACGTAGCGGTGGTAATGGCAGTACTTTGTGTTTTCTATTTCTGCCGGCCGAGGTTCCCGTCTTGGTGGAGGAAGCTGAATTCTGTCTCCTTGTATGAGCATGTCCAAGATAGGCTTGACGTGGCCGTCTTCGAAGGAGTAGGTGATTTGTGGCCATTGTTTTTCTGCCAGTTTTGACTCAGGTTTCTGGGCTGTATCGGCCACCATAGCCTGCTTACCCCTGCTGTCCCGATTGTTGGAGGGGCTACCCCCATTGTCGTTGTTGGTATTAGGATGCTTGCCCTTGTTCTCTCCGTCCCAGATGTGCAATCCCAGTTGGCGAGCCTTCTTAAAACGTTCTTCGGCGCTTGTGGCACTGATGATAAACGTCTTCCAGTCCTTGAATTGACTTTTGCCCATCCAGAGACTGATTGTTGGGAGCAATCTCTTTTGGCAAATTTCAATCAGAGAGGAATCCGGATTTCCAGACGGCAGCTTCATTGCGGTTTGGCAAAGCCGCTCAATGTAGTTCCTTGTCAGCTCTTTCTCTCCTTGGACTACGTCCGTGAGGGTGGACATTGTGATGTCCTGCCCTACTTCGTAGAATCTCTCCAAGAACATGCGCTTGAAGTCGGCAAAGGAGTGAATGTAGTTGTCTGGCAGGTTGCGATACCAGTCGAAGGCGACTCATTCCAATGCCCCGATGAATAATCGTATGAGGATGGTATCATCATGAGGCAGATGGTCGGTGGTGACCTCGAAGTAAGTGATGTACCAACTTGCGGAGGTCTTGCCATCATAAGGATTGATGTTGAACGGCTTATATCTTGGCGGGAAGGGGACATCCCTCCACGCAGCAGGGTACAGTTGCCGTATTCTGAGGTTTTGAGAGTTTTCTCGAGCGTGAAACATGGCTCGGAGCTCCTGGACCTCTCTTCTCGCTTCTCGGGCCTCATCCACGACGGTGGGGGCCGTTACTTCAGGAGGATTATTGCCCGGGTTCGGTGCCGCTGAATTCGAGTCCGTATTGACCGCGGGACCCGCGCTTGTTTGGCCAGGCATCCCTCCTTGCAGAGTTGGAAGGGCCGCTTTGATCTCGTCCACAGACTTGACCAAGGCATGCAGTATGGCCTCCAGAGTGTCGATGCATTGGCGATCACTGGAACCACCTTGGCTACTGTCCGTCATGAACACCGTCTTTACATGAGGAGAGATGGACGGAACGGTGGAGGAAGCGCCCTCCGAATCATACCCCTGTAGTGAGAAGTCATCGGGGTATGTGGAAATGTTCTCTTCTGGTTCGGACTCAGAAGGAACAGTACCCCCAATCTCCGAGTTCGCCTCGTCTTGGAAGTTGTGGACGTCCTCGGGGACATTGGGGTTTGCTGTATCTGATGGGAGAGTTGTCTCCCCTGGCTCGTTTTCTTGGAACATCGAATTGTTATGGAGGTTCGGAGGAGTGCTACCCCCAGTCCCAGCAACCCCCAGTGTTGTGGATGACGAATTTTCCACTGTAGCAGATTTCGTCTTAGAACGAGTACCTTGGAAAACTCCGATGGTGGGCACCCGCTTAGACGACAGTCTTTTAGTCATAGTAGTTGAAATCTTCGGGCTGGGAACATTTGTCTTCTTCCCTCTTCCATCGACGGGGACTTTCTGAGCAGAGTTGCAGGAGACGACGGGAAGTGCCTCGTCTTCTGAAGATGGCTGTTGCAGTCTTTGAAAGACGGACTGTCGGTCTTTTCGCACCATCGCGTTATTGCAACAGCAGTTGACTATGACTTGGGTACAGTGACATCCGTGGGAGGACTCTTTGCATCCCGATGTATCTTCTCTTTCCTTGCGTTTGTGGAGGATGGCCTCACGCAAGTCAGATGGATTTGGATCGACCATGTTTGCTTCCTGGATTTCGGGAGACTTTTGGGAACCTCTCTGTCCGTTTGTCGCCGGGGGCTGGACTCGAGTGGTTCTATAAAACTTCCTATCTGAGGCCCGCATAACAGTATGCGGGATGCTCGGATGGTCAGAGATCGGATCAGCGGACCGAACTTGCCAAGCTCGTGCTACCTTAGACTTCTTCACTTTAGTGCATAAGGGCACATAGTAGGAAGAGTCTAAGTGATGCTGGAGAGAGTCAGACATATCTTCTTGAGAGCACAGGAGATCAGGACCATAGGAGAGGCGATCAAAGACAGAGCCGCGTGGAGTAGGCGTCATGCGACTGTCATCAATAATCTTCATACGGCTGGATGATCTGGCCGCATAGGCTTTCTTCATGCGGCTGGGAGTCTCGTCCGCATGAGTTTTTTTTATGCGGCTGGATGATCTGGCCGCATAGACCTCCTTCATACGGCTGGCAGATTCAGCCGCATGAGCGTCCTGCATGCGGTTGGCAGACTTGGCCACATGAGTGTTCGACTTCTTCTTGGGGCGCATAGAATCACTCTTTGTCCCTGCAAGTCCAGCATCGTAGTGCTTTCCTCTGCCGGAGTTGGGGACAGCAGAGTCCTCTACGGCTCGAAGTGGAGCCGTATGAGAGTTGCCTTCGCCGCCTTGGGTAGCAGAGAGTACTCCGTCCAGAACTTGGGGAGGAGCAAATGATTTTAGCCTCCACTCGCAGCGAGCTTTTTTTGTGCGGGTTCGCTTCTGGACCGGACCAGCACTTCCTACAGAGAGCATTTCTTTAAACGCCTGTTGGTCGAAGCGGACGACCATCTTCTGTTGCGTGGAGCCAAGTTTGGCTGCATCCGATTGCGTCACCAACTCCTCAGCCGTGAAGAAGTTTGTCCCCAACAGAGTCGCCATCGTGTTTGCCATAAAATATAAAAGAACAGAACAATTATCCGAGGACTGGACTTTTACTTCACAATACAAACTCGCTTGTACATAGAAAGCCTAGGGACGAAAACCTAGGTACAGCAATCTAAGTATAATTGTTTATTTTATATTGTGGAGGGTGACGGTAGAGGCTCGGGAAAGCGACGGCAGCTCTGCCTTACTCCTTGGACGATCGGGTGCAGCCTTGGCTCTGTAGAAGAACTGTTTGGCATTGATGAAGGAATGCTCTTCTTTTAAGCTCTGTATATTCTCCCTCTGGATCTCTAGCTCTCTCTGTATATATCGCTCTAAATATCTCTCTCTGTGTATGTATATCTTTCTATGTGTCTGTCTCTTTTTTCGTAAGGGAATCGTACCTTGCTATTTATAAGAGTGGGGGGCCTCATTAGGGTTTACAATAATTGCCCATTCTTGAAAGTCGCAGGCTAAGGATCACTGGATCTGGGCTGTTCATCTTGAATATACGAGATTTGAGCAATAAATGTGATTGCATCAAATCTTTTGTGGGTAATTAATGATGATTGACATAAATCCTCCTGATTTGCCATGCCAACCTCGGATTTCTCGACACGTGTCATTAATTTGCTTGTTTGCAAATGATCTGATTTGATCCTAATATTTTATTGGGATTCGTTGAGGGTTTTCGATCAATTTTATGCCACGTGCCTTGCTATCATGCCACGTGTCATAACCGTAAGCCACAGCAGAAATATGAGCCGCAGGAAAGTTGCTCCTCATTGGGCCACATAAGGCTGGCCACGTGTCAAGGCTGCCTGAGGGTGGCCCCCTGAACATTTGGACCGCATGGTAATGATTTGAGCCGCATAAGTGTGGATGACCGCATGATGGGTGCCTTCTTCGTAAACCGCATGAAGATAGTCTTCGTGAGCCGCATGAAGATAGTCTTCGTGAGACGCATGGGGCTAGTCTTCGTGAGCCGCATGAAGATAGTCTTAGTGAGCCGCATGGGGCTAGTCTTCATGAGCCGCATGGGGGAGCCTCCGCTTGGGCCGCATACGACTGTCCACGTGTCAAGGCCGCATGACAGTTTCTGACTCTCGGGGGATCGTGTCAGAGATTTTCTTCGCTTCCCAAGGAGTCCGTCATTATGAGGGAGTCATAATGACATCTTTGTGTCAGAACTGTCATCTTGTCAGAGCTGTCAGCCGTTAAAGCATTTAATACAGTAAAGGATGAACGGAAGAGCTGTTTGCAGGCTACGTGGCTCCTCTCTGAGCCGCATAGAGCTTGTTTGAGCTGCATAGACGCATGAGCCGTATGGATACTTGAGCTGCATGAACTCTCTGAGCCGCATGGAGCTCTCTGGCCGCATGGATCTTTCTTTATTCTTTTCCATGCTTCTACAATAAGCTCAATAGAAAACTCAATATCTCGGTCAGGTGGTAGTCCTGGCAATTCTTCGGGGAATACATCCTCGAGCTCGGTGATAATAGGGTGCTGAGGGGTGTCATGTATCATCATATGAGTCCCCGATGTGGGTGTATCACAACTCTCTCCGTCTTCTTTGGTGAACTCAAACTCTGCCGTATTTGGTGGTCTAAAGATAATACTGCTCCTATGGCAGTCTATGAGTGCGAAATGCTGGCTCAACCAGTCCATTCCAAGTACCACGTCAAATGTCGTCATAGGAAATATAAGAAGTCGTGCCATCATCTCTCTGCCACTTATCACTACAGGACAAAGTCTACAAACACCACTAACAGGTACAACTCCTCCTTCAGTGAGGATTTTAACATTTTTAGCTAAGGGTGTGATGGGAATGCTGTGTCTAGTGGCAAAACTAGTGGCTATAAATGAATGTATGGCTCCAGTATCAAATAAGGTAATAGCAGGAAAAGATGCAACTAAAACCATACCTGCTATAACTTCTGCCTCTGTCTCTATATTCTCAACAGTAAGTGAGAATACCTGTCCATAATTTTGTCCTGGGCCCTGAGCTCTGGCCTTGTTGTACTGTATGCCTTGGGGTGGCAATGGTGGACGAGGTGCTCCTGCTACGGGCAGTGGTGCTGGAAGAGCTTGGGCTGTGGGCCTCGGGTTCTGTCGAGCTTGTACTATCGCCTGTTGCTCTAGACAGTCCTTGAGCATGTGCTGATTGGATCCACATCTCAAGCATAATCTAAGGCGAGTCCTGCAGTAGTTCTGGAGATGTCCTTGTTTTCCGCAGTAATGGCAAACGGGCTTCTGATAAGGTGAGTGCCTCTACTGGAACTGTCCTGTGGCCCTCCTAATAGGTCCACTGTAGATGGCTCGGGCTGTTGTAACTGCTGGGGTATGTCGTCTCGATGTCTGCCGCTGCTCCTTGCGAAGAATCTCCTGAGCACGAGCTTCTTCGAAGACAGCTGAATGGGAGACTCGAGACTGGGTAGTCGTATAAGACTTGAGCTTTGGCGTAAGCCCCTAGTGAAATCTCCTCGCATTCTCTAACTCTGTCGGAATCAATCCCGCACCAAATCGACTCAGGCGATTGAACTCCGAGTCATACTCATCAACTGTCATATTCCCTTGCTTCATATGTAGGAACTGGTCATAGAGACCATTTCGAACATGAATAGGAAAGAATCTCTTATAAAATGCATCATAGAACTGCTTCCAGGTGATCCCAGTGCCTAATCATCTCTCTTCCGCCTTCCACCAGTGGTGAGCATTGTCTTCTAACAGTAGGTCCACAGCTGTCATCCAATCTCGAGCTGATAACTGGGATGCCTTCAGTAGCTTCTCGGTACTAATAAGCCACTGTGACACCTCTATTGGCTTCTCTGTTCCTCTAAAGGCCTTAGGGTTCATATCTGTAAAAATTTTGATAGAGCCTTCATAAGGATGCAGAGTCGGTGCTGGTGCTGGTAGTGGAGGTGGTGGTGGAGGTCTAGCCAATGCTGCCATCATCGTCTGTCTCATTAGCTCAGTCTGCTGCCACTGAGCCTGCATCATGGCGTACATAAACTGTGTAGTAGGGCTCCCATCAGTCGGTGGTGGAGGCATCTGAGGTCCCGACTGCGGGGGAAACTGCTAAGGTAATGGTGGTGGTGGAGGCAGAGGTACATTCCCTTCTGGTGGCATGGTAGTAGTCTGCCCAGCCTGGCTGCCTGAGGGTGCTGCGATCTTTGGGTACTCCATCATCGGTGTCGTAGTAGGCTGCGACTGTCCTGGCTGGTATGGTATCGCTGGAGTCATGGAAGGATTATGTCCCTCCGGAGTAGCCTCTTTACCAGATGTGAGGGCCAAGGCAGAAGTGCATCCGCTTCTTAAATGCATACTGTTGGCATGAAGAAGATAAGTTGATATTAGGAAGATTTGATATGAAGTAAATCGAATAATCAAGGAAGTTTCGAAAAGATTGGAAGTCAAGAGATAGTAGTAGTTCTGGATGAGATATTCCTATTCCTATATGCAGGCTTGTTGGACACAATCATGTAACCCAACAATATTAACGTTGACCTGCATGGGCCACCATAAAAAAATGTAACGCCCCAGTCCCAAAATACGTAGGACCAAGTACGTGAACATGCCAGCTGCACATATACGAAGAATACTCCAATATATGGAATCCTCAAATATGCATATAAGCTGTAAATAAAATAACCACAGGCCAGTAATATATAATCTAATCTCATCACAGCTCAACACAGAAGATAATAGAGTCCAAATAAATAAGTAAAAGTATCAAAAGATAGCCGGGTGAACATACTCACTCCAAACAGCTATAAAAAATAGTCTCACAAGATCGGAGTCCGACCTCCGCAAATAGAAAGAAACGAGATGCAAAAATATGTCCACTAATGTCTCAAATAAAGAATAGACTAGACATCAGTAAAGGCTGTCTCGTCATCGATGTAGGATAGCTCCAACGCCGCTCCGTACTCCTGTGGAAATTCGTCGAAACCTGGAGAGATAACCAGGTCCTCAGGGGATATAGCAAGATACAAGAAAACACCATGCCATATAAACTGTGATAATATAATAAGGAAAAAGATATTCATGCAATCGGGTTCCTGACCATTCTACTGTGAATATGCAGTTGAGATATAATCCTTCGACACATGAGCCTTGGCTGTAAATAGGATCGACATAGTTCCCATAAAGGACACCAGGGGCCTACGTCCATAACGCTCTGGAAGCGTTAGAGGGCACCATGTGCATGGGACTACGTCTATAACGCTCTGGAAAACGTTAGAGGGCGCCTGGAGCCTGCGTCTCCGGAGTAGCGCACAGGTAATCAGGGAAGTGCAAAGAAGCCCATACGTCAGGTGTTGTTCTCCCCACCCAATGCCTAGTATCATCATCTCCATGACTGATATGAACCTCTAGTAACCGCCAAATCTTCTAACATGCAATACTATTGGCAGTTACTCCTATCCGTCGTACGCTCCATACGTATCGGTGGCCAGCCGACTACGTGGGTACGTGTCCAACATGTGACTCACATCACGTGATACAACAAGTGTCAAGGCCGTACGAGATATACCAATACCTCAACATCAATGGGTGGTCACTAGACTAAGTCAATGTAAGAGAAATAAATAAGACGAGGTAAACGACCGATAGAGTCGCTCGCACCCAGTGTGACTTGGACGCACAGTTTAAATATCAAGAAACAAAATACTGATAATAACAACTGAAAATAAGAAGTATAATAATCACAGAGTAAGGTGGCAAGGTATCTTGCCTGATGGTACAAAGTGGCAAGTCCAGGTAATCACAATGTCAGCTAAGAAACATCACAATCTCCAAACAACTCCGGACACTGAAACAAACATCAAAAATGCACTCGGTGTAAAAGATATACCTAGAAAATGCCTATCCATAAGTCTAATTCTGGAACAGGGGCAAAATCATAATTTCTGATCAAAACGATGTCCGCCGTTGGACCCGCTTTGCCCCAAAACGTTTGCCAAAGTCTATGGTCTCTAAAGTCGTCAAACTATATGTCTATGGATTCAGTTTGAGGAGTGGAACTCAATGGTATGTCCAGTTTTGGATTTCGATGAGCCGTGTACAAAATCGTCTGTTTGAGTGGGTCGCAGGCCCGCCAAAAATGGGTTCCGATTTGACCTTCTCAGAATCGAACCAGACTTGGCACACAGGACCATAATTTCGATTCGAACCTGTTGGCGCAAGTTTCATCACGATTCGACGAATGTACATGAAGTTATGGGCAAGTTTGCAAAACACCGATATGGGGGTATCTCGACGGATACGCGTTGATTTCGTCGCGCACACGCGACGAAACCGAGTTCCGTCTGTTCCTACACGTCCGGAACGTCCATACGCGTCTTTCGATGCATATTGCGCATGACCACGTCGCCCGGTTCGTCGGGGCACACGCCATATCGGACAAATTTTAGAAAATTAATATAATTAAACACAGGTTTTTCCTCAACTTCAACATCAATCTACTCTTTACACACAAATCGAAACGACGATCCAGAAGATGCGTTGCGATCTCGGTTATATTGCCTTTTAGTGTTTTCAATTAGTTTCTATAGAACTTTACTGCACAGCAAGAAAATTGGCCGACAAGTTGTTGTTTTAAAACAGTTTTTAGCGTTACAGAAAACAGATTTTTGTTCAACTTTGTCTCGATTTTTCGAGCAAGTCGATGGGTTGTTTTTGAATTTCACCTGGAGGATCTCGAAGAGGGTCAAGTCTACTTTCCAGAATATCTTACGGATCAAAAATCGGGGCTACGAGTAAAAAGTTACGTCATAGGGAAGTAGGGTACCTTGAGTGGGAAAACTGCTCCGTGGGTGACGCGGGGCTGACTTCCGATGCTCCGTTTGTCGTGCACAAAGCTCCGTCGCTGGTGAAATGAATTCGCAGGCGAAGAGGGTATGATCAGCCTTAACTTTCGTTTTGGAAGATTAGGGTTTTGAGGCTTGTGGAAAAAGTTATATATATATCAAGTTGGTTCAAAAACCTAACACAAACACTATTACTAATAACCCCATTTGGTCCTTGCCTACGGGTTGCTATTGCTACGTGAGCATTGCTGCTGTGCATGGGATTGGGGAGGGGCCCGCCCACTTAAGTGGGTGGGTGCTAACTATATATATATATTTTTTTTCTTTTTCCTTTCATTTTCTTTTCCCTTTCCTTTTCTTTTTCCTTCACTGTGGTCGGTCCCCACATGGGCCGACCACCACAGCATCTTCCTTTTTTTTTTCTTTTTACTCTCTCTCTCTCTCTCTCTCTCTCTATATATATATATATATATATATATATATATATATATATATATATATATAAGGCATATAATCCCATAAATTTTAATAAATTGTAATTAAGTAATAAAAATCTTTACAATAATCATAGACTATATTTAGTAGCACTCTTAAAATATTAAGCACACAAAATCACGCACACACACGCACACACATATAATATATATATATATATATATATATATATATATATATATATATATATATATATATATATATATATATATATATAAATACACCCATATATACCAACTAACTCTTTAATGCCAAATAATATACAAAAAATAATTTTAAATCACTAAAAAAAATTAGAAAATCTTGGTGGTTTACAAAGATTGAGGACCTACTTAATCTGCTTAGCATTTAAGGGTCCCAGAGGGTAACATGTGTGGCGTTACAGCTGCAACTGAGGGCTTACGAATGGTGGGCAGCTAAGAAGCAGGAAATCTACGAAGCCGATACCGACACCACGATTTTCTAAAAAATGTTCAGGAAAGCTTTTCTCGAACAATACGTTCCTCGCGCCGTCCGTCATCAAAAAGAAGACGAGTTCATGATGTTGCGACGAGGAAATATGTCAGTCGACGATTATGACTCGAGCTTTTTGAAACTGGCAAAGTTTGTTGGCACCTTCCTGCCCAACAAGGAAGCATGGTGTGAACGCTTCTAACAAGGCCTAAACGATGAACTGCGAAGGGACGTCATGAATCAAAGGTGTCGAACCTACCGTGAATCCTACGATACCGCTCTCGCTAGTGAGCGTGTCTTTGGCCGTATGTCGCATAGAGCCGTGCTTCTCGTCCATAACCACTTCAACAAGCGTCCTAACGATGTTGGGGGATCGGGAGTATCAAAACGTCCGAACACATTTGATAACCGGAGCCATGGCGGACAACACTGTAGTAGATGCAATAGGCGTAGGCACCGATCCACCGATTGCGTCACAATATCTTGCTACAAGTGTGGCGAGATAGGCCATATAGTTACATTTTGTCCACAAAAAGTTCCAAATCAACCCAACCCACCAAAGAACGTTCCGAATCAATATAAAGCGCATATACTGCAAGGTGCAAATACGGTGCCCGTCAACCCGCAGAATCAACGTCATGGAGCTCAAGGCCGAGTTTATGCATTAACTCGGGACGATACGTTCACGTCCGGTACTGTCGTAACAAGTATATTACTCTACAAAAATATACCTGCTCGAGTACTATTCGATTCGGGTGCGACGCACAGTTTTATATCTGCTGATTATGCGAATGAAAATAAAATAACCATGCAATCACTAGATATGGACATTAGCGTTAGCACTCCGTCGGGAGTCGATATGCCTGCAAAATTTATTTGTAGGGATGGCTATATTTGCATCGGAGGAAGAAATCTATCCTTGGATGCCATCGTACTAGACATCAAAGAGTACGACATAATCCTGGGCATGGATTGGTTGGGCGTTTGTCATGCAACGATCGAGTGCACGGAGAAGAGAGTGGTGTTTCATCTTCCTGGCGAGACAAAGTTCTCATATTCGTGCGGTACGGTCACGAAGACGGCAATGATGGTATCGACAATCTCGACGAGGCGTATGTTGCGCTTCGGCTGTACGGGATACTTGGCATCAGTTTGAGACACGCGGAAGGATAATACAAACACAATGCAAATTGATGTTCTGGCAGATTTTTTTGACGTTTTTCTTAACGAGATGCCCGGGATGCCGCCGGATTGAGAAATAGAATTCAGCATCGACACCTTTCCGGAAACACGGCCGATATCAAAGGTGCCTTACCGAATGGCTCCAGCAGAACTGAAGGAGCTGAAGGTGCAATTACAAGAGTTACTAGACCGCGGATTTATTCGCCCCAGCATCTCTCCGTGGGGAGCTCCCGTATTGTTTGTGAAGAAGAAGGATGGATCGATACGGCTATGCATCGACTATCACGAACTCAACAAGGCGACCGTGCGGAACAAGTATCCCTTGCCATGAATCGATGACTTGTTTCACCAACTGTAAGGCGTGTCAATATTTTCAAAAATCGATCTTCGCTCAGGCTATCATCAGTTGAAGATCAAGTCCGACGACGTATCGAAGTCTGTCTTTCGCACTCGATATGGTCATTACGAATTCCTAGTCATGTCGTTCGGTTTGACGAATGCCCTAGCCGCTTTCATGGATCTGATGAATCGAGTATTCCAACCCCAAATCGATAAATTTGTAATCGTGTTCATCAACGATATCCTTATCTACTCAAGGAACCGAGAAGAGCACGCAGAACACTTGAAGACGCTATTGCAGACTCTGCGTGAAAACAAATTATACGCAAGCAAAATAAATGCGAGTTCTGGATGAGTAGTGTGACATTCCTCGGACATGTAATCTCTAACGAAGGTGTCGCGGTGGACCCAAAAAAGATTGAAGCGGTGATAGATTGGAAATGACCTACCTCGGCTTGCGATATTCGGAGTTTCCTGGACTTAGCGGGCTACTACAGAAGATTCATGTGGAGCTTTTCAAAACTAGCTTCACCTCTGACTCGCTTCACCCAGAAGGGAGTAGTATTTGAATGGAGTGACGACTGTGAATCCAGCTTTCAAGAGTTGAAGCAATAGCTCATCTCAGCTCCAATCCTTGCACTTTCAGATGGTCCAGAAGGCTTTCAGATATTCAGCGACGCATGAGGAACTGGCCTCGGGTGCGTACTCATGCAGAAAGATAAAGTCATCTCCTACGCTTCACGACAGTTGAAGCAGCACGAGAAAAACTATCCGACGTACGACCTAGAATTGGCGGCGATCGTGTTTGTGTTGAAACTCTGGCGGCACTATCTCTATGGTGTGGCTTGCAGAATCTACACAGATCATAAAAGCCAAAAGTACTTGTTTACACAACGAAAACTCAACCTACGGAATCGACGTTGGCTCGAACTCATAAAAGATTACGAGCTAATGATCGAATATACGCCGGGCAATGGAAACGTTATAGCCGACGCGCTTAGCAGAATGTTTATGGGATCACTGGCCATAAATAATGAGATACGACGAGACCTTGAAGCGATGGATATCGAACTCGAAATTGAGTATCGACACCTGCACCTAGCTCAGTTGAAGTTAGGATCGAGCCTGCTTAGCAAAATAAAGACCGCACAGTAGGAAGATTCATTCCTGAAGAAGATGCGCGAGCTGATTTCAACAGAAAGGGCGACTGAGTTTGCAGAAGACGGAGACGAGACGATACGACTAAAGGAAAGGCTCTGCATTCCTGAAAATGCCAAACTCAGAAAAGAAATTCTGTCGGAGGCACATTATGCGAAGTACTCGTTACATCCTGGGAGCACCAAGATGTGCAAGGACTTGCGCTCAAACTTTTGGTGGCACGGCATGAAGAAAGATGTGGCTACTTTCGTATTGAAGTGCATGGCGTGTCAGCAAGTGAAGGTAGAACACCAAAGGCCAGGCAGAGAGCTGCAGAACCTCGCCATTTCTGAGTGGAAGTGGGACAATATCTCGATGGATTTTATTGTAGAATTTTCGAAGACGCCGTGGGAGAATGATGCGATTTGGGTCATTGTTGATAGATTGACCAGGTCGGCTCACTTCATCGTAATTAAAGTAGGATGGAGCGTCGATCGGTTAGCACAAATCTATATTGATAAGATTGTTCGACTGCACGGGGTACCGACCTCAATAATTTTGGACAGAGATGGGCGATTCCTATCACATTTTTGGACGAGCCTACAAGCGACGATAGGGACCAAACTAAACTTTAGTTCGGCATACCGCCCCCAAACAGACGGTCAGACGGAAAGGGTAAATCAAATCTTAGAGGATATGTTGCGTCTGTGTGCAGTCGATTTAAAGACTAGCTGGGATACACATTTGACGCTTACGGAGTTTGCGTATAACAACAGTTATCAGTCGAGCATTCAGATGGCTCCATATGAAGCACTCTACGGGAGGAAGTGTCATTCACCAATATGCTAGGACAAAGTCGAAGAGCGACAAGTGCTTGGACAGGAACTGGTGGAGCAGGCCGTCGAAAAGGTCCGCTTGATTCGAGATAGACTCCGTATCGCACAAAGTCGACAAAAAAGCTACGCAGATCTTCGCCGACGACCGCTAGAGTTTCTGGTCGAGGATCATGTTTTTCTGAAAGTAACGCCCATGCGTGTGTGATGTGGTTCATCGTTAAAGGCAAGTTGAGCCCGAGATTTGTAGGATCCTTCGAGATCATCGAACGAGTGGCAGCGGTTGCTTATCGGATCGCACTATCTCCTGCCTTGGCTGATGTGCACAATATTTTTCACGTCTCACAACTTCGAAAATACGTACATGATCCAAGTCACGTGGTTAGCTTCGATCAGTTGGACCTACGTACTTACTCGGAGGATCCTATTCAAAATTTGGACCGTAAGGAGAAGGTATTGCGAAACCGATCGATGTCTTGGTCTGCGTGCTTTGGCGGAACCATTCAGTTGAAGAGTCGACGTGGAAGATGAAGGCGGAGATGAAAGAGAAGTACCCTGCGTTGTTTGTCTAATTTAAGGTCAGACCCTTGATCTTAAGTTTCGGGACGAAACGTTTTTCTTAGTGGTATATTATGTAGCGCCCCGCTTTTGATAGGAGACGGACTTCATAATATGCTTATGCCGAGTCAGATCGGTCGGGAACTTAGATGGCTATCTGACTCGATCGCTGAGCTTGGTAAACGATAACACCTTGCGGCATCGACCAAATCGATTTGGACAGATGTTACGAGAATCGATCCAACTAATGGAACGACTTCTGTTGGAATAAGTCCTAGATGCAGCGGGCTGCGTCTCGACGAGCGAGCTCTATATAAGTGTCACGACCCGCTCCCGAATAATCGAATACGAGTCGGACACGCCCAGCCTTCGTCGATGGACACGACGAAGTAAGCTGTACAATACTAAGGAAAACTCCAAGATACAATAAATATAAACCACCACAGCTGCTATACATGTCCCCAGAATCACCATAATCCATAAGTTAATTATACAATATCATTCGGAGACAAATCCGATAACATGAATAAAAATTATACAATCCTGAAATCCTCAATACAATACATGATAAAATCTTCTAAAAAAATAAATCTAAAAAAAGACCTAACTATAACTCTGAAATTCTAAGTCCATCCTGAGATACAACTCTATCCTGGCTTCGGGCTCTGGCCCATAAAGAAGATACAACATCCCCAAGTAAACCTGCAACGATCCTGTCAGGAAAAAAGCAAAGTACAACCCCGACAAGAAGCTCTAAACAATGTAAACTGAAGTGCATGAAAAAGAATCACGATATGAACTATAATACAAGACAGGAATATAAAACTGTGGTACAGGAATAACAATGAAACTATGGCACCGGATCCAGAAACAATGAACTATACTATCAGTGTAATCATGCATTTGAAATAACTATCAGAGTATGTGACCGGCTGGGTAAACAGTGAACAGTGAACAGTGAACAGTGAACAAGAAAACCAATTAATTAATTATTAGATCTCTAAAAAAACATAGCCAAAATATAAGCGTATTTTCCAGAAAACAGTAAACAGTGAACAGTGAACAATGAACAAGAAAACCAATCTTAATCTCTAAAAAAACATTAATAAAATATAAGCGTATTTTCCAAACCTTAAAATAGTTTTCTTTTATTTTATTTAAAAATAAGAAAACCAATTAATTAATTATTAGATCTAAAATAACTTAATAGCCAAAATGTTTTAAACTACGCCATGATAATGATTAAAATTAATATTCCTTAAACAACCATAAAATAAAATATGACTAAATTATAAAATTCCAGAAAATTACAAAATTTTAAAAATTCGGAAAAGCGGGGTTACAAATCGACCCCCCTTAGAAAAAATTTGTCCTCGAAATTTCAAAATGGCACGATAAGGTAAACAGATACAAAATTTGAAATTGGCATGATTTAAAGTGGAATGAAATGATAGTCACAGAAACCATGATCACGGAATAGTAGTCTCAATGGTATCCGACAATCTTGCATACCTGGGGTCACTTCCCCTACAGTTCTTGCCCCGCCAATATGCATCTGGCTGCAGTGAACCTTCGGTTCCATTGTCCCGATAATACTAGATTACCGTAATACTTTGTCAACTTTATCCGATAAATTTAGGACTTAGCTTCGATAATATCTGAGAACCTGAGAATACCCGTAATTACTTTGACCTAGAGCCCCTGCCTCGCTAGTGTACAGCTAGCTGCAATGGACTCATAGTCTCCATAATCCAGGTTATAGTAGGTTGTCAAATATTTTCTCAACTTTATCCAAAAGTTTCAAGGAAGTTATGAAAATGATAGAGAGGAGTAGTATCTGTTCTTAGAAACAAGTTTTTATTGAATACTAAAAGACAATCAACAGTCAACAAGTAGCTCATAGGTACTATGAAACAATCAGTAAGATAGGGAGACTGTAATACAAGTCTCAAAATGGAGAAACAACAAAGAAATGTAAAAACATCAAAGAAGATAGGTAATGATCACAAGTGCCCCCAGTCGTCAGTACTCGTTCAGAATCGGGATAGTCTCCACCTCCTCGGCTGTCATCAGGTAGACTCGTCCCTCTGGCTGGTCTCTGTGCGGCTGCTGGTCAAAAAGAGGTAAGTCCTCCTGATGGGGTCCCGGTGCTACTCGTGCTCGTCCCTCAGCGGCTTCTGGGCAATCTCTGACCTGGTGAGTAGGTGATCCACAGAACAAGCAAAGCCTCAGCCTCTTACGGCATTCATCGTAATGATGCCCCGGGCGATGACAGTAGTTGCAAGTGACTGCCAACTGCTGCCTCTGAGGCGGATCTGCATGAACTCTGGCTGGACGGTGCTGAACTACTGCCTGCTGAACTGGCCTCGCCTGAGTCTGTATCTGCACCCTCTTCGCCGGTGCCTGGTGGCTGCTGCTGCCGATGTCCCTATCCCTCTTGGGCCTCGGTTCCATCTCCTTCTCAACTGCCTGGGCGATCTTGAGGATGCTCGAGTAGGTAGTCGCATGGCTAATAGCTACTACATGCCGCAGCTTCCTGGTCAGACCCTTCTTGAATCTCTAGGCCCTGTCCTCTGGTGCTCTGACTAGGCTCTCCGCGAACCTACTGAGCCTAGTAAACTCGGAAGTGTACTGCGCAACCGTCATCGTCCCCTGCTGCAGCGCCTCGAACTGCATCCTTAGCTCATCCCGCTCCACTTCTGGAAAGAATTTCTTCTTGAACAGTATTTTGAAAACTGTCCAAGACACTCGGGGCTCCGTCAACTGGGTGTCCTCCCGGTACCAAGCTCTGGCCAAGTCGAAGAGTCCCATGCTAGCCACTGACACCTTCTGGTCCTCTGGAATGTTCGCCATGGTCAAGGTCCTCTCTGTATTTTCCAGCCATTCATCTGCATAGATGATCCCCTCGTCGCCCCAGAAGTCCATCGGGCAAAGGTTCTGGTACTCCTTGGCTGTCCCTAGTCTCGGTCCTTGTGGTGCTGGAGGTGCTACTGGTGCTGGTGCTGCCGGCTCTCGAGTCCTGAGCGCATCGACGACGGTCGCTCTGAACTGTGTGGCCTGCTGGTTCTGGGACTCACGGAACTGAGCAGCCTGGTGGTTTTGGGCCTCCATAAACTGCTGAAACATCGTCATCACCTGGGTGCCGTCGAACATCATCGTCGGTGGCAGTGATGGAAAGATAGGAGGCGCTGCCGGAAGCTGATCTGCCGGAGCGTCGAGTGCGGGCTGCTCCGTGCCGCCTGCAACTCCTGAACCTCCTGTAACTCCAGGCTGATCTGCAGTCTTCCTCGTAGTGACCATCTGCATAAAAAGAAACTTCGTTGAATGACAAACCCTAAAACCTAACAAACAATGTTTTTATAATACAAAGTACCTGATAATCCTGATAAACATGATATACCCTTATTTCTCGATTTTCCTATGCTGTGATGAGTTTTCCTTAGTCTAACAGGTTCCCCAATAGCACATTATAGCCTAAGTGCCATTAGGACAGACCTGCATGGGCCACCACTAAAAATATGTCATGACCCGCTCCCGAATAATCGAATATGAGTCGGACACGCCCAGCCTTCGTCGATGGACACGACGAAGTAAGCTGTACAATACTAAAGAAAACTCCAAGATACAATAAATATAAACCACCACAGCTGCTGTACATGTCCCCAGAATCACCACAATCCACAAGTTAATTATACAATATCATTCGGAGACAAATCCGATAACATGAATAAAAATTATACAGTCCTGAAATCCTTAATACAATACATGATAAAATCTTCTAAAAAATAAATCTAAGAAAAGACCTAACTATAACTCTGAAATTCTAAGTCCATCCTGAGATACAACTCTATCCTGGCTTCGGGCTCTGGCCCATGAAGAAGATACAACATCCCCAAGTAAACCTGCAACGATCCTGTCAGGAAAAGAGCAAAGTACAACCCCGACAAGAAGCTCTAAACAATGTAAATTGAAGTGCATGAAAAAGAATCACGATATGAACTATGATACAAGACAGGAATATGAAACTGTGGTACAGGAATAACAATAAAACTATGGCACCGGATCCAGAAACAATGAACTATACTATCAGTGTAATCATGCATTTGAAATAACTATCAGAGTATGCGACCGGCTGGGTGAACAGTGAACAGTGAACAATGAACAATGGTACGGCTTAGAGTCTCACGTGTACGATGTGAGACCTAAGCTATTAGTCAATGCCTAGCTAAAATAGGATTGGTCACATATCTGTAGTATTTCCCCACCCCAATGTACAAGTAAGAACAATGAACTATGAACGATGAACAATGAACGATGAACAGTGAACAATGAACAATCGTGTGTATAACGTGTCAACATGAGAACATGAAGCAAGACAGTAAATACAGAGTAAAGAGTTCGAGCCGGTGTACTTGCCTTGATTTCGGGGTTTTGGTTCTTGTCCTTTAATCACCTAAAAATAGGAAAAAGTAATTTTTAGAAATATATATATATATATACTCCACCTAATGTCATTTATGATTAGCTAGAACCAACCACTCAAGCTAGTATCCAAACTACTTACTAACAATTGGTCATTAACAACTCCTGGTCCTATTCTATTTAAACTCAAAGCCTCATGTACTTGGTCCAACTATTATTCAAGATTTCAAGTCTACTGAACTTGGTCTTAAAACATTCTAATACTAATCCACTAATTAACAACCAATCAACAACTTAAATTTATAAAACTGCTAGCCGAGCTATTGGCCAAGTCCAGGTCTCAACCTAAATATTAAAGATTAGACATTCTTAAGTAATGGTGCCTGAAAACGTAGTCTAGAGTATTACTCTACTCCTGTCAGGCATGGAAATCGCCAAGAGATCACAATAAAGCATGGTTCAAGGTGATACCAATCTGAGATTTAAAACAAAACTCAGTCCAACATTTAGCCATCTTAATTTGTAAGAAACCTAGTCCATATCATAGGTTACTGTCTTAACCTGTTACTTGTAGTTTTCTTGCTAAGGTTCAAAATAGATATTCTGATATCAAGAGTAGAGCTCAAGGTGACCATAGGATTCCCATCTAGCTCTTACTTCATCAGTTACCTCAGGGACAACATCCTGTAACTTGCTAAAAAGAAATGGATACAAGCTTTATTTTTCTGCAGTAATCCCATCACTAATATACACCAAAGATTGGTGGCAGCTAAAAATGTCCACTGAGGTAATAATATGCTAAGGATTTAACTAGCTCCTAAATTGATGCAATTGATCCTTCCCAACCATCTTCAGAGAAAATCATCTCAATTTCACCACTGAACCTAAACAGTGATATAAAATCCCAAGTTCACAACACTGCATATGATTCAGCAACTGAAATAAATTCCCTACTACCAGGATCAGTTACTGGTGAGCATTTCAGAGCTAGTCCTAAGTTTAACCTGAGATTCCAAGACTGAAATAATTCAAATAAAATGTTCATAATCAGTTGAATCCGACAGTCCAAAATCTCAGAATCAATCAAACTGAAGGGCAGCAGAGATCAATGCTCAGTCTATGGCATTCGAAATCAATGTTCAGTTTATAATATACCAACCTTGACTCCTGCCAAAGCACGCAGACTCCCTGGTACAGAGTCTCGTACCCGACCCAACACGGACACTGCTGACACAACTCTAATAACAGACACGAACTCACGATACTCACCTGTACCCCACCCCACAGACTTATCCAATAAATATAAATCCTAAGTATAACAAAAAAATGCTCTTCAATACTAAGAGGGAAGATGGATTACCTGAGAAGAAGATAGAATCTGGAAGGCGACGCTTCGCCCCAGAGTCGGACACCACCAATGTAATGCTACCGAACCCAGACATGACAGAGCAACCTGACACAGAGTCACCTCTGGATCTCTATCACATATTCTAAACCAAAAAATCAGTGAAGGTCAAGAAAGAGTCTATACCTGTGTCCTAGGTCTCGATGATACGATCTCACAGTGTCCGACGATGGTGTCCCCGAGTCAACGGCTCGCCGATACGTCCTCCTGAGCATTTCATCGAACAGGTCATGCGCGAGAATAGAAAGAATATTTGTGAGTTCGATTTGAATCAAATCAAACTCCAAAATTGGAGAATAACCCAGGAATTCACCAAATGTTGATTCCAACAAACAAATCAAGAAGCCAAAAGAATCCTTTCAAAAAATTAATTAAAACGAACAAGAATCTAGACCAAAGGAAAACCGATACAAATTGCTTACCAAGAAGGATCGATCACCGGCTCGTAGATGACCAGCTCGTAGACGACCACGACGAAGCTTGTTGTCGATCTCGTCGTCACTGCGACTGCTTCACCTCCGCCACGGACTGGATCGCCATGGTCGATCGTCTTGAGCTCTCGAAGACGGAGGAAGGAATGTGAGGGAAATTCCAGCAGGCTCCTCTGCTCGGAAAGAATGATGAAGAGGGAGGAAAGAGGAGGGTCTATATAGGCTGGGAAAGATCGGGCAGTTGGTTATTCGGGCAGTCGGGTAGCAATCGAGACGGTTGTGCGGGCAGGGTCGTCGTCATCCCATGTGCGCAGAAAGGAGGGAAAGGAAAAGAATGTAGAGTGAATGAAAATTTGAATTTAACGGTTGATCCTATCGGGTTTCGGGTTAGCGGATAGGGTCGAGCTATCGGGTTCTGGAACTGAACCCGCGCCCCATTAGACCTAATAGGCCGGGCTGGGCTGGCTTAGAGTTGGGGTCGGGCTGGGCTTAATTGAGTGAAGAGAATTTCTCTCTTCAGGAGGGAAATTTGAAATGAAATTGTACCTGGCCTTGGGCCAGTAGGCCAATATGGAAAGCAAGAAAAAATCTTAATGTCCAATTAATTATAATCTCTAAAAAAACATTAATAAAATATAAGAGTATTTTTCAAACCTTAAAATAGTTTTCTTTTATTTTATTTAAAAATAAGAAAACCAATTAATTAATTATTAGATCTAAAATAACTTAATAGCCAAAATGTTTTAAACTACGCCATGATAATGATTAAAATTAATATTCCTTAAACAACCATAAAATAAAATATGACTAAATTATAAAATTCCAGAAAATTACAAAATTTCAAAAATTCGGAAAAGCGGGGTTACAATAAGAGTCCCTTCGACGGGACCGGACCGTTGTATGGTTTTCTTGGAGCTTTTGCCGCTGGGTTTTGATGAAGTACTTTTGCGTCATTTTCTGGATGCAATTTACGAATTTCGAAGTGAGGGAATAAAGAAGGAATCCTAACAAAGTGTTGGTGCCACTGCTGGAGCTTACGTAACAAAAACTTGAACGTTGCGAAGCGCTTCGACGGTCGGCACGATTAAAGAACTTGGTGGGTGATTCGGCCCCTTCTTTTCTACTCTGTCCCGCAAAAGAAATTTCCTTTGCCTCGAATTCATTCAAATCGACGATGCCAAGTTAAATGCATGCCAATCCACTAAGGTCAAGAACTCGGGAAAAACGTATCGATTTAGAGTAATTTACTCTAAAAACATAAGTTTCTCACATAAACGAGAAAGTTTAAGGTTCTAGTAAAAAGATAGACTATTTCACGTGCTGCAAAATAAAATAAAACGTCGATTCTGGCTTACGGTGCCGCAGAGAATTTGGCACCTATGGGATGCTAAGTCGGAAGTACGGCTCGGGGAAAACGATTCGTTGCAGAAGTTGGAAGAAATGATAATGTCGCCCAATACTGTCCGTGCTATACAAATTCGTCTGCACATATTAAACTGTTCACGCATTGGCATGGTCATGGACAGCTTATGCACAAGTTAATTTTTCTCGAATCGGTATCCGGGACATCAAAATCGAGTTGACCTAGGGGGAATGAATAATCGTGCTTCGACACTGATGCATTGCGGGACCGTCAGTGAGGCTTGCAACCTAGACTGAACGGGCCGAAATATCGTTGAGATAGTCCCACGTGGTGTGTAACACCAATGACCGCACATATAAGATAGTAGCATGCTCACCTATTGTCTTATGCAGTTGGTAAATATTATCTCTACTTTTATGCAGGGACGAGCACTGCCGTGGTAAAGAAATGTGATAAATTGCTATGTTTTACTGTATGCTTTATTACTCAAAGATGACTATCGATATGAACTGAATTCATTTAGTTCTAAATAGAAAGACAACTCTAAAGCATGCCTACCTTAAAAATTAGAGTCGGTTTAAACGAGTGGGTTCGTCTCGTCCACTTAGCAAGTGTGCTAATCCCCTCCCCCAATTCTTCAGGTACGGCGGGCGCTCTAAACTGAAGTTGAAGTGCGGAGAGGCATTTTGAAGCTCTTCCTATGCTGAAGTATTTTGAAGCCAATTCAATCGAAGGCTTATGTATAAAGGGGCGAATGTATTGAACGACAAGTGTTAGTTCAGGCAGTTTGTCGAGTATGTTTTCTTTTGTTTTCAATCAATGTAGCCGCAACGACATCCAATGTAATTACGACTTGTATTTTATTGCAAGCTATGAATGAAAAGCATATTTCTATCTTCCTATACTGTGTCTCAATTTGATGTGAATTGTGAAGTTTCAACTTGGTGTTTCAATATAAAATCAACGTAACGTTCTTGCCGTGTACGAGTGCAATTTCAGACTCGTACGGCATCACACCTTAGCGAGGACGATCGATTCGGCAAAATAACACTGGGGAAGAACGGTTTGTCGACTCGAGGCATGACAATAACAAGGTCCAATACTCTATCCTTCAATTAGTGTACCATCCCCCCAACCAAACAAGGATAAGAGATGGCACCCTAATCCACAATGTAGTATTTTTCTATGCCATAAATCTGATATAGAAACAGATCACAACATGGTTCAATATTTTATCATCGAAGTAGTGAACCACACCTACAACTAAAATGGATAAGGTGTGGCACACTAGTTAGCGATAAAATACTATTATAAGCCATGAGCAGGTATAAGTACAAACTATACATAAAGTACATATACCTAAACAGATAAGGTTACCTAACCATTCTATGCGGATATGCAATTTAAGAACAACATTCAATGCATGGGCTCTTTGGCTAAAATGGGATTGGCATAGTCCCCTCTTGGGCACCAGGGGCCTCAAAGCATAATTTTTTTTTGAACATCAAAGGCTATCAGTAAACATAGGGTCGTCAACCCGCATCTCCAAAGGAGCGTACGGTCATAAAAGGTAATGTGCATGGTAGCCCATACGCTAAGGAAATGTACTCCCCATCCCATGCCTATAAATGTTGTATCCACAACATGTAACCTCTACTAACTGCTAAGTCAAACTAATCATGCAAATACTATTTACAGTCAAATCCTATCGTACGGCCTATACGTATTATTGGCCACCCAATACGCAAGTTCGTGATCTATATGCGACTCGTAACTTCGTGGCACACACGTGTCAAGGACAATATAATGGTCCGGTCCAAAAATACGTAGGACTAGGAACGTAGACATGCCAGCCGTATAATGAATATACATAAGCTATAAATGCAGTAAAACCAAGGCTAACTAATCTCATCCACAATACGAAAGAATAAAATATATTATAATCAACTATAAATTATCATTTGTATAAGTCGTTGGGCGGAGACAAATCCACTACCAACTATTTTAAATAAGAAAAAATACATAACGAATGAAATAATTTGACAAGTGAAGCTAAGGACGATCCAAAAGCAATCATCTTCAAAGGAATAGAGAAGATCACAGCCTTGGCTAGAATACCTGTGAAAAGATAAGAACAAATATCGGAAGAAATCACCAAGTCCTCAGAGGGACACAACAAGATACAGGAAAAACATGCCATAAACTGAATATAAACTCCTCAATAATAAGTCAAATCGGATCATAACAAGGTCCAGTACTCCACCCTTGAATTAGTGTACTATCCCCCCAACCAAACAAGGACAGGAGATAGCACCCTAATCCATGATGGAATATCTTTCCATGCAATGAATCCAATATAGTATCCGGACCACAACAAGGTTCAATACCTTCTTATCGAAGCAGTGAACCACACCTACAACCAAACAAGGACAAGGTGTGGCAAACTATTTCGCGACAAGTTACTGTTCCAAGCCACGATTAGGTATAAGTACCCAAACAAAAAGTACCTATACCTAACGGATAAGGTCACCTAACCACTCTAGGTGTAATGCAATCGAGAATAGTGCATGGTCGCATAACCTCCGAGTCAAGTCAAGATAAAAGTACCTCAGTAGCGAGTCTAAACCAATATATCATTCCTCAGTCGTGAATCTATAGCATATAGTCTACCTATCGTTCCTCAATAGCGAGCGAATCTATGATAGATAGGGTGGAGGTCAACGTCCAATAGTATTCTCCCTACCCAATGTCCTAACTCTAATAACTACTAGTCTCTATCATGCAAACCTATTTAGTAGTTATAGCCTAATGAACGTCCTTTCGTATCGGTGGCCAGCCGACCACACAAGTACGAGACCTATATGCGACTTGTGACTCGTGTATCACATGTGTCAAGGCCAATGGATGCAACACAACTAGAGGTGGTCCCTTAAATCTAGGTCAAGTGTGCATATAGTAAACAAAGAAATAGAATTTATGACTAATAGTTACTTGAAATCAAATATGACAAAGAAGCACAATTTTATTTTGCAGGAAAATAAATAATAATACCTACATGCATGAAATAAAGTGAGCTGAAGTAAATAGGCAGTAATGGCAAGGTATCTTGCCGGAGGGTGGTGCATAGGAATAAAAAAGTCTAATATCTCGAATCATCAAAATAACGAAGCACGAAAGCCAACTACCACGACCATCCTCAGATTCTTAACAAACATCACGAATATTTTTGGTATAAAAGAAATGTCTAAAAATGCCTACCCAAAGGTCCAATTCTGGACACAGAGACAAAATCATAATTTCGGGTCAAAACGATGTCCGTTGTTGGACCTACTTTGCAGCGAAAAGTATGCCAGTACCTACGGTCTCCAAAGTCATCAAACTATATGTCTATGGGTCTGATTTGATGATACGAACCCAACCGTGTGTCTAAAGTTGGATTTCGATGGGCCGTGCACAAATTTCCCCGTTGGATCAGGTCGTGGGCCCGCCAAAATAGCGTTTCGGTCGAGCTTCTCAGAATCGGACAAAACATGGCACACGAGACCGGAAAAATAACACGGTCCTGCTGGCGCAAGTTTCGTCTCGAGATGACGAACGTGTATGAAGTTATGGGCTAGTTTGCAAAGGGACCGATATGGGATATCTCGACGGATACGCCTCGATTTTGTCGCGCACACACAACGAAATCGAGTTCTGTCGAATCCCAAACGTCGACAACATTCATACGCGTCTTTCGATGCTCATGGGTTATGACCATGTTGCTCGATTTGTCGGGACGCACGCCGTATCGGCAATTTCCTAAATTTACTATTTTTTAAAAAATCGTTTTTCCCAAACTTTGGGTTCGAAAATCTTTGCATATAATGAATGAAAAATTAAACTAAAAGAAAGGACTTGAAGTACTATATGTTAATGTCTAATTTACTGTTTAATTATTTTTGGATAAAATCTATTGGGTTCATGGGAAACGGACCCCAAACATGGGTTCATAAAACTGTGAAAACTGTTTTCAATACCATGTTTTTCGAAATTTTCGGATCAAGTTTCTGGCTCGATGTCTCATCGACACCGTAATCTATTTTCAAGGACATCTAGAGGGTCATGTAGGCTCTCTATAGTTTTTACAGAATCGGTATACATCGTGTGTATGCGAAGAAAAGTAGGTGGGAAGATGCGTACCTCGCAGTTAACCAAAATAGAGTGCACTCTATTTTGCGGCAGCTTGGGGATATCCAGCACGCGGCCAGTGGCTCTGGGGTGGCGCGCAAAGGTCCAGGGGGTCGCGAGGCTGAGCTTTCGAAGAAAGTTTTGGGTTTCTTCAAAAATGCGAAACTGATGCTATGTATATACCGAGTTTCAATCTCGGTTTTGAAAGTATTAAACCAAGCTTTTGATTTGATTAAAATTTGAATTTAAATTTGATTTGTACTAGGCTTTTGGATTACACGGAAGAGAATAGGTTTAGGATTTGGTAGGATTTCATTTGGATAGAAACGGAGAAGATTTGATTTAGTTGTCCTTATCAAAAAATACTTTACTCCTTCTAATGCAAGGCTGGGTCAGGTTTGGAAGTTGAGGGAAGGTGCTACTGTTCACGATGTTTTTTTCTTTTCGCTTTTTTTCCTTTTTCTATACACACACACACACACACACACACACACACACACACACACACACACACACACACACACATAAGTGATTTATAATAACAAACTAAATTCAAAATTTTCTAGAATAACTTTAAAAATCTAAAACACATAAAGTTTATATTAGCACACTTGGGTAAGTATTTTACAAGGGTACATATATTTAAAAATTATTTTCTAGGAAATTTTAACCAAAAATAACCAAAACTAAACAAATAATAATAATGATAATAATAATAATAATAATAATAATAATAATAATAATAATAATAATAATAATAATAATAAAATTATTAATATGAACAACAAATTAGTAGGGATATAATAATTTGGGAGAGTACATATTATTAGTAAATTTTTTACAAACAAATATAGATTTTCAAAAATCCCAAAAATAATAAATAAATAAATAAATATTAAAGAAATGGAACAAGATAGCCATAATACGATTTAATAAACTAAAACAACTAAATAGTCAAATAAAATAAATCTAGTGGCACCTACAGCTAATATGCTAGTCAAGACACTTGACTGCACTAGCCGTGCCATATTGTCTAGTTAGTGTGCATAACAAAATTTAAGCATGACTAAGACTATATTTATAAATAACAAAATAATTCAAAACAAATTATTTAAGCAATAAATAAAAAATAAAAATGCTTGAAAAACTTGGGGGTTTACAGGCAATGAATGCAGCACAAACGAAGGACGGTCTCTTAATTCTGGGTCAAATGTGCATAGAAATAAAGAAGTAATAAAAATAAAACTAAGTAGTAATTGCATCTAAATATGATTTGAAAGAACAGTTTTATATTACGGAAATTAAATAGTAACTAAATACATGCAATATGATGAGCTAAAGTAAATAAACAGTAAATGACATGGCAATGTATCTTGTCTGTTGGTGCGATGATCTAACATGTCTCGATTTGTCCAATATCCATGGTTGATGTGAAGGGGTCCAAATTTGCAAGAAAGCAGGAACACACGATTAGTCATGATCAAGATTTGACAACTAAAGAATTTATATAAATAATACATTACTATTTTTAGAAAATATTTATAATACTTTAGGAAACTATATTTTTATTACCCAATATATTTTTAGAATGTGAAGAAGAAGAAGAAGAAGAAGAAGAAGAAGGTATAGAAGAGAGAGAGAGAGAGTTCGGGAGAGAAGCACCATAGCTCGGATGCGAAGAAAAACACGATCGGACGATGTTGATGGGGTATGGCGTGGTCGTGGCAGTTGTACGGGTAGACGCAGTCGGACGCGACCCAGCGATGGCTGGCCGAAAATAGAGGCGACTTTCGGTGGTGGCGCTAGAGCTGCTCGGTGCGTGGCGGAGGGGTCGATACAGGGATCGGTGCGGCGGATAGAAGCTGGTTGAGCGGACAGAGATGATGGGGTCGGTGGTATCGGGGTGGTTGGCCGAGGACATGGTCAGGTGGGATTTGGTGCTACGGTAGCCGTGGTGGTTCAGGGACGGCTCGTAGGTGATGGCGAGGTCGAAGGGTGGTGGTTTTAGGATCGAAATGTAAAGCGATATACTCTAGAAGAGGGTGAATAGAGTAGGCAGTGAAATATTAGTTATTAAAAATTGTTAGTAGCAAGATCACAGAAATATATCGCAGATATGAGAAAGTAAAATTAAAGTGCAAAGAGCAAACACAAATACGACAATGTATACTGGTCTCCCTTTTGTGAGGACTAATCCAGTCGAGATAACTCTAGCTCCCGGTTGAAATACACTATAGAAAATGATAAGTTTTCATACGAAGTCCTTGCAACTTCTACAAACGCGAGCTTTGATCCGAAGCACTCGACAAAATTCAATTGTGAAGTGTCTGACTTCTATCAAGCCTCTTGATTACAATCACTCTGAACTTCTAGACGGTACCGCACTGGCAAATCGACTAGAGGATTGTAACTGGCTTGGGATTTGAAAATAAAAGCTTAATAGGGATTTGAAAGATCGTAGTAAGCTAAGAGAGAAGAGATAAGAAAGTGAATTGGTGTGTTGAAATGGTAGAAATTCTTCTCTATTTATAGGATTTCAAAAGAAGGAATTCGGACAGAATTCGAACAGAATTTAGACATAATTCTATGAGAGAATCTCGGCATATAGCCGTTGCATCTGTAACTGCGGTAAGACTGAATTTAAAAAGCAACGTTCAACTGAACTTGGGCCGAATTTAGAGCGAATTCGCTCCGAATTATGTTGTTCCAGAATGGATTGGGTTTTGGGTTTGCAACTCAAGTTTTGGGCTTTTGAAACTTTTCAAGCAGTTAGGAATTCAGTTTTTGGTTTTAGGCTTGTTTTAAAAATGAAATAGTCATCTTTGAAAATGTTTCTTGGGTAGCCTATTTGCCAGTACGACGCGATGACAAACACGGCTCCAAGTCTTGAACAGTAGCAGTTCATAATCTGTAGCAGTTCGTCCATGTATCCCTTATATCATGACAGGTTAGATCAATTATTAAAATTCGGTTCGACAATGACTAGTGGGCTAACAGTGGTGTCTGGGTTTGGTGAGGGAGGTTGTCGGAGCCAAAGAAGGTGATGTTGTGTGGCTGGTGTGAACAGGTGGCGGTGGTGGCCATCGGCAGAAAGATATTTGAGTGAGGAGGCGTTTGGTATCCGGTATTTTTTTTATTTTCGAAAAAAATTAAGATGGAAATCTATTACCACGTTTGTTTGACTTATAAAAAAATTATTTTTGAGAATTATAAATATTCGGGTAAATAGTTTACCCACAAAATATGGGAATTCTATCCCTTGAGAATAGGTGGATTTTTTTTTTGCCCGAGCAAAAAAAAATTGTCTAAATTTTTTTCTTCTTTTTTGATCAAATTTGATTAGTTTTGAACATTTTTTTTTTCTTTTTCTATCGTTTTTATCGCTTTTTTGTCATTTTTTGTCGTTTTTACCATCTTTTGTCGTTTTAAACGATTTTGTCCTTTTTTCCCATTTTTTGTCTGTTTGTCACTTTTTGATTATTTGTTGTCGTTTTTATCCATTTTTTATCCTTTTTGTCGTTTTTTAACTGATTTTTTGTCATTTTTTGTCATATTAACCAATTTTTTGTTATTTTTTGTCGTTTTTGCCGCATTTTGGTTTTTTTTGTCGTTTTTATCGATTTTATGTCGTTTTTGTGGTGTTTTGGTTATTTTTGTCGTTTTTACCCTTTTTTGTTATTTTTTGTCGTTTATACATTTTTTGTCGCTTTTTGGTCATTTTTATCTTTTTAACCGATTTTTTGTCATTTTTCATCGTTTTTGTCGTTTTTTTATTTTGTCGTTTTTACCGATTTTTTGTCGTTTTTACCATTTTTTTTTCGTTTCTATCGATTTTTTTGTCGTTTTACCGATTTTTTTTATATATGTTCATTTTTTCGTTATTATTATTTTTTATTTTTTTCTGAAAATATTTATATTGTCACCAAACAAGGGAATGTAATTTTCCAGGAAATTTAATTCCTTGGAATTTGATTCCCGGGAATATAGAATTCTCGGGTATATAGTATTCCGCATACCAAACGTCCCCTGAAAGAAAAAAATAATGAGTGGGAATAGTCCCCGTTCATGTGAAAATTTATTTGTGTAGGTTGACTTTCAAATATTTTGATTTTAAAATATTTTTCAAAACATAATTTATAAAGTTTTTTTTTACTTTTATAAATTTTGACCATGCCTTTATATTTTAAAAATGGTTTTAGGAAACAAAAGTTAAGATTTCGTTTGGTAAAATATTTTTAAAAATTAATTTTTTGAATACTATTTTGAAATAAAATTGGCCATGATTTTCTTCAGCTCGACACCACATCCCGAGGTTTTAAGTTATAACAGCAGCACCAACTACAAAGACACCACCAGCAACAGCACCACCACTTCTATTCCTCTACCACGATGCTAGGGTTCTTTTCAAGTGAATCCAGCCGCCACCACCATCTAATCGCTAGAGCCGCCACAACCAAGAAGGATTGCTTGCACATACTGTACGAAACCCGTTGTAAGGGTTGTAGCTTCCAATCCCCGACCCACATCAAGACCACCTGGGTCCCTGCCTCCAGGCAAAAATTATTACTGGAAGGAAGGAAAGAGGCATTGAAGTGGGAGGGGGTGTTGGATACGAAAGGCAAGAAGGGGCGTTAAAGTAGGGGAGACGGTTGTCATGCCCCAGTACCAAAATACGCGGGACCGAGCCACGTGGCATTGGCCAGCTATGTATTCAACCAGACTCAAGTCCGACTAGAATACGTATAAGCTGTTCGAAATGGTGTAACTATCACTACATCAACTCTATATCTCAATCCATATAACAGAATATAAGAAAGGGAAAATTGAAACTAGTCTGCAGTCCAACAAGCATACTTACCCGAATAGACTCGAAAGAAAAATATAAGTCTATAAACACTAGGCTACTAAGCAGATACAAATAATAGTAAACGAAATATATCACTCCGAAGAATGAATACCTGAAATGAAATGAGAACCAGCAACAATCCAGCAAGGAGCTCTACAAACCTACTCTGTCAACCTGAAATGAAACCAGGTCATCAGCGGGACGTAGCAAGATAAATAATATACATGCCGATATGAAGTACAGTAAATATCATGTATAGGTTGTAAGGTGTGATCTAGGCAACAGACATGTGGTCAAGGTAATAAACAGGTGATCAAGTGACACTAATACTAGGAAAATCATCTAGTCTGTGTGATATGCAAATGAGGACAACTTTTGACGCGAGGGCTTTCCAAATATAAAATAGATAGCTCCGGTATAGAGTCTCCCGGGATGCAGGATCGTAGCTCCGGTATAGAGTCTTCTGATAAATGTAGTCGTAGCTCCAGTATAGAGTCTCCGATAAATATGAGAGGTACGTAACTCCGGTTACAAAATCTCTCGAATAAGGATGTATAATAATAAGTACATAGTGATATATCATAGTATCCTCACGCATAGTAACTGTCCTCTCCACCCAATGCTATTGTTAGTGTCATATCCACGACACATCCAGTTCGACTCTAATGAAAAATAAGTCCAGAAGTCCATTCAAAATATGTACACAGGAGTCCAACATCAGTAACATCAAGAGAGCATAAGAGTCATCTATATGCCATGTAGTATAAATCCGTGTATCAGGTCTATGTGTTAGCAAAAAAAATCATGATAGTATACTGATAATGAACAGAAAAATCATGTACAGTATATCCAATGTGAATCGACTGATAAGAAACTATAAGCATGTAGATAGTATAAATCATGTTGGCAAGGTATACTTGCCTAGAGTTTGTCCAATCTGTGCTGAGACTATAATACCAAAGTTTATCCCAATAACCATGAGCTAATGAACCATACTTCATGTAAATATTTATCAACCCTAATCACTAACAAACATATATCACATACTAAAGTACATGTATTACTCATAACTCCCACCTAGAGAGCTTGGGTTGTTCTAGTCGCGTATTACTTTAGGTTAACTAAGACACTTGTAATTATATCGCCTAGAATTAGGTCACACTAGTCTCTATAATCATTATTGCCAGTAATATGAATGGCAAGTTGTAGGTTACTAAAATATTAAGTTTGTACCTCGTTATTCGTACAGCGAAACCTATGACACACAAATCGAGACAAGATGATCAACCATACGGTTAACAATCTTATCATGGCGATCCACATGGTCATCTAGTCAATTTTAGCTATATGAGATCACTGGAATTGACTGATCTCAGTTTTGACACATGGATTCCGAAATACGAACATAATAAGAATTAATTATAATTGATAGTAATACATAAAAATAAATCTATAGACGTCGTCGAATAATGAAACAAACATCACCAACGTGTCCAAAATGGACAAATTAGCTCGAACAGCCAACCCATAAGTCCAATTTTGATACAAGGGCAAAATGATAATTTTGGATCAAAACGATGTCCGCCGTTGGACCCACTTTGCACCGAATAATGTGCCAAGAGAAAAGTCATCTAAACCTAGAAAAGTATATGTGCACGAGTCCAGAATGACGGTACGAACTTAACAGTATATCCAAAATTGGATTTCGATGAGTCGATCTCAAAATAACCCTTTGATCCGGACTTTGGGATCCGGTTTGCATAGAAATGTGTGACGGAGTCAAAGTCCACTAAATCTAGCAAAGTATATGTCAACGTATTCAGAATGACGATAATAGCCCAATGGTATATCCAGAATTGAATTCTGATGAGCCAATCACAAAATGATCCGTTGACCCAAACAACGGGACCCGATTTACACAAAAATGGGTGTCGGGCTATGTTACTCCAAACTCAGCAAATTATATACCAATTTTAGGCAAAACGATGCCACAATTCCACTAGTGGCATCAGAATTGGAATCCGAAGTTCCGAGTCCAAAATTAGAATTTTATAAGTTAAAAATTATGAATTTAGATGGCCAACTTTGTCGACGAATTCAACCATTCAAACGATCGTACAATGGATCAAAATTTTAACCACAAGAAGTTTGTTATACTAGCTATGCGTGGGAACTGTAGCACATCAAACGGAGCTACGATGGCAAAAAAATAAATCCACGAAGTTGGCTCCATAAAATTGTCAAAATAAATATAATTTATTCGAGCAAATTGGTAGTCAGTTTTGATCTATCAAACGATCGAATTAACGACTAAAAGTTTAGATAGAGATAGAGCTATATACTGAGATTGTAAAGGAAGAAAGAGTTCGACGATCCAATGGTCGGATGACCCAAAAAAATGTACGAAGTTACTATCCTGAGGTAAAATTCTGACTTCTCCAAAACGTGCGTCACGACGGTATTTCGATCCTGAAGTCGAAATCGACTTCCTGGCCGCGTGTGTAGCTGCTTGAAGGCCGATGACTATTGCTGGTAGGGCACATGTGGTCTCCATTCGCATGGGGAGGTTGTCGTCGTACGGTGGCATGGATGGCCGCGAGTGGGCTGCCAGAGATGAACCGTACAGCAGCTACGGCTGTACATGTGATGCACGAGTGGGCGCGTACTGGCAGGATAGTGGCACAGGGCAGTTTGCAGGGCAGTTAGGGGCGTTGCGGCCATGGCGATAGCGGTGCTGCAGCTCGTGGCGCTGACAGCAACGGTGGCAACAGCGTAGCCGCAGGAGAAGTGGGGTCGAGATGTTGTCGTGCGTTGGGCACGCAAGGCCGCGTACGGCTCATGCGGTGGCATATTGGTGGGGGAACGACGGTACGGTGGTGGGTTGTACGGCCAGGGTGTTCAGGAAGCCACGACAGTAGCAGACGTAGGAGTAGGGAATAGCTACTGCTGCCATGCAAGAAGAGGAAGAAGATGAAAGAGTAAGGAGAAGAAAAAATATGAAAATGATGGAAGGAGGAGGAGTGTGTGCTTGGGGCCTGCAGGTTGGCGGCTAGTTTAGGGTTGTGACAATACAACCAATACTATATATAGGAGAAGGGAAAATGTGGGGATAGCTTGGGCTTAGCCTTTGATATGAGTTCATGGAACTAGCCTAAACAGATGTAAATTATTTGCATACATATACATGGGCTTATACAAATACTTATATATACACACATATTGGTTTGGTCCAAAATGCACAATGGTTGAAGGCCAATTCCAACATCCTATATATACATATATTTATTTGTATGAAAATAATATTAAATGATAGTTATAAGGATGAATTTTCACAAGGAAATAATTATGATAAATTATCCAACAAGAATTATAAAAATAAGTTTAATCATATTATGAGATATGCTGCAACTTACTTGTTTCCATATATGCGACATAGATATGGCTATGTCATCCATCACATAACTAATACACTGGTCATAAAACATGACTGCACTAGCCATGTCATGTTTCCTAGTCAACATGTGTATCAAAACTTATTCAAGACTAAGGCTATATATATATATATATATATATATATATATATATATATATATATAATATTATGCTATCATACATACAATCTTACACATACGAAATTGTATTTTAACCTACTTGGCCGTAGAAAATCCTATAAAATAATTTAGAATAATACTACTAGGTCATGACCACCTAATCATGGCTCTACCAAGTGGGATTGGCTAGGTTTGGTCCAAATATATTTTCTAGTCAAAATAGAATCCGAAAATCACCCAATGAGTCTCCAGTGCCATTCACAAATAAGTAGCACATGGGAACTCGATTGAGTGGCACACCCTTGGCGTGTGTGTCATAGGATCAAAATGGGTCAAAACCATATATTGGGTCAAATGGTTTTGATTATTGTCGAGTTCCGAACTCAAATTTGATGTTAGGTCTAGAATTATAATAAATGATCGAATGGCCTAAATTGACCCAAAGTTGAACGAAGTCAAAAGGATATTGGAGGATAAGTTTGGATGGGACATGATATATTAAAATAAATATAAACTTGTCTACTGCAAAACTCACAAAGGAAGTTTCGAGAGATCGACATCCTTGGCACTCCAAAAATTAAAGTCACGAAAAAGTATATTCAATGATCAAAACTAATTATAATAAAATAATTTATGGAAAATAATTTATTTAATATTTTTAAAAGAGCCCAAAAATCCAGGGGCTTATATCCTATTCACCTTAGAAAATTTTATCCTCGAATTACACTTAGGTATAGTATAAAAGGCTTAGAAGTTTTGTATTCAAAGGAGCCAAGTACGACTAGTCGTATATGGTTCATGTGGGACGTTGATGCCACTAGTATCTGGGTGTTAGGGTATACCAAACCCTCAACTTATATATGCAAAGACCAACTACGGTCGCTATTCTACTAGTAAGGCTTCTGGAATAACATATTTCCTAAAAGAAAATATGAGAAAATTGGTATTACAAACTGCAATAATCTAAGAAAACCTAGATATTATCACAATACTATTGGTCAATAACTCTATAAGGGAATTTTTACCAATTTAGTGCTACACCTATATGGGTCAAGGTTTCAATAGGTTAGGAGAAATTGACCCGATCGGGCATAACAGGTTGAGGCGACATATGGGGTTTATAATTGCATAATAAGGAGACAAGTTTGAGAGAATCGCGAACAGAGGAGTTGCAGAAGCTCATGGAGTAATTTTCACGAGAATAAGGCAAGACCAGGTAGGCACTTGGTAAAAAAAAATTGTAAGAGATGGTGCCTATGGTAATACGAATATTAGGCACAAGGAGGTATAGAAATCAAGGATTTGATTTTTGAGATTATGACATGATTAGGGAAGGGATAAGATCCTTCTCGATCTCATAATCGGAATGATCGCAAAGTTGTAGTCACAAACATATGATAGGAGATTAAGGGATGAAAGGATAGTGACACGGTCTGAAGCTACAACTTCAGGTTACTTAGTATAATCTGTTAATCAAACAAGGTGAAGAAGTTGCACACCGATTCATACTATAGTTAGCCTATCCATCAGGGTTCTAGGATAATACATGATTCCTTAAACACGGCTAGTCTAATCTTAATATAGAATCTAACTAACAGTATTTGAAGATCCTCTGCCTTATCTCCTTTCCATTAGCACACTCCACGGCCTCGTCTTCTTAGCTGTAACTTTCACTAACACAATATCAAGCTGCTCATAATGTAAATTATCAAGGTTTTCAATTGTCCCCAGTTTTTGAATTTTAACACAACATTGAATTCTTAAGTTTCCCTCCATTTATGGAACATATTCTTCTTCATAAATTTATCATCCACTACGTACTACTAAACTCTAGTTTCTATTCATCACTCTATTTTAGGATACTCTACTTTTCTATCTTGAAATTCATGTTTTCTTCTCATCTCATGCTATTTTATTTTTTGTCCTCATTTTTCTGAATGACGTATTCTTGGGGATATTTCTCTCTACAACCTATGGTGCTACTTTCCTAACATATTTGTATATCATAATCATTTATCCAACCTCATTTTGATCTGTCTAAAAATTTGCATTATTTATTTCTTCAAAATGATCTCCTCTTCCTTATTCAAGTAACACATTCAAGGGTCTTGCTTAAGATATAATTCTTCCTATAGTCCTTGTAAGTCACCATAGATAATCACGATCGTAACCCTTGTCTCACCTGTTACTTCTTAATTTCTTTATGAACCTTTTCCTACAATTCTAACCTTATTACTTTTTAATTTCTCAACCTAATCCTGGTACTACTTCTATAATTCTTCTTCTTGTATATTCACTACGTACCCTTCACTACAAGAAAATTTAGCATTTACGACGCGCAATTTACGACGTACAGTTGCTACGCATTGTAAATGACACACTTTTACAGCGTACAAATATGTGCGCAATAATAGAGCTGCTTTTTGTCCTTTTACGGTGTGTTTGACATGCACGCCGTAATTGAAGACTCCTTTACGGCATGCATTTTTGCGTGTTGTAATTGAAGACTCATTTACGGCATGCATTTTTTGCGTGTTGTAATTAAAGACTCATTTACGGTATGCATTTTTGCGCGTCATAATTGTATACTCATTTACGACATGCATTTTTGTGTGTTGTGATTGAAGACTCATTTACGACATGCATTTTGCGTGTAGTAATTGAAGATTCATTTACGGCATGCATTTTTGCGCGTTGCAATTGAAGACTCATTTACGGCATTCATTTTGGCGCGTTGTAATTGAAGGTTCATCTACAACATGTATTTTGGCACGTTGTAAATGATTGTAATTGTTTATTAAAAAAATTTAGTTTCCATCCTAACAAATTCCCCCTCCCCCCCAAAAAAAAAAGTTTCCCTCTCAAATGGAAAAAATAAAGTTTTCCACCTATGTTTTCATATAAAAATGATAAAAAAATAAAAGGAATAAAAACTGAAAAAACAACAACAAAAATCTTTTTAAAAAAATAAAAAGAAAACAAAATTCATTCTTCAAAAATGAAAAAGAAAAACTATTGAATTTATTTTTCAAAAAATAAAAAGCAAAAAAACTAAAAAACTAAACAAACCAAAACAAAAAATAACTAAATAAATAAATAATTTAAAAAAATTATATAGAAAAATTATATTCGTAATGGATATAATGATTATATTTTATGTATAAATTATTTATTGGATTATTTTCGTAAACATTTTTCATTTAAAATTTTCACCTTATTTACGACGTGCTTCGGCACGTTATGAAAGACATTTTTTCAGTTTTCTTCATTGAGAACTTTGTTCATTTAAAATTTTTACTTTTTTGCACAAAATTTTCAATTTCTGGGTTGTAAATAATTGTAATTGTTTATTAATTTTTTTTATTTCCCCTCTAAAAAATTAGTTTCCCTCTCAAATCTGGATTTTAAAAAAATATAAAAAAATAGTTTCTCACCTAAGCATTCCCCTCTTATTTTTTTTATTTCCCTCTTTATGTTTTCATTCAAGTTTTTTATTTCCCTCTTATTTTTTCATTTAACTCTGTATATTTTCATTCAATTTTTCAATTCCCTCTTTATATTTTAATTCAACTTCCACTTTCCCCGCTACTTCACTAATAATGCTTCTCATTCTCTTCCTCTTCTCCCACTTCTCCATCCCAATTTCTTCCACCATGCCCCCTCCCCAGTGCCTTCCCCGTGCCACAGCTTCCTCCGGCCAGTCGACACCACCACCGTAATCTCCTCGTCCTCCTCCTTCTCCAAGGGAGCAATAGTCAGCAACTCCCGATCTCAAACTATTCGAACGATGGAGGAGTCGGCGGCGATAATAGCGTACGCGATGTTGTAGGCTTCGTCTTTCTCTTCTCATCTTTTTATTTCGTTGGGGAGAAGGGGCCCCAGGGATGCCGACGAACTCCTCGGTAGCGCTTCTAGTAGGCGGAGCCTGTCGCTTTGGTGGGCTTATTCATGGGGGGAGGAGGGGCTTCCTCTTGGCGACGGTGGCGGCGGCGGGCTCGAAGCCAATCTCGTGGACGTGGCACTTGATCTGACAAGGGAGAGGGGCTCCGACAGAGTTGTCGGTATCGGAGTCGGAGTCGGTAGCATGGGGATCGGTGAAGGAGACGCGCACGAGCTTCCTCGAGGAGAAGGAGGAGGAGAGTCTACTGGGAAAGGATTTTCTAGTGCGGGTGAGCTCGACGTTGACGACGATGTTGTCGGCCTTCTGATCCATTGAGTGGATGATCATGATGGGAGGATCCTGGGCTTCATGAAGGAGAAAAAACTAGGGTTTAACTAGGTTTTTGGTATATCTGGAGAGAGTGCATGGGTGGTGAAAGAGGAGAATGGGATGATTCTTAATTTCAATTTTTTTATTTTTCTTTTTGCAATTGGAAAAGGAAAATATGGGAATGGGTTGGAAGGAGAATTCAATTTGCGAAGGAGGAGGAGAATTCAATTTATGAGGCCAATTTGTGTTTTCTTCTATAGAATAATGTTATTTTTCTTTGCAACGAGATGCCTCCTTCTCTTGTTCTTGCCAAGTGTTGTTTGCAACCACATGGTAGGGCTAGGAAATTGGTCACAGCTAGATGGTGTATATTATATAAGCATTCTTCTTTGTGTCCAATAATTTATGTGGTTTAACCAACTTGTCTAAGAATATACTGTGACAATATCAAATGAATTAGTTGCACACAAAACACGTCGTAAAAGATGTAACCATGTAATGTAATGCCATCTCCTCAATAGTACAAGAAAAATAATCATTTAATTATGGCACACAAAACACATCGTAAAAGATCTTTCGCGGCATACATTTTGGTATCGTAAAAGGACATGTCGTAAATGACCCTATTATTTACGGTGCGCATTTGAATGTTGTAAATAACCCTCTCCATCTTTTTTACAATGCACATTAGAATGCTGTAAAAAATATCGACAGGGTTATATACAACGTCCAATGCGCGCCGTAAATAATAGGGTCATTTATGGCATAGCCTTTTACAGCACCAAAATGCACACCGTGAAAGATCTTTTAGGCACGCTTTGCGTGCCGTAAATAATCATTTTTTTTGTAGTGGTAGCTTAAACCAAACCCAGCTGCTCAGTAATGATATCTCAAGGATTCTTATCTGACTTGCATCGACGTAGGGTTTACTAATCGGCCTCTTGAGCTATAACTTTTCTAATACTATTGCCAGATCCTTGACTATGACTAACCATGGAAGGTAGAAGGGTATAATCAATCCTCAACTCGATCAATCCCTTCAAATTCTATACCATACTCTTACAAGCCATAGGTCAAATGTCTTAGCAATATAACCGATGTTCTACCCCTTCTAACCATAAGCAAACTATACATTTCTTACAAGCATGTCTAACCATTCCATTCTTATCTGCTTGAAAAGGTTTGAGGCTAGGTCAAATAAATACTTATGTTTAATGCTCCTATCATAGCATAATCATATTGGTAAATTTTTTAGTCCCATCTTCTAACAGGTAATTCAGAGTTTGACTCAACCAATATGGAGATGGTTGACTAGTCTATCTCAGACTTACCAACTCCTAGATGACATTTCTCTCTGATACATAATCTTTCTATGACAGATTATCCATGAAATTTGTTTTCCTATTCTATCATATTCTTGATTTTTATATCCTCTACGTGAAAATTCCTCAAATTTTTGTTCAATATAACTCTAAGGTTTTATATCTAGTCATGATCATCACGCTTCATCAATTTAAATCCTGACGGGGTCCTTGGACTCTATTTTCTATTGTCCTACAAGTTGGCACTCTTTCTTCTAGAAACCAGCTGTGTCTTCCTTTAAGTTGTATTCTCACTTACCTTAACCATTATGATCAAGGAATCTTCGTACTCTTCAAACCCGGCCTAGCTTAGACAATTGTAGCATAGTTTAGTCTAATGACCCTCATGCCTCCTATAGGGCTAAGCCTTGTACTATACTCTATTCCACCACTATCTTGCTGGAATGTCTATACAAGCCTACCCACCTTAGCTAATCACACAGTTCTGCAAAGCATGGGTTACTATATCCTTCAAGTAAAACTTTCAAGCTAATTTATAGGCTGAAGTAAAATAGCTAATTCGCGACTCATTGAATTATCCTTTCCTCAAGTCATCTCATTTGGTAATTCTATTATAGAGATAGCTGGATTCTGGTCTTGTCTAGTCCCAAGTCAAGTTATGCAATTCTCTAATTGTATATGTTGTCGTCTTAATAATTGTTTGAATTTCTTCTAACATATCTATAAATATGTAAACCTCTAATTCAATTCCATATGTTCTAGTCAAGGGGTCTTTCCTTCAATTAAGAGATTTTCCTATAGAAGTTAAATCTTCATAGAAATGTCATACATTTCCTATTGGTCCATCTAGTAGAGTCGTCTATCCAAACCCCTATATACCATAAATAATCACCTACAAAATATTCTATCTTTCTTAGTCACAATCTGTAATAAGATATAATCAAAATGGAGATCAATCACAAAGGTTTGCCCTTCCGAGATAGGTAAGGACGAGAGTTCATGAATGAAAATTCAAGGAAGCTATAATTTAAACACAAATACAGAATTCAGAGGCGATAGTAGAAGTCAAGAAAATTTCCAATAGTAGCAGTGGATTGAGATCCTAATATTCTATCCTAGTGCAGGATCGTTCGGTACTGTGATGTAACTGAGACGATTTATCTCGACCTGCATGGGCCATCACAAAAACCATGTCACGCCCCAGTCCCAAAATACGGGGACCGAGCCACGTGGCATTAACCAGCTACATATTCAACCAGACTCTAGTCCAACTAGAATACGTATAAACTATTCAAAATGGTGTAACTATCACTACATCAACTCTATATCCCAATCCATATAACAGAATATAAGAAAGGGAAATATGAATACTAGTCTACAGCCCAATAATCATACTTATCCGTATAGACTCGAAAATAATAATATGAGTCTATAAATACTAGGCTACTAAGCAGATACAAATAATAGTAAATAAAACATATAACTCCGAAGAGTAAATACCTAAAATAAACTGAGAACCAGCAACAATCCAGCAAGGAGCTCTACAAACCTACTCTGTCAACCTGGAAGGAAACCAGGTACTCAGCGGAACGTAGAAAGGTACATAATATACATGTCGATATGAAGTACAGTAAATATCATGTTTAGATAGTAAGGTGTGATCCAGGCAACAAACATGTAGTCAAGGTAATAAATAGATGATCAAATGACACTATTACTAGGCAAACCATCTAGTCTGTCATGACCCATACCCACTTTTCGGATACGAAATATGTCCAAGCCCAGCCTACGCCGCAGTGTCGATGGTAGAACGTTGTCTAATATACACAAGTCATGGCAGTCTAGAATCACTTAGAAATCTATATTCCATCCACAGAATAATAAAGTATCAACTGAGATCAATGAATATCCATAAAACTGAGTAATAAAGAATAAAAACTGAATGTTTCCAAGAATTCAGGTCATGTCCGGTGGACACAAATCTACTACCAATAGACGGAATAAAACAAAGACATGAAATAACTAACTGAGTCTAAACTGCAAATCAAATAACAACCTCAACTACAAAGGCACCCTGGTCTGATGCTAGCTCACAACTGCTCATCTGCTCCTGACTCAAACTTGGCTAAACCTGAAGAGATCATCAGGTCCTCAGAGAACTAGCAAGATATATAAAATATACCTATCTAATAATTTTATCATGCCTAAGAAATAAACAAGAAAGACAAAACACGACAAGTGGCTATGAACATGGACACTAGAACAACTACGCATAAATGAACTACCGGATGAACAAGTGAACACGAGATCAATAGAAAACTAAACTCTCATCCCGAGTTTGGACTCACGAGTTTGAACTAAGCACTAACCCTCATCCCGAGTGTGGAATCTCTGCTTAGCTCAAGGCAAACACCCTCGTTCCGAGTATGGACTCTCTGGTGCACTAGTCAACCCTCGTCCTGGGTGGAGACTCTCTGGTTGTGTAAAACGATAATCAAAGATTTAGCAGTTCAATTACACGCACTCGTTCTATGACACAACTCAAGGAAGGTACTGGTGAGAACAACATGAACACGGCTATGTATCAATAAAATAACTCAACAATATATAATATGAAGAGCACATGTCCATAAACAAAAACTGGATAATAAAAGGAAATGTAGTAAATAAAACTGTAGAGGAAGGCAAGGTATACTTGCCTGTGGTCCTGAGCTGCTGCACGGGTTAGAATCCGTGTTGAGGACCAAGTAACCGGTTTGATTATTTATAAGCATCAATACATGATATTTGTAAGAAATAAGCCAACTTTATTATCTTGTTTGATGAGTGGCCTAGGTTGTCTATTTCACGCAGGCATGTAATCTCTAGCTCTAGTGTCTATTAAAGGTAAGTTCTTTTATTGGTCTGTCTTAATGTGGTACTAATAGTTGATGTGAAACCCTTTTTGTATCTGTATATTCATTACTGATATAGCTATATATATCTAGCCCCTTCTCCTTGTACTCTTACCCAAATGTCAATATATGTCTACTGTTTTTTTCCACACTACCTTGATTCAAAGATTCTTGTACTATTGCCCTTCAAATTGGAACCCCTTGTCTCAGTTCAATCCTCATTATACAAACTTGGCACACACACACACACCTTTCTTACTGTCCTAATATTTTGATGACTATCTTTAGAAGACAGGGACCACTACTCCATACACTGACCAAACTTGACCTATTTAAGCCACAGTAGCTCTGTCTACCTCTTGTTGTACTCTACATATATATTGCTCAACTGGGTTCTTCATAACTCCCCTAATTATACTCAATTCCTACAGATTTTACTTAACTGCTTCCCTAAACAACTAGGACTGCCACCACTACATACCCTTGTACATTGGCACTTACTCCAGAATATTGGATACACATGTATCCCCATGTGCAATTTATTTACCAGGGCTAGTTTTCCACCTGTTGAGGTACACAAGTAATGATGAGTCTTACATCAACCTTGTTCACCCTTCCTATTGGCTACAGGTTTCTTAAAATTCGAATAGGACTTTCAGTCCCTTCCTGGCATAAATATTTTGCTACAAGGAAATCTGATACAGAGGACTTGATACTTAGTAACCTGATACAGGGAGTTCGGGTACAACGAGTTTTGATACCCACCCACCTAGTGACCATTATCTTTCCCCAAATCATGATACATAGTCTGCTAGTCTACATCCTACTCTAGTTTTCCTGATACCCCTTGGACCCAACACCACTCCAATGCACAGGACATGTACACCCAACTGATAGTACCTAATATTTTGACAAGATATAGAGGCTATGCAACTAAACTAACCCACTTAATTCCCTACCATATGCTGCCTAGTACTGATACATATTATAATCCTGACACAAATAATATGGTACACAGGTTTTTTGATATCGAGTGGTCGAGTGCAAGTATTTGATACTAATGACTCTGATTCGAGATAATCATATACAAGTCTGTGTCGTTACAGAGTAATCCCATACCATCAATCTTCGACTGATACGCTCATCCCCCAATCTCATACTGTTGTAATATAGGGTTTTCCTATAGGTATGTGCTGCTACCCTTCTCTACTGACACCAGGTTGATGCCTCTGATTCACCCGACCATAAATCCCCCTCAATACTACCAAACACCCCTTGCGGTTTCCCTATATGGTTGACTGTTACCTAAACCTTTGGTGAACCCATTATCGGATATGCATCAGTTATTCTTGTGATGCCCCTAATTCTGTTTAGGCATCTGTAACTAAGTTTTGGGAATGCCCATGTGTTAGGATACCATACATTGACTGTAAACCAAGTTTGTTTCCTTTCCGAAAGTATCCTCTAAAACTCTTAGTCACTTCAAATGGGTTCTACTTAGGAATTCGATCAAACACCCATTGGTTACTCTAGATTCTTATCAATAACAAGAATTGTAGAGTTCTAGGGTAAAAGCTTACCTGTTGGGGTGCTTAGACTGCTCCTCTAGCTCCTTGGTCGACTGCTTTGTGGCGGGAAGAAGGTGAAGGATTAGGGTTCGTAAGGAGGGGTCGGCTGCTCCTCTGAATATATTGGTAGTGTAGATGATAAGAATAAATGGATTCGAAATCTGGGTAGGGTTTATCAAGTGTTTTGAAGATTGGTCCTATTTGGATTTAGATTATCATTCGAATACAAGGGTTAAGCAAGGTCGGCCAGGGAAGTTTAAATTTGAATTTTGAAAACAACCAAGTTGCACTTAAGCCCTTTTGAGAAAATTAGTTTGCAAAGGCCACAATTCCCTTTAATTGTTTGGAGAGAGAGTATTTCATTCACTCTTATATCATTTAGTATTCAAAAAAATTTATAAGAGCAACAAAAGAAATAAAATCACAATAAATGGGTTCAAGGGTTTATATAGTCTGTGTGATTCGCAAATGAGGATAACTTTTGACGCGAGGTCTTTCCAAATATAAAATCCTTAGCTCTAGTATAGAGTCTCCCAAGATGCAGGATCGTAGCTCCGATATAGAGTCTCCCGATAAATGTAGTCGTAGCTCTGGTATAGAGTCTTTGATAAATATGAGAGGCACGTAACTCTAGTTACAAAATCTCTCGAATAAGGATGTATAATAATAAGTATATAGTGATATATAAATAGTAGCCCTCACGCCTAGTACCTGCCCTCCCCACCTAATGCTACTGTCCGTGTCGTATCCACGACACATCCAGTTTGACTCTAATGAAAGATAAGTCCAGAAGTCTAGTCAAAATATGTACACAGGAGATCCAACATCAGTAACATCCGGAGATCATAAGAGTCACCTATATGCCATACAGTACGAATCCGTGTATCAGGTCAGTAAAACCCGTAAAATTTTGATTTCTTTTTTTAATTAAATATGTGTTTGCTAATTTAATTTTTCAAATTACTATTATTATTAGTTAAATAGAAAATTATTTTTAAAATAAATAAACTTGGACTTTTGATTGCCTGGCCCAGTCCCGAACCCAATTTTGAGCCCGAATATATTTTAGATTAATTTTTAGAGTTACAAAATTTTAGTTAAAATTTTTCCTAAAGAAAATGATATTTAAATCTTTAAACCCAATCCATTTTTTTAAGGTCTATTAACCTTTTGCCTTAAGCCCATAAATCCAATAGTCCAACAGCAATACCCTTATAAACCCATTATATAACTCTTTAGCTCAAACCCATTAAAGCCTTTACTAAACCCATTTAATTCCTTTCTCATTCCATCTCTCTGTTAACTTTCTATTTGAGAAACGAAGAGCTTTCGATTTTTCTCCGACCCGAGCTCTTCCAAACCGCCGCCGCCGCCATCACTCCGGTGACCGCCGGCCTCCCCGAACGACCGCCTCTTCCTCTTCCGGTAACCTCCGTTTCCCACTAATATTTAAACCCCTCCACTATTCCCATCTCCACCACCATCTTCCTCAAATTCTGTGCCCTAATCCAATTTTTCGACGACCCGAGCTCCTCCCGCCCTAGCCGACCGGCCCTCCGGTGCCGCCCTGCTCCCCGGCCAGTCCGGGCCGACCCCTTTCCAGCGCCCCTACGGCGTTTCCCCGGCGCCACCGTCGCCGTTCCCGGTTGACCCCGCTTGGCCGACCGCCCCTGCGTGCCGCTTCCCGGCCGCGTACGGCTGCTGCCCGGTGAGTCCCTGTTTTCGACAAGTCCTCGTGTGGCCCCATGAACCGCTCACCGTTCGATCCCGCTGTCCCATTTCCATTCCCGAGATTATCTCGCGGCTCCCCGACCAACGGATATTGGGTAAATTCTGATAATCTCAGTAGTTCGTCCCTCCCGAGTCGATGATTATTTTGGTTTCCCGATCCCGTTGCGGGATTCGGTTTACACGAATTCGATTTCAGAAATTTCCAAAGTCCTCTTTGGTTGTAAGTGTGTGCTGTGGTTGGTTTCGTTTTGGAGAAATTAAGTTCTGTTGGTTTTTGATCTTCTGTTAGTTTCAAAATTTCCGAACTATTAAGTTTCTGTAGTTTTCGTTTCCTGTAGCTTCTCGAAAATTTCGAGTTATGTTAAGAAAATATTCTGTAGATTGGTTTTGAGAAATTCTGTTGGTTTGCTTCTGTGATATTTTTGGGTTCATGAGTAACTTCGGTTTTTCGAGTACTGGAAACGTGTTGTGGATGTATATTTTCGGGTTCGATATTATTTTCGGGTTTTAATATTATTGGTGGAAATGAATTCACGGGTTATTTCCCTGGTTGGGATATTATTTGCGTGTTGTTGGCACAAATTCCCAGTAATGGATTGTCCCAAATACAGAGGGAATGCTGCTCAAATTTTCAGAAAAATATTTTAAAAGGGTTTTCTATAAAATTTCTAAATTCTAAACTGGTTTTTTTGTTGATTTGAATTCTGATTACTTTTCCAAGCGACGACCGTATCGGTCAATGGGCCGTTAGCGAAATGCAAACAAAACCGGCATTATTCCGGAAGTTGAGGCATTAGCTATTTACAAACATGACCTTTGGACCAAGTCTGAGACCCTTCCTTTATTATATATTTAATATTAATTATATTTTCTTAGAACGTGTTACTGGCCTAGAGTATTTTGGTGTAGGGCCTCGGCCTGCTAAATGGACCGCTTCCCGGCGTTCAGTTTACCATTATTATTTTAATTCATTTATGTAAATAATTGTAAGGACATAAGCCCAGCTTTTTATCTTTATTTTCTGTGGCCTGTAATAATGTAGTGTAGTTTTTATTTCCTTTCTGGTTGTTGATTTGACATAAACACGTAAGATGTTAAATAAATATTTATTAATATCATTCTTCTCACAATAAATAACTAGGAAAATTACAAGTTTATAATTTAACAAATTCACATTTTTCTCATTAAAAACGTAATTTTTATATATATTACAAAGTACAAAGTTTTGTCAAATAATCAGAAAATACGAATTTTTCCAATAAATATTAAATTGACTTTTCCTTCGTAAATTAATAACTCACATCGATAAATGTGTTCTGGTAGATTTTGTAAATGACCTAAAACTTGACTAGGATTAAATTTTAAAGATTATAACTAGCACACCTAGATATGGTTTCCTCATTTATGCTAAGTCGGGATTCTCAATGTAGGATTTCGAGGACGAGTCTGATTTTCTTTCCGGAACCGACTCTTCAAACCCAGTCATAAACAAAGGCAAGTACGATTGTGTTTATTTTTTCAATTTAGTTAATAATTGTAATATTGCAACATTAAACCACATTGCTACACGAACTCTCTCCTAAAGTATTGATTGTTAATGATTATGGGATTGGGGGAGTAATGTAGTGTATTATGACCAATACCCCTCATATTGCATATTGATTGTGCGAGCTTACCCCTCTTACACACGGGGATAAGCCGTATCGTATCACAAGGATACAATTGTACAACCCAAGCCGGTTATAAGCATTATATACTCAAATCACGTTATTTTCAATTGTGGAAAATTGCTGGAAAATATTGTTCAAGTATTTAAATAGTTTAAATTACAAATTTCTAATTATTAGTTGAATTGTTAAATTTTTATAATTGTACTATGCTCCTTTCCTGACTGGATCCTCCACCCCAATAGGTTCCATTGATGAGGCAGAGCTATTGATTAATAGCTATTATGATCCGGTGCTCTACCCTACAGTGCTTCTAGATTACCACTTGGAAGATGTTGATCCTGAGGCTGATGAGCCAACTTCCAAGATGATGATTTTCCTTTTAGTTTTGATGTTTAAATAAAAGACAATTTTTATTTTATCTGATGTATTAAATGAACCTTTTGTTGGACAAGTTTTAATATTCAAAGTTTAGATGTTATGACAAAATATATATTGTGTTATTGTGATTACCTGCATTTGGATACAGCTTACTGTCGCCGTCTCATAACGGTGTAGGCTGGGCATGATCCAATTCGACCCAACAATTTGGGACCGGGTCGTGACATGTTTTTAGTGGTGGCCTATGCAGGTCTGATCAACAACTTAGGTAAACATATCTAGAAACATTTAAAACACTAGAACATTGATTTGTCACAACATAGGATCGAAATATATTATAAATAAATATTTTTGTTTGTTATAGACTGGTAGGCTACCTTGCTTATGTTTTACAATCCTAAACCTTCCAGAGTATGGCCACAGACAAGACCAACACTGCTGACGATGGGTTGTCATCACCTGATCTCACCCCATCTCCTCAATCGAGTCCGGATCCTACACCCCGGCAGCTGACCAATCGTCCCCATAATGTACCAGCACCCCGTGGATTTTATACTACAACTCAAGTGTTAGATCCTACGTCTTTCCAGACTGAACAGCAAGCCCCTGCGGTGGTGCCCGATCCAGCTGCCCCACCAGTGCCCGTGAACCCTACCAACCTCGTAGGCCTGCTACGAGGAGTGCTTGAGGCACAAAGAATTCAAGCTGAAGCTCATCGCGAACAGACGGCGATTATGAGAGATGGCATGAAGAATGCCCACAATGTGGCTATCGCTGCACTGGAGAGAGGAGAAGCAGCCCAATCTGAACCAAGGCCTGCTAAAGTCGGAGATATTGAGAAATTCAAGAAGCTGGGCCCTTGACCTTTCAAGGGAACCGAGGGAATTATCTATGCCGATGAATGGCTCGACAGCATGGAGCATCTTCTCAGCGTTGCTCGACTTCCTGATGATCTCCAAGTTGAAGCTGTGGGACTCCAACTACTGGATGTAGCAAGCACCTGGTATCGGAATGAATCCCGACTCCAAGACAGGCAGCTTGACTGGAACACCTTCAAGAGGTTATTCCATAGGAAGTTCTTCCCAACATCAGAGTTGTGGAAGATGGAAAGACAGTTCCAGAATCTAAAGCAAGGGAACATGACGGTTGGAGAATATGCGACAGAGTTTGGTCAACTTAGTCGCTTTGCTAAGAACTTGGTTGCTGACCCCGCCGATCGTGCTGAAAGATTCAGGTATGGATTGAGGGAAGAGATTCGCACTCTTGTGATCGCAGGCGACGCCAATACATATGAGAGGATCTTAATACGAGCAAAGGATATAGAGAAGAGTCAGCCTACTTGTTCAAAGAGGGAATATTCTAAAACTAGCAACTTCCAGAATAACCAGAAGAGGCCCAACCACAACAATAACAACAGGCCTGCTCACCACCAGCAGCAGCACCATCAGGCGAAGACCGATGACAGAGCGCCTCAGAAGTAGATTCCTGTCTGCGATTTCTGCGAGAGGCCAGGACATCAGTCGAACATCTGGAGGAAGAGGCTAGGATATTGCCTAGTTTGTGGGTCTGCCACCCACCAAGTGAAGGACTGCCCCACGGCATTTAACCGGACTGGAACTACACAGCAGAAGGCTCCTCTACCCACTCAGCAATAACAGTTTGGGCAACACCAACAGAAGACTGGGTGAGCTTTTTCCCTAACAGCAGAGGAGCAAGAACCAGAGCAGGAACCTATCGCTGATGTCATCGCAGGTTTCATTTATGTGCATTCACATCCTGCTTTAGCATTATTTGATTCGGGTGCATCACATAGTTTTATATCATCAAAATTTATCTCTGCACACCACCTAGTTACGAGATTTAGCAAGAAGATATGTAGAGTTATGACCGATGGTGGACCCATACCCATCACTGAGTCCTATAACTGCCCTATAACTATATGAGGACATAATTTCTTAGCACCCTTACTTGTGATGCCCTTACCTAACTATGATATAGTCTTAGGAATGGACTGGTTAAGTAAGCAGCATGCGCTGATAGATTGTCACAGAGGATGTGTAGTCTTCAGCCCACCTGAAGAGCCGGAGTTTGAGATCTCTCGAGCTCCGGAGGATATGGAGGGTATTACTTACTCCTCTATTACCGAAGAACCTTGACCTCCTCACCCTATCATAGCAGAATTCATGGATGTATTCCTTGATAGTCTTCCAGGATTACCCCCGGATCGAAATGTAGAATTCACCATCGATCTAGTTCCCGGCTCTGCCCCTATTTCTCGGAGATGCGACAGAGTCAACCCTAAGGAGGCCAAAGAAATGAAGGACCAGACCAATGAGCTGAAGGCCCTTGGATTTATTAGAGATGGAGCTTCACCCTGGGGAGCACCTGTCATGTTCGTACCCAAGAAGGACGAGACTGTGCGAATGTGCATCGACAACCGGACGCTGAACAACATCACCATCAAGAACAAGTACCCTCTACCCCGGATCGATGATCTGTTTGATCAACTCAGTGGAGCCAAGATGTTCTCAAAGATAGACCTTCGATCTGGCTACCATCAAATCAAGGTCAGGAAGGAGGATATCCCAAAGACAGCGTTCGACACCAAATATGGCCAGTATGAATTTTTGGTCATGCTGTTTGGATTAACGAATGCCCCTACAGTATTTATGAACCTTACGAACAAGGTTTTCTATGAATACCTGGATCAGCTTGTTGTTGTCTTCATCGATGACATCCTGATCTACTCGAAGACCGAAGAAGAGCATAAAGAGCACCTGAGGAAAGTTCTGGGAACCTTAAGGAAGGAGAAGCTCTACGATAAGCTATCTAAATGTGAATTCTTCTTAGACAAGGTGGATTTTCTGGGCCATGTTGTCACATGAGAAGGAATTTAGGTGGATCCAAAGAAGATAGCTGCCATTGAGAAGTGGAGTACACCAAGTTCAGTTGCTGAAATAAGAAGTTTCCTGGACTTAGCTGGCTACTACCGAAAATTTGTGAAGGGCATTGCCAGGATTGCTGAGCCAATGACGAAGCTCATAAGGAAGAATGAAGAAATTGTGTGGACTGAAGCTTGCCAGGAAGTATTTGAGGAACTGAAGAAGAGACTTACAACGACACCGATACTTGCGCTACCCGCAGGTACCGGCGGTTTCTCAATCTACAGTGATGCTTCTGGTAAAGGATTAGGTTGTGTTGTTCAACAACACGGGAAAGTAATTGCTTACGCATCTAGACAATTATGGACTCATGAGAAGAACTATCCCACACATGATTTGGAGCTTACAACAGTTATTTTTGCATTGAAGCCGTGGAAGCATTACCTCTATGGAGAGAGTGGAAATATTTACAGACCATAAAAGTCTAAAATATGTTTTCACTCAGAAGGAGATGAACATACGACAGAGGAGATGGCTAGAGCTGATGAAAGATTTCGACATCGACCTGTAGTACCATCCGGGTAAGGCTAATGTGGTTGCAGATGCACTTAGTCGATACCCGATGGCGATGTTTTTGACCAAGGAGCGACATTTGCTAGAGGACATAGAGAATATTAGACTGGAGATTGTACTGCCTGAAGAAGAAATAAAGAAACTGGGAAGAGAGGCAATTGTACTAGGAGTTGAATCATCAATAATGCAGTTGCAAGTACGTTCAAGTCTGATAGACAAAGTCAAGGAGACACAATTTCAAGATGAGATGCTTTACAAACTCAGAGATCAAGTGTTGGCAGGAACACTTGAAGGATTCTCAATCGCCAGTGACGGAGTATTGAGGCATGGTACGAGGCTTTGCGTACCAACTGGCAAACTGAGAAACGAGCTGATACAAGAAGCACACTAATCGCAGTATTCCATACATCCAGGAGCTAATGTATCGGGATATGCGTACTGTAGTGTGGTGGTACGAAATAACGAAAGACGTATCCAGATTTGTGGCTAGATGCTTGATTTGTCAATAAGTGAAAGCCAGCAAACAGAGACCAGCTGGACTGTTGCAGCCGCTAGACATCCCAGAGTGGAAATGGAAACACATAACGATGGATTTTGTGTCAGGACTGCCTCGATCCCAAGGAGGGAAGGATGCCATTTGGGTTATTGTGGACCGACGAACAAAGTCAGCTCACTTTATCCCCTTCAAGGTTGGTCTATCCACCGAGAAGTTGGCAGTACTGTACATGCAGTATATCTACCGGATTCATGGGTTTCCGGTAAGTATCGTATCTGACAGAGATACTAGATTTACCTCTCACTTTTGGAAGAGTTTGTATGACAGTTTGGGAACACAACTGAAGTTCAGCATAACCTATTATCCCCAAACTGACGGACAATCGGAGAGAACCACCCAGACGCTAGAAGACATGCTGAGATCTTGTGTCTTAGAATTTGGAGGGTCTTGGAAGGACCACTTGCATTTGGTAGAGTTCTCCTACAACAACAGCTACCAAGCTAGCATCGGTATAACTCCGTTCGAAGCACTCTATGGACGTCGTTACCGCCCTCCACTTGCTTGGGATGACGTAGGAGAAAGGTACTACTTGGACTTGAGATGGTGACCGATGCAGCAGAGAAAGTAAAGGTGATTAGAGACAAGCTCAGGATTGCCCAAGACAAACAGAAGCATTTGGCTGATAGCAGTCGTCGACCACTGGAGTTCAAAGTAGAAGATAGTGTCTTTGTCAATATCTCCCCTACCAGAGGAACTATCAGATTTGACAGAGCAGGAAAGCTAAGCCCCAGGTACATCGGCCCATTCGAAGTTTTGAGCTGAATTGGAGAAGTAGCGTACCGATTAGCTCTACCAGCTAATCTTGAGGGTGTGCACAATGCCTTCCACGTTTCACAGCTCAGACGCTACATTCCGGATTCGACCCACATCTTGGACCATTCGGAGCTGGAGATTGGACCTAGCCTTACAGTGCCAAAGAAGCCAGTGGCAATTTTAGACAAAGGCGAGAAGAAAACCAGGAACTCTTTGACGCCCATAGTCAGGGTTATGTGGCGACATAATTCTCCATGCGAGTCTACCTGGAAGCGGAAAGACTAGATGCGGGAGCAGTATCCGTATCTATTTGAGACCTGAGGTAATTTCTAACCCTATCCTTTAAATTTCGAGGACGAAATTTTCTTAGGAGGGAAGGTTGTAAAACCCGTAAAATTTTGATTTTTTTTTATTAAATATGTGTTTGCTAATTTAATTTTTCAAATTACTATTATTATTAGTTAAATAGAAAATTATTTTCAAATAAATAAACTAGGACTTTCGATTGCATGGCCCAGTCCCGAACCCAATTCTGAGCCCGAATATATTTTAGATTAATTTTTAGAGTTACAAAATTTTAGTTATAATTTTTCCTAAAGAAAATGATATTTAAATCTTTAAACCCAATCCATTTTTTTAAGGTCCATTAACCTTTTGCCTTAAGCCCATAAATCCAATAGCCCAACAGCAATACCCTTACAAACGCATTATATAACTCTTTAGCCCAAACCCATTAAAGCCTTTACTAAACCCATTTAATTCTTTTCTCATTCCATCTCTCTGTTAACTTTCTATTTGAGAAACGAAAAGCTTTCAGTTTTTCTCCGACCCGAGCTCTTCCAAACCGCCGCCGCCGCCATCTCTTCGGTGATCGCCGGCCTCCCCGAACGGCCGCCTCTTCCTCTTCCGATAACCTCCATTTCCCTCTACTATTTAAACCCCTCCACCATTCCCATCTCCACCACCATCTTCCTCAAATTCTGTGCCCTAATCCAATTTTTTGGCGACCCGAGCTCCTCCCGCCCTAGCCGACCGGCCCTCCGGCTCCGTCCCGCTCCCAGGCCAGTCCCGGCCGACCCCTTTCCAGCGCCCCTTCCGGCGTTTCCCCGGCGCCACCGTCGCCGTTCCCTGTCAACCCCACGTGGCCGACCGCCCCTGCATGCTGCTTTCCTGCCGCGTACGGCTGCTGCCCGGCGAGTCCCTATTTTTGACAAGTCCTCGTGTGGCCCCGTGAACCGCTCACCATTAGATCCCACTGTCCTGTTTCCATTCCCGAGATTATCCCACGGCTCCCCGACCAATGGATATTGGGTAAATTCTGATAATCGCAGTAGTTCGTCCCTCCCGAGTCGATGATGATTTTGGTTCCCCGATCCCGTTGTGGGATTCGGTTTAGACGAATTCGATTTCGAAAAATTTCGAAGTCCTCTTTGGTTGTAAGTGGGTGCTGTGGTTGGTTTTGTTTTGGAGAAATTAAGTTCTATTGGTTTTTGATCTTCTGTTAGTTTCGGAATTTCCGAATTATTATGTTTCTATGGTTTTCCTTTCCTGTGGCTTCTCGAAAATTCCGAGTTATGTTTCGGAAATATTCTGTAGATTGGTTTTGAGAAATTCTGTTGGTTTGCTTCTGTGATATTTTCGGGTTTCTGAGTAACTTCGGTTTTTCGAGTACTAGAAACGTGCTGTGGATGTATATTTTCGGGTTCGATATTATTTTCGAGTTTTAATATTATTGGTGGAAATGAATTCATGGGTTATTTCCCTGGTTGGGATATTATTTGCGTGTTGTTGGCACAAATTCCCAGTATTGGGTTGCCCCAAATACAGAGGGAATGCTGCTCAAATTTTCAGAAAAATATTTGAAAAGGGTTTTCTATAAAATTTCTAAATTCTAAACTGGTTTTTTTTTGTTGATTTGAATTCCTATTACTTTTCCAAGCGATGACAGTATCGGTCAATGGGCCCTTAGCGAAATGCAAACGAAACCGGCATTGTTCCGGACGTTGAGGCATTAGCTATTTGCAAACATGACCTTTGGACCAAGTCTGAGACCCTTCCATTATTATATATTTAATATTAATTATATTTTCTTAGAACGTGCTATTGGCCTAGAGTATTTTGGTGCATGGCCTCGGCCTGCTGAATGGACCGCTTCCCGGCGTTCAGTTTACCATTCTTATTTTAATTTATTTTTGTAAATAATTATAAGGACATAAGCCCAGCTTTTTATCTTTATTTTCTGTGGCCTGTAATAATGTAGTGTAGTTTTTATTTCTTTTCTGGTTGTTGATTTGACGTAAATGCGTAAGATGTTAAATAAATATTTATTAATATCATTCTTCTCACAATAAATAACTAGAAAAATTATAAGTTTGTAATTTAACAAATTCACATTTTTTCATTAAAAACCTAATTTTTATATATATTACAAAATACAAAGTTTTATCAAATAATCAGAAAATATGAATTTTTCCAATAAATATTAAATTGACTTTTCCTTCGTAAATTAATAACTTACATCGATAAACGTGTTCTGGTAGATTTTGTAAATGACCTAAAACTTGACTAGGATTAAATTTTAGAGATTATAACTAGCACACCTAGATATGGTTTCCTCATTTATGCTAAGTCGGGATTCTCAATGTAGGATTTCGAGGACGAGTCAGATTTTCTTGCAGAACCGACTCTTCAAACCCAGTCATAAACAAAGGCAAGTACAGTTGTGTTTATTTTTTCAATTTAGTTAATAATTGTAATATTGCAAGATTAAACCACATTGCTACACGAACTCTCTCCTAAAGTATTGATTGTTATTGATTGTGGGATTGTGGGATTGGGGGAGTAATGTAGTGTATTATGACCAATACCCCTCATATTGTATATTGATTGTACGAGCTTACCCCTCTTACACACGGGGATAAGCCGTATCATATCACTAGGATACAATTGTACAACCCAAGCCGGTCATAAGCATTGCATACTCAAATCACGTTGTTTTCAATTATGGAAAATTGCTGGAAAATATTGTTCAAGTATTTAAACTTTTTAAATTGCAAATTTCTAATTATCAGTTAAATTGTTAAATTTTCATAATTATACTTTGCTCCTTTCCTTACTGGATCCCCCACCCCCCAATAGGTTCCATTGATGAGGCAGAGCTATTGATTAATAGCTATTATGATCCGGTGCTCTACCCTGCAGTGCTTCCAGATTACCACTTGGAATATGTTGATCCTGAGGCTGATGAGCCAACTTCCTAGATGATGATTTTCCTTTTTAGTTTTGATGTTTAAATAAAAGACAATTTTTATTTTATCTGATGTATTAAATGAACCTTTTGTTAGACAAGTTTTAATATTCAAAGTTTAGATGTTACGACAAAATATATATTATGTTGTTGTGATTACCTGCATTTGGATACAGCTTACTGTCGCCGTCTCACAACGGTACAGGCTAGACATGATCCAATTCACCCAACAATTTGGTACCGGGTCGTGACATATTTTTACTGGTGGCCCATGCAGGTCTTATCAACAACTTAACATATCTAGAAATATTTAGAACTCTAGAACATTGATTTGTCACAACATAGGACCGAAATATATTATAAATAAATATTTTTGTTTATTATAGACTGGTAGGCTACCTTGCTTATGTTTTGTAATCATAAACCTTTCAGAGTATGGCCACAGATAAGACCAACACTGCTGGCGATGGGTTGTCATCGCCTGATCATACCCCACCTCCTCAATCGAGTCCAGATCCTATACCCCGACAGCTGACCAATCGTCCCCATAATGCACCAGTACCCCGTGGATTTTACACTACAACTCAAGTGTTAGATCCTACGTCTTTCCAGACTGAACAGCAAGCCCCTGCGGTGGTGCCCGATCCAGCTGCCCCACCAGTGCCCGTGAACCCTACCGACCTCGTAGGCCTGCTATGAGGAGTGCTTGAGGCACAAAGAACTCAAGCTGAAGCTCATCGCGAACAGACGACGATTATGAGAGAAGGCATAAAGAATGCCCACAATGTGGCTATGGCTGCACTGGAGAGAGGAGAAGCAGCCCAATCTGAACCAAGGCCTGCTAAGTCGGAGATATTGAGAAATTCAAGAAGCCGGGCCCTCGACCTTTCAAGGGAACAGAGGGAATTATCTATGCCGACGAATGGCTCGACAGCATGTAGCGTCTCCTCAGCATTGCTCGACTTCCTGATGATCTCCAAGTTGAACCTGTGGGACTCCAACTACTGGATATAGCAAGCACCTGGTATCGGAATGAACCCCGACTCCAGGACAGACAGCTTGACTGGAATACCTTCAAGAGGTTGTTCCGCAGAAAGTTCTTCCCAACATCAGAGTTACGGGAGATGGAAAGACAGTTCCAGAATCTGAAGCAAGGGAACATGATGGTTGGAGAATATGCGACAGAGTTTGGTCAACTTAGTCGCTTTGCTAAGAACTTGGTTGCTGACCCCGCCGATCGTGCTGAAAGATTCAGGTATGGACTGAGGGAAGAGATTTGCACTCCTGTGATTGCAGGCGACGCCAAGACATATGAGAGGATCTTAATACGGGCTCAGGATATAGAGAAGAGTCAGCCTGCTCGTTCAAAGTGGGAATATTCTGGAACTAGCAACTTCCAGAATAACCAGAAGAGGCCCAACCACAACAATAACAACAGGCCTGCTCACCACCAGCAGCAGCACCATCAGGCGAAGACCAATGACAGAGCACCTCAGAAGCAGATTCCTGTCTATGATTTCTACAAGAGGCCAGGACATCAGTCGAACATTTGCAGAAAGAGGCTAGGATACTGCCTAGTTTGTGGGTCTGCAACCCACCAAGTGAAGGACTGCCCCACGACATTTAACCGGACTGGAACTACATAGCAGAAGGCTCCTCTACCCACTCAGCAACAACAGTTTGGGCAACACCAACAGAAGACTGGACGAGCTTTTGCCCTAACAGCAAAGAAGCAAGAGCCAGAGCAGGAACCTACCGCTGATGTCATCGCAGGTTTCATTTATGTGCATTCACATCCTGCTTTAGCATTATTTGATTTGGGTGCATCACATAGTTTCATATCATCAAAATTCATCTCTGCACACCACCTAGTTACGGGATTTTGCAAGAAGATATATAGAGTTATGACCGATGGTGGACCCAGACCCATCACTGAGACCTATAACTCCCCTATAACTATATTAGGACACAATTTCTTAGCACCCTTACTTGTGATGCCCTTACCTAACTATGATGCAGTCGTAGGAATGGACTGGTTAAGTAAGCAGCATACGCTGATAGATTATCACAGAGGATGTGTAGTCTTCAGCCCACCTGAAGAGTCGGAGTTTGAGATCTCTCGAGCTCCGGAGGATATGGAGGGTATTACTTACTCCGCTTTCACCGAAGAACCTGGACCTCCTCACCCTATCATAGCAGAATTCATGGATGTCTTCCTAAGATAGTTTTCCAGGATTACCCCCGGATCGAGATGTAGAATTCACCAACGATCTAGTTCCCGGCTCTGCCCCTATTTCTCGGGGATGCTACAGAGTCAACCCTAAGAAGGCCAAAGAAATAAAGGACCAGATCAATGAGCTGAAGGCCCTTGGATTTATCAGAGATGGAGCTTCACCTTGGAGGGCACCTGTCTTGTTCGTACCCAAGAAGGACGGGACTGTGCGAATGTGCATCGACTACCGGGCGTTGAACAACATCACCATCAAGAACAAGTACCCTCTGCCCCTGATCGATGATCTGTTTGATCAACTAAGTGGAGCCAAGATGTTCTCAAAGATAGACCTTCGATCTGGCTACTATCAAATCAAGGTCAGGGAGAAGGATATCCCAAAGATGGCGTTCGACACAAATATGGCCAGTATGAATTTTTGGTCATGCCGTTTGGATTGACGAATTCCCCTGCAGTATTCATGAACCTTATGAACAAGGTCTTCCATGAATACCTAGATCAGTTTGTTGTTGTCTTCATCGATGACATCCTGATCTACTCGAAGACCGAAGAAGAGCATAAAGAGCACCTGAGGAAAGTTCTGGGAACCTTTAGGAAGGAGAAGCTCTACGGTAAGCTATCTAAATATGAATTCTTCTTAGACAAGGTGGATTTTCTGGGCCATGTTGTCACAGGAGAAGGAATTTTGGTGGATCCAAAGAAGATAGCTGCCATTGAAAAGTGGAGTACACCAAGTTCAGTTGCTAAAATCAGAAGTTTCCTGGGCTTAGCTGGCTACTACCAGAAATTTGTGAAGGACTTCGCCAGGATTGCTGAGCCAATGACAAAGCTCATAAGGAAGAATGAAAAATTTGTGTGGACCGAAGCTTGCCAGGCAGCATTTGAGGAACTGAAGAAGAGACTTACAACGGTACCGATACTTGCGCTACCCGCAGGTACCGGCGGTTTCTCAATCTACAGTGATGCTTCTGGTAAAGGATTGGGTTGTGTTCTTCAACAACACGGGAAAGTAATTGCTTACGCATCTAGACAATTATGGACTCATGAGAAGAACTATCCCACACATGATTTGGAGCTTACAATAGTTATTTTTGCACTGAAGCTGTGGAAGCATTACATCTATGGAGAGAGTAGAAATATTTACAGACCACAAAAGTCTTAAATATGTTTTCACTCAGTAGGAGCTGAACATACGACAGAGGAGATGGCTGGAGCTGATGAAAGGTTTCGACATCGACCTGCAGTACCATTTGGGTAAGGCTAATATGGTTGCAGATGCACTTAGTCGATACCCGATGGCGATATTTTTGACCAAGGAGCGACATTTGTTGGAGGACATAGAAAATATTGGACTGGAGATTGTACTGCCTGAAGTAGAAATGAAGAAAATGGGAAGAGAGGCAATTGTACCAGGAGTTGAATCATCAATAATGCAGTTGCAAGTGCGTTCAAGTTTGATAGACAAAGTCAAGGAGACACAATTTCAAGATGAGATGCTTTGCAAACTCAGAGATCAAGTGTTGGCAGAAACACTTGAAGGATTCTCAATCGCCAGTGACGGAGCATTGAGGCATGGTACGAGGCTTTGCGTACCAACTGACGAACTGAGAAACGAGTTGATGCAAGAAGTGCACCAGTCGTAGTATTCCATACATCCAGGAGCTAATGTATCGGGATATGCGTACTGTAGTGTGGTGGTACGGAATGAAGAAGAACGTATCCAGATTTGTGGCTAGATGCTTGATTTGTCAACAAGTGAAAGCCAGCAGACAGAAACCAGCTGGACTGTTGCAGCCGCTAGATATCCCAGTGTGGAAATGGGAACACATAACGATGGGTATTGTGTCAGGACTGCCTCGATCCCAAGGAGGAAAGGATGCCATTTGGGTTATTATGGACCGACTAACAAAGTCAGCTCACTTTATCCCCTTCAAGGTTGGTCTATCCACCGAGAAGTTGGCAGCACTGTACATGCAGTATATCTACCGTATTCATGGGGTTCCGGTAAGTATCGTATCTGACAGAGATACTAGATTTACCTCTAACTTTTGGAAGAGTTTGTATGAAAGTTTGGGAACACAACTGAAGTTGAGCACCGCCTATCATCCCCAAACTGACGGACAATCGGAGAGAACCATCCAGACGCTAGAAGACATGCTGAGATCTTGCGTATTGGAATTTGGAGGGTCTTGGGAGGACCACTTACATTTGGTAGAGTTCTCCTACAACAACAGCTACCAAGCTAGCATCGGTATGACTCCGTTCGAAGCACTCTATGGACGTCGTTACCATCCTCCACTTGCTTGGGACGACGTAGGAGAAAGGGTACTACTTGGACATGAGATGGTGACCGATGCAGCAGAAAAAGTAAAGGTGATTAGAGATAAGCTCAGGATTTTCCAAGACAGACAGAAGTATTGGGCTGATAGCAGTCGTCGACCACTGGAGTTCGAAGCAAGAGATAGTGTCTTTGTCAATATCTTCCCTACCAGAGGAACTATCAGATTTGGCAGAGCAGGAAAGCTGAGCCCCAGGTACATCGGCCCATTCGAAGTTTTGAGCCGAATTGGAGAAGTAGCGTACCGATTAGCTCTACCAGCTAATCTTGAGGGTGTGCACAACGTCTTCCACGTTTCACAGCTCAGATGCTCCATTCCGGATCCGAGCCACATCTTAGACCATTCGGAGCTGGAGATTAGACCTAGCCTTACAGTGTCAAAAAAGCCAGTGGCGATTTTAGACAGAGGCGAGAAGAAAACCAGGAACTCTGTGACGCCCATAGTCAGGGTTATGTGGCGACACAATTCCCCAGGCGAGTCTACCTGGGAGCGAGAAGACGAGAAGCGGGAGCAGTATCCGTATCTATTTGAGACCTGAGGTAATTCCTAACCCTATCCTTTAAATTTCGAGGACGAAATTTTCTAAGGAGGGAAGGTTGTAAAACCCGTAAAATTTCGATTTCTTTTTTTAATAAATATGTGTTTGCTAATTTAATTTTTCAAATTACTATTATTATTAGTTAAATATAAAATTATTTTCAAAATAAATAAACTTGGACTTTTGATTGCTTGGCCCAGTCCCGAACCCAATTATGAGCCCGAATATATTTTAGATTAATTTTTAGAGTTACAAAATTTTAGTTACAATTTTTCCTAAAGAAAATGATATTTAAATCTTTAAACCCAATCCATTTTTTTAAGGTCCATTAACCTTTTGCCTTAAGCCCATAAATCCAATAGCCCAACAGCAATACCCTTACAAACCCATTATATAACTCTTTAGCCCAAACCCATTAAAGCCTTTACTAAACCCATTTAATTCCTTTCTCATTCCATCTCTCTGTTAACTTTCTATTTGAGAAACGAAGAGCTTTCGGTTTTTCTCCGACCCGAGCTCTTCCAAACTGCCACCGCCGCCATCTCTTCGGTGATCGCCGGCCTCCCCGAACGGCCGCCTCTTCCTCTTCCGATAACCTCCGTTTCCCTCTACTATTTAAACCCCTCCACCATTCCCATCTCCACCACCATCTTCCTCAAATTCTGTGCCCAAATCTAATTTTTCGGAGACCCGAGCTCCTTCCGCCCTAGCCGACCGGCCCTCCGGCGCCGCCCCGCTCCCAGGCCAGTCCCGGCCGACCCCTTTCCAGCGCCCCTTCCGGCGTTTTCCCGGCACCACCGTCGTCGTTCCCGGTCGACCTCGCATGGCCGACCACCCCTGCGCGCTACTTTCCTGCCGTGTACAGCTGCTGCCCGACGAGTCCCTGTTTCCGACAAGTCCTCGTGTGGCCCCGTGAACCGCTCACCGTTCGATCCCGATGTCCCTTTTCCATTCCCGAGATTATCCCGCTGCTCCCCGACCAACGAATATTGGGTAAATTCTGATAATCTCAGTAGTTCGTACCTCCCGAGTCGATGATGATTTTGGTTCCCCGATCCCGTTGCGGGATTCGGCTTAGACGAATTCGATTTCGAAAATTTCCGAAGTCCTCTTTGGTTGTAAGTTTGTGCTGTGGTTGGTTTTGTTTTGGAGAAATTAAGTTCTGTTGGTTTTTGATCTTCTGTTAGTTTCAGAATTTCTGAACTATTATGTTTCTGTGGTTTTCGTTTCCTGTGGCTTCTCGAAAATTCTGAGTTATGTTTCGGAAATATTCTGTAGATTGGTTTTGAAAAATACTGTTGGTTTGCTTCTGTGATATTTTCAGGTTTCTGAGTAACTTCGGTTTTTCGAGTACTGGAAACGTGCTGTGGATGTATATTTTCGGGTTCGATATTATTTTCGGGTTTTAATATTATTGGTGGAAATGAATTCATGGGTTATTTCCTTGGTTGGGATATTATTTTCGTGTTGTTGGCACAAATTCCCAGTATTGGGTTGTCCCAAATACAGAGGGAATGCTGCTCAAATTTTTAGAAAAATATTTTAAAAGGGTTTTCTATAAAATTTCTAAATTCTAAACTGGTTTTTTTTATTGATTTGAATTCCGATTACTTTTCCAAGCGACGACCGTATCGGTCAATGGGCCCTTAGCGAAATGCAAACGAAACCGGCATTGTTCCGGACGTTGAGGCATTAGCTATTTGTAAACATGACCTTTGGACCAAGTCTGAGACCCTTCCTTTATTATATATTTAATATTAATTATATTTTCTTAGAATGTGTTACTGGCCTAGAGTATTTTGGTACAGGGCCTCGGCCTGCTGAATGGACCGCTTCTCGGCGTTCAGTTTACCATTCTTATTTTAATTTATTTTTGTAAATAATTGTAAGGACATAAGCAAAGCTTTTTATCTTTATTTTCTGTAGCCTGTAATAATGTAGTGTAGTTTTTATTTCTTTTCTGGTTGTTGATTTGACGTAAATGCGTAAGATGTTAAATAAATATTTATTAATATCATTCTTCTCACAATAAATAACTAGGAAAATTACAAGTTTGTAATTTAAAAAATTCATGTTTTTCTCATTAAAAACCTAATTTTTATATATATATTACAAAGTACAAAGTTTTGTCAAATAATCAGAAAATTCAAATTTTTCCAATAAATATTAAATTGACTTTTCCTTCGTAATTTAATAACTCACATCGATAAACGTGTTCAGGTAGATTTTGTAAATGACCTAAAACTTGACTAGGATCAAATTTTAGAGATTGTAACTAGCACACCTAGATATGGTTTCCTCATTTATGCTAAGTCGGGATTCTCAATGTCGGATTTCGAGGACGAGTCTGATTTTCTTTCCGGAACCGACTCTTCAAACCCAGTCATAAAGAAAGACAAGTACGGTTATGTTTATTTTTTCAATTTAGTTAATAATTTTAATATTGCAAGATTAAACCACATTGCTACACGAACTCTCTCCTAAAGTATTGATTGTTATTGATTGTGGGATTGGGGGAGTAATGTAGTGTATTATGACCAATACCCCTCATATTGCATATTGATTGTACGAGCTTACCCCTCTTACACACAGGGATAAGCCGTATCGTATTACTAGGATACAATTGTACAACCCAAGCCGGTCATAAGCATTACATACTCAAATCACATTGTTTTCAATTATGGAAAATTGCTGGAAAATATTGTTCAAGTATTTAAACTGTTTAAATTGCAAATTTCTAATTATTAGTTGAATTGTTAAATTTTCATAATTGTACTTTGCTCCTTTCCTGACTGGATCCCCCACCCTCAATAGGTTCCATTGATGAGGCAGAGCTATTGATTAATAGCTATTATGATCCGGTGCTCTACCCTGCAGTGCTTCCAGATTACCACTTGGAAGATGCTGATCCTGAGGCTGATGAGCCAACTTCTTAGATGATGATTTTCCTTTTAGTTTTGATGTTTAAATAAAAGACAATTTTCATTTTATCTGATGTATTAAATGAACCTTTTGTTGGACAAGTTTTAATATTCGAAGTTTAGATGTTGTGGCAAAATATATATTGTGTTGTTGTGATTACCTGTATTTGGATATAGCTTACTGCCACCGTCTCACAACGGTGCAGGCTGGGCATGATCCGATTCAACCCAACAATTCGGGACCGGGTCGTGACAGGTCTATATGTCAGGAGGAAAAATCATGACAGTGTACTGATAATTAACAGAAAAATTGTGTACAGTATATCCAGTGTGAATCGACTGATAATAAAGTATAAGAATGTAGATACTGTAAATCATGTTGGCAAAGTATACTTGCCTGGAGTTTGTCTAATCTATGTTGAGACTGCAATACCAAAGTCTATCCCACTGTCCATGAGCCAATGAACTATACTCCATGTAAATATCTATTAACCTTAACCACAAACAAATATATATCACACACTAAAGTACATGTATAACTCATAACTCCCACCTAGAGAGCCTGGGTTGTTCTAGTCGCGTATTACTTTCGATTAACTAAGACACTTGTAATTATATCGCCTAGAACTAGGTCACACTAGTCTCTATAATCATTATTGCTAGTAACATGAACGGCAAGTTGTAAGTTATTAAAATATCAAGTTTGTATCTCGTTATTCATACAACGAAACCTACGATTCGCAAATTGAGACAAGATGATCAACCGTATGGTTAACAATCTTATCTTCGCGATCCATACGGTCCCCTAGTCAATTTTAGTGATGTGAGTACGGATTCCGAAATACGAACATAATAAGAATTAATTATAATTAATGGTAATAAATAAAGAAAAATCTACAGACATCATCGGATGATGAAACAAACATCACCAACGTGTCCAGAATGGTCAAATTAGCTAAAATAGTCTACCCATAAGTCCAATTTGGATATAAGGGCAAAATAATATTTCGGGTCCAAACGATGTCTACCGTTGGACCTGCTTTGTACCGAAAAAAGTGCCAGGATAAAAGTCTCCTAAACCTAGAAAAGTATATGTCTACAAGTCTAGAATGATGGTACGAACACAACGGTATATCCGAAATTGGATTTCGATGAATCGATCTCAAAATGACCCGTTGACCCGGACTTTAGGACCTGGTTTGCATGAAAATGCATGTCGGAGACAAAGTAAACTAAATTTAGCAAAGTATATGTCAATATGTCCAGAATAACGATACTAACCTAACGGTATATCCAGAATTGGATTTCGTTGAGCCGATCTCAAAATGACCCGTTGACCTAGACAATGTGACCCGATTTGTACAGAAATACGTGTCGGGCCACGTTGCTCCAAACTCAGCAAATTATATATCAATTTTTGGCAGAATGATGCCACGAGTCCACTGGTGGCATCAGAATTGAAATTCGTAGTCCCGGGTCCAAAATTATAATTTATAAGTTGGAAAATACGAATTCGGACGACCAACTTCGGCGACGAATTCAACCATTCATACGACCTCAAATTACAACAAAATTTTAATCACAAGAAGTTGGTTATATCAGCTGTGCACGAGAACTATTGTTGCATCAAATGGAGCTACAATGGCGGAGAAACAAATCCACGAAGTTGGCTCCATAAAACTGTCAAAATAAATACAATTTATTCGAGAAACTTGGTGGTCAATTTTGATCTATCAAATAATCTAATTAACGGCTAAAAATTTAGATGGAGGTAGAGCTATATACCCAGATTGTGAAGGAAGAAAGGGTTCGACGATCCAACAGTCAGATCGCCTAGAAAATATGCACGAAATTACTGTCCTGAGGCACATTTTTGACTTCTCTAAAACACGCATCACGATGAGATTTCAATCCATAAGTCGAAATCGACTTCCTGGTCAGGTATGGTAGCTGCTTGGCGGCCCAGGACTATTGCTGGTAGAGTGCGGGTGGTATTCGGTGGTACGGGGAGGTCGTCATCGTACGGTGGCTTGGAGTGGCCGTGTGTGGGGGGCCGGAGACGAACCGTACAACAGCTGCGGCTACACATGTGCTGCACGAGTAGACGTGCGCTGCCAGGGTGGTGGTGCAGGGCGGTTCGCAGAACGGTCAGACGGTGCTGCCGCCATGGTGATGACGGTACTGCTGCTCGTGGGCTGACAACAACGGTGGCAGTAGCCTAGCAGTAGGTGAAGCAGGGTCGCGATGTTGTCGTACGGTGGGCGCACGAGGCTGCACGCAGCTTGCATGGCGGCGGGGGAACGTCAACACGATGCTGGGTCGCGCGGCTAGGGTGTTTAGGAAGTCGTGGTAGTAGCAGACGTAGGAGTAGGGAATGGCTACTGCTGCCATGCAAGAAGATGAGGAGGTTGAAAGAGTTAGGAGAAGAAAAAGGAAATAAAAATGATGAGAGGAGGAGGAGTGTATGCTTAGGACCTGCAGGTTGGCGGCTAGTTTAGGATTGTGACAATACAACCAATATTATTCATAGAAGAAAGGAAAACATATGGATAGCTTGGGCTTAGCCTTTGATGTGAGTTCATGGAACTAGCCTAAACAGTTGTAAACTATTTGCATACATATACATGGGCTTATACAAATACTTATATACACACACATATTGGTTGGTTCGAAAATACACATATGGTTGAAGGCCTATTCCAGCATCCTATATACACATATATTTATTTGTGTGAAAATAATATTAATTGATAGTAATAAGGATGAATTTTCACAAGGAAATAATTATGATAAATCATCCAAGAAGAATTATAAAAATAAGTTTAACCATATTATGAGATATGCGTAACTTACTTGTTTCCATATATGTGACATAGGTATGGCTATTTCACCCATACCATAACTAATACACTAGTCATAAAACATAAATGCACTATCCATGTCATGTTTCCTAGTCAACATGTATATCAAAACTTATTAATGACTAAGGCCACATATATATAATATTATGCTATCATACATATAATCTTACATATACAAAATTGTATTTTAACCTACTTGGGCGTAGAAAATCCTATAAAATAATTTAGAATAATACTACTAGGTTATGACCACCTAATCATGGCTCAACCAAGTGGGGTTGGTGTCACGCCCGAGAACCAGAATACTGGCAAGTAGGGACGGACCAGGTCAGCTACGTATACCAAAGTACTCTAGTACTCCGAAAAAAACGTATAAGCTGTATAGATGGGGGTCACTGCTACAAACCAGCAGTCAATCCTAGGTCACATGATCCTAGATATCTCAGTCTCAGACAAGAAGTAAGGTACAAGAATATGATCATCATGCATATAAGACAGTAAAGCGTCCAAAACTATAATATATAGATGATCATGAAGCTATTAATACAAAATAAAGAACTAGTAAGACTAAGTAATACATGATCAGCTCTAGCTGCAGTCTAGAAATATAATATCATGTCTAAGCCCATAGGCCCCAAAACACGAGCTAAACACGTGTTCGGTGGCTAAACGCCTCAAAAGAATATGTACATAAAAGAGTGGGTAAGAGAAAGAACACCCACTCAAGTCCCCTGGTGCTCGGGTGGTCACCATCGAGAGGAAGGTCCGGAAGATCCTCGGGCTCCTCAACTAGATCTGGTCAATGCTAAACCAGTGGGGTCAGACCCCCAATAGCAAGTACCACAAAGGAAGCCAAACTATGAACTAAAACCAGAATGCAATTCATAGCAACGGATAGAGACAGAAATAAGTAAAAGCAAATCAAGACTCGTGCGCTACCAATGCACTTATCCCGAGAATAGAAAAGACTAACATGTAGCATAAGGTAAAGGACATGTGACAGAATATAAACTGTGTACATGTAAGAAAAAGGAAGCATGTGAACATAAAATATAAATTAGACATGTGAGCATGTTAAGTAGTCAGGACATGTGAGCATGTTAGATAACTGGAACATGTAAGATAACTGGAACATGTGAGCATGCTAGTAACTGGAACATGTGAGCATGTTATGTAACTGGAGCATGTGAGCATGTTAAGTCTATATAGAACGACAAATGATTAGATGACTTAAGAACTATTTTGGAACCCAAGTTACAACCCGTAAACCAAACAAGGACCGGGGTTGTAACCCTTCTCCTGAACAGAACTTTAGTATCTAATCATTTACCGACAAAAGTAAAGCATAAACAAAGATGTACTGAAAATAAACAAATTCGGACACTCCCTAGACAAACTAGACTAGACTGGACTCCATACAATAGTCACGGTCAAGCAATGAGTACGACTTTATACATTAGCTAACTAGGGTTGTCACAATCCTAATTACTATCAAATGCAAGTCTGAGAATTCCAAGTCCAGCACATGCCTGCTACTACCTGAATGGTCCAAGCCAAAAAGGAAAGAAGTATAACAAACACACTGCAGTAAGATACATGTGTCCTAAAGAGGTATCCCACTCGACGGTGTGCTGGAAGTGTGCTCATCATGACAGATAGCTCCAAATCCCAAGGATATGTATATATAATGCCAAGACCAAAGGAGCAACAGGTAACTGGGAAATTCTCAATGATCTAAGTAATCAAGCTAGTTGTTTAGTCCTTAACATTTTCTTGTTGGATCCCGGGTGTGGCATTTCACAGAATCCATCCTAGACATGAAACATGCGAGACTGGATAATAACGAAAATGTGCACCATAACAAGACACAACAAGAAAAATATAATAGACAAGAAGCCAGGAGTGCGCTACGACGAGCCACTATCAAGGAGCAAGACATGTACTGGAATCAAGAGTGCGCCATGACAGGCCACTATCATGTAAGCAAAGAAAGACATGTATAAGAGTGCACCACGACGGGTCATTATCTAGTAGACAAAGAAGGCATGGCAATAATAATCATAGCTTGTAAGAAAGAATCTATCAAAAACATATCTTGGCATGTGGGAAAGAATAATTAAAGCTAAGTACATTTCGTAGAAAAATGATTGAACATGTGCTAGTATCAAGTGTATATAGGGTGTACAGTCATTCTCTAACTATGCAAGATCATCTAATCATGCTAAGAAATCGTTACAATCGAAGAAAGTATAAAAACGGACAAAAACGGGCAGAAAAGGGCAAAAACAGACTAAAACAGCATAAAACTGCATATCGACGGTATACCGGCCTAAAGACAGAAAGTTTCTGGTGCAAAAATTGGTATACCGACGGTATACACCGGCATACCGGCGGTATACCATTTTTTCCAAACAGCAACAAAATTCAGATTTTTGCCAAAACTTGTTTCGGCCATAAAAACTTTGTTTTAAATCGAAATTCAAATTTTCAAAAGTCAAAATTGCATAGAATTGAATTTCCTACAACATGGAACTATTAGATTTCAAAAATTCAAAAATTAGATAGATCAATATATCAAAATACTCCTAAAAATAGATTTTTGGGGTACCGAAACGGGTTCTGATTGCCACCAAACTCAAAATCCATGATATACAAACTAGGTGAGGGCCTCATATATGTATATGTGACCAAGATACATGATGGTAACACTAGTATCACTCTCGATACCAAGTTTTCTGCTAAGTCCATATTGGGTTTTAACAGAAAATCAAAACCTTGCTTTAATAAGTTTTGAAAACATGCATATATACGAGAATCATAAGGAAAAACAAATTTTACAAAATAAGTTTTTAGAGCAATTCTAAGTATTTACTACCAAGGGAAATAAAATGACAACAAAAATATTTTTGTTCAAGATTTGGCAAGATGTACTTGCCTAGGTTAAGCTCCAAGCCTAATATTCTACTCCACCACCAAGAGGGGTACGAAACCATACTCTAGACCTCAAGGCCAAGCTCTTGGCAAGCTCCAAGGGGGAGAGAAGGGAAGAAGAAATAAAAAGAGAGTGAAGAGAATGAAAAGAGAGAGGAGAGAGAAAGTGAAATAGTATATATAGAAGGGGGAATTAATCTTAGCCGTTGGATCATGATCCATGTGAAGATCTAAGTCAATCCTAGCCATCCAAACAAAACCAAATATCCAATGGATAATAGCTTGCATCTACACTATTCACCAAAATATCCAAATGCTATTTACAAAAATATCTAAACACTATTCATGAAAATATCTGAAATACTATTCACGAAAATATCAGAAACCGAAAATATCTAAAGTGTAGGAAACATGTCTGAGCGGTACGCCGTCGGTATACATCTGTATACTGGCGGTATGCCGATCAAGAAGAAAACCTATAGTTTTGGGAAATTTTTTAAAGCATTCCAAAAACCAAAAAAATATAAAATATAGTACAAAATACGTATCCGTATATAATTATCAATACTGTGAGATGAGTCTCACAACTGTTGGCTAGGTTGGGTCCAAATATATTTTCTAGTCAAAATAGAATCAATCACCCAATGAGTCTCATGTGCCATTCACAAATAAGTAGTACATGGGAACTCGATTGAGTGTTATACCATTGGCACGTGTTTTCTAAGCTCAAAATGGGTCAAAACTATACATTAGGTCAAATGATTTTGATTAATATCGAGTCCCAAACTCAAGTTTGAAGTTAGGTCTAGAATTACAATAATTGATCGAATGGCCTAAATTGACCCGAAGTTGCGTGAAGTCCAAAGGATGTTAGGGGACAAGTTTGGATGGGTCATGATATATCAAAATGAAGATAAACTTGTCTACTGCAAAACTAATGAAGGAAGTTCCGAGAGATTGACATCACTGGCACTCCAAAAATCAAAGTCACGGAAAAGTACATTCAATGATCAAAACTAATTATAATAAAATTATTTTTGGACAATAATACATTTAAATTTTTTTAAAAGAGCCCAAAAATACAGGGGGCTTACAGCAGTCGAGGGAGAAGAATACCGAACGGGAAAGGGATTAGGAGGGGGAGGGGTAGGAAGGAGGTATCGGGATTTGTCGTTGTTGTAAGTGGGACTCGGTTTAAAATTGTTATTGAGAAAAGTGATTTTCTCCTCCTTTTTCAAAAGTTAGTTTAAACACTAGTTTGCTAAAAATACTATTTACGTCCAAAGCTACGTTGAAACTCAAAACTTGACGTTAAACTTTTGAATTCAAATTGGGTGACCGTTGGCAAGGGAACAGGGAGTCTGGGGAGACTTTAGTTCAATTGTAGCATTTGATTTATATGTAATAATTGTGATGTTTTGTGGGAACTGTTGTTCAGTATGGGTATTCTTGTTGGGGAAAAGATTGAACCAAATGTTAATTATCATGCTCACACTTGCAACAGCAGTAGCTGGATTTTAAGCATTATTTTTCTATTGCTACTCTTTGAATAATTTTGCAAGAAGGCTAAGAACTATAGAATATGGCTGGGTTCCATGGTTTAGAACAATGTTAAACTGTATGATGATGGTATATTTAGCTCGGGTTGGGGTGCTGTTTGGGCCTGAATGGCCAGGTTTGGATTTTAGTAGAATTATTATACAAATTTGTTCAATAGGTTGTTATGTGTTAAATCTTTAAATTAAGTTCTATTAGGAGCAAATTATTAAGTAAGTTTACTAGTAAATATTTTATCTAAAAAAATAAAGAACCAAAGTAAGACTTTAATTTTTAGCAAATAAATTATATCATATAAGAGTGCTTGTGGTTTATATTTGGTACATATATGTAGTGATATAATATTCTAATTAAACTTAAATTAATAAATGGAAATAGTTATTGGTTAGAAGTTACAAGATAACTAAACTATATTTTTGTTTAGAACTTAACCAACTTGTACTCAATAAATCAGGACGACATCCAGTTCCATTGTTCACCCGTACTTTTCCGGAGCCAGGCAAGTACTTTTCTACGGTTTTCTACATTTACATTCTTGTACCATTTCTTGTGATACCTCATGGCACGATATTCATGTACTCCTGTATTCTTGTACCCTTGCTCTTGTACTTATTAGTGTCGGGTGGGGAAATACACTAGCCATGTGACCAATCCCGGGTACTATATTCCTGTGCCTAGCTTAGGCCTCGCATCGTGCACGCGAGCCCTAAGTCGTACCATATTCATGTACTCCTGTGCATGTTCTCACCCCAGCCGGTCACATGGACTAGATGTATTTCGATATCGTGCACTTATCATGTCTAGTACTACAGGATTATAGTTTCATTCCTGTACATTACATTTCCTGTACTTTATATGTTCATGTACTTTACTTTTATGTACTACATTTCCTGTACTCCTTTCCTGTACTACTTTCCTGTAGTTACCTGTTCATTCTTGTATATCTTTTTTCTGTACCCTTGTACCAATTTCATGTTCATATTTTATTACCTAGAACTGTGCTTAGCTCCGCTCCTGACTGGATAAGTTGCATGTGAGATGGAGGCCATTTGCGACACCTTCTATGGACGGGATATTGCTATTCTTACTGAGCCAGCTAGAGCTGTGTTGGACCTAGAGGCCGTTGAGGCCTAGTACCTTACCTTTATGCCATTTTACTATTTTGAGACTTAGTCAGACATTGGATATTTCTGGATGAATGTAATGAAATACTTAGACTTGTACTATTTCTTGGATTTCATTTATATATGTTGTGATGTTATCTTACTTTCATGATTACTTGTTAGTTTCCCTAGTATTGGTACAGCTTACTTCGTCGTGTCTAACGACGAAGGCTGGACGTGTCCGACTCGTGTCCGATTATTCGGGAGCGGGTCGTGACATATTTTTAGTGGTGGCCCATGTAGGTCTATCCTAATAGTACCTAGGTATTAGTGTACTATTGGGGGACTTGATTTACACTAGGGAAACTTGAATAACAGCATAGAAAAACGGGTACATCGGGTACATATGGTTATTATATAAATATTTACATTTTCTGGTAGATTAGGTTTTTATCAATCACGAAGTTTTCTTTCTATTACAGGATGGTACTATAAGGAAGATCGCGGATCAGCCCGGAGTTGCTGGCAGTTCCAGAGTTACAGGCAGTTCAGAGCAACCTGCACCAGACGTTCTGGCAGAGCAGCTTCCTGTCATGCCTCCTATCTTTCCGCCGCTACCCCCGACGATGATGTTTGACGGCGGCCAGGTGATGGCGATGTTCCAGCAGTTTATGGAGGCCCAGAATCACCAGGATACGCAGTTCAAGGAGGCTCAGAGTCAACAGGCCGCACAGTTCAGAGCGACTGTCGTCGACGCACTCAGGACCAGAGAGCCGGCAGCACCAGCTCCAGCAGCAGCTCCAGCACCACGAGTACCGAGACCAGGGACAGCCAAAGAGTACCAGAACCTCTGCCCGATGGACTTCTGGGGCGACGAGGGGATCATCTATGCGAATGAGTGGCTGAAGAATACAGAGAGGACCTTGAAGATGGCGCAGATTTTGGAGAACCTGAAGGTAGAGGTGGCTAGAATGCGACTCTTCGACTTGGCCAGAGCTTGGTACCGGGAGGTCCCCAGTTGACGGAGCCCCAGGTGTCTTGGACAGATTTCAAAACTCTGTTCAAGGAGAAGTTTTTCCCAGAGGTGGAGAGGGATGAGCTGAGGATGCAGTTCGAGGCGCTGCAGTAGGGGACGATGATGGTTGTGCAGTACACTTCAGAGTTTACTAGGCTCAGCAGGTTCGCAGAGAACCTAGTCAGGGCGCCGGAGGACAGAGCATGAAGATTTAAGAAGGGTCTCACCATGGAGCTACGGCACGCGGTGTGATTAATCAGGCGACGACCTATACGAGCATCCTCAAGATTGCTCAGGATATAGAGAAGAAGGCAGATCTGAAGCTGAAGAGGGATCGGGACGTAGACAGTAGCAGTTTCCAGGCACCAGCGAAGAGGGTCCAGACTCAGATTCAGGCGAGACCTCAGCAGCCGGCACAGCAGCATCACCACCCAGCCAGAGCTCCTACACATCAGCATCAGAGACAGCAGCAGGCAGTTACTTGTACATTCTGCTACCGACCGGTATACCGCTTCGACGAGTGCCACAAGAGGCTCAGACTCTGCTTATTCTACGGATTAGACGCACACCAGATGAGGGACTGCCCACAGGCTGCAGCTCGTATGACAGGAGGACCTAGAGGAACTGGAGGACCACCACCTGCACCACCCAGAGCTCTACCAGCTGCACCACAGAGGGGACCAGCTTTACCCACTCATCAGTAGCAGTTTGCACAACATCAGCAGAGGGAAGGACCACAGCAAGGACGTGCTTACGTCATGGCAGCAGTTGAGGAGGATGAGGCGGTTCTAGATGTGATCACATATTCTATACTTTTACATTCCTTCCATGCCATTGCATTGTTTGATTCTGGAGCCACACATAGCTTTGTATCATATGAGTTTCTGCATAGACACGACTTCACACCCAAGCCCACTAGGAGGAACTGTCGGATTATGACAGGAGGAGGGGTAGTGCCAGTCAGTGAGATGGTGGATTGCCCTATCACTATTGCTGGAAGAGAGATTAGGGCTCGACTTCTGGTGATTCTATTGCTTCGACGTAGTCCTCGGTATCGACTGGATGAGCGAGCAGTTTGCCATAATAGACTGCCACGAGGGGAAGGTGATCTTCAGCCTGCCAGGAGTTCCACCGTTCGAGATCAGCAGGCGTGTTGCAGAGAGGCCAGAGGGAGTCTATTTTGGAGCTGCTGTAGAGGATCAGGAGTTGCCGTATTCACTTATCGCAGAGTATCTCGACGTCTTCTCCGAGGAGTTGCCAGGATTGCCGCCAGATCGATATGTAGAGTTCAGCATCGACCTATTTCCCGAATCAATACCGAAGTCCCAGTATTGCTACAAGATCAAACCAAAGGAAGCTACAGAGTTGAAGGCCCAGATTGATGAGCTGGAGGGCAAGGGTTTTATTCGGTCCAGTGCTTCACCCTGGGGAGCACCGGTACTCTTCATGCCCAAGAAGGATGGGACGGTGAGAATGTGCATCGATTATCGTACACTCAATAAAATCACCATCAAGAATAGATACCTTTTGTCGCAGATTGATGAGCTGTTTGACCAGCTTAGTGGAGCGAAGGTCTTTTCCAAGATTGACCTTCGGTCGGGGTATCACCAGATGAAGGTGCGAGAGCAGGATATTCCGAAGACAGCTTTCAACACCCGATACAGCCGGTATGAGTTCCTGGTGATGTCGTTCGGACTCACTAATGCCCCAGCAGTGTTTATGAACTTGATGGATAAAGTTTTTCACAAGTATCTGGACAAATTTGTCATAGTCTTCATTGACGACATTCTGATATATTCAAAGACCGAAGAGGAGCATGTGGAGCACCTGCGGATTGTATTGAAGATTCTGCGGAAGGAGAAGCTGTACAAAAAACTCTCGAAATGTGAGTTTTTCTTGGACCGGGTAGAGTTTTTGGGGCATGTGGTGACTGGTGAGGGAATTTTTGTGGATCCCAAGAAGATTGAAGCAGTGGAAGCATGGGCACCTCCCAAGTCAGTAGCAGAGATTCGTAGTTTCCTAGGGCTAGCAGGATACTATAGAAAGTTTGTGAAGGATTTTGCCAGGATAGCGGAGCCTATGACAAAGCTTACGAGGAAGGACGAGGAGTTCATCTAGAGCGACGCCTACCAGTCAGCATTTGAAGAATTGAAGAGAAGAGTCACGACAGCGCCAGTTCTAGCTTTGCGATCGGGATCGGGAGGATTCATCATCTACAACGATGCTTCAGGGAAAGGCTTGGGATGTGTTCTTGAGCAGAATAAGAGGGTTATTGCTTATGCTTCTAGACAGTTGAGGCCTCATGAGAAGAATTATCCCATACTTGACTTGGTGCTTGCAGCAGTCATTTTTGCCTTAAAACTGTGGAAGCACTATTTGTATGGGGAGAGAGTGGACATCTTCACGGACTACAAAAGTGTCACGCCCCAGAACCAGAATACTGGCAAGTTGGGACGGACAAGGCCAGCTACGTATACCAAAGTACTCCGGTACTCCGAAACAACGTATAAGCTGTATAGATGGGGGTTACTACTACAAACTAACAGTCAATCCTAGGTCACATAATCCTAGATATCTCAGTCTCAGACAAGAAGTAAAGTACAAGAATATGATCATCATGCATATAAGACAGTAAAGCGTCCCAAACTATAATATATAGATGATCATGAAGCTAGTAATACAAAATAAAGAACTAGCAAGACTAAGTAATACATGATCAGCTCTAGCTGCAGTCTAGAAATATAACATCATGTATAAGCCCGTAGGCCAAATGTCAAGTCCAAAACACGAGCTAAACACGTGCTCGGTGGCTAAACGCCTCAAAAGAATATGTACAGAAGAGAGTGGGTAAGAGAAAGAACACCCACTCAAGTCCCCTGGTGCTCCGGGTGGTCACCATCGAGAGGAAGGTCCGGAAGATCCTCGGGCTCCTCAACTAGATCTGGTCAATGCAAAACCAGTGGGGTCAGAACCCCAATAGCAAGTACCACAAAGGAAGCCAAACTTATGAACTAAAACCAGCATGCAATTCATAACATTTCTAAGATAAGCAGTAAACGAGACTAGAATATTAAATTGGTACCACAGTATTTACGAAGGAAACTGTAACATGCAAGTATGATAGCAAGTAAATAAACTGGACATGTGAGCATATGGTAAAGCCGAGCATGTAGTAGGAAGAATAGCATGTAAGAAAAGACAGGAGGCTAAGTAATACAATAAGATAAACTGAAGCAAGACTAGACTAGACAAGAATGGACTCCATCCATCAATCACGGCCAAGCAATGAGTACGGCTTGATACTTTAGCAAACTAGGGTTGTCACATTCCTAGTTACTAACACATACAAGTTTGAGAAATCCAAGTCCAGTTACCCGCCTGCTACTACCTGAATGATCCGGGCAAAAAGAAAAGAAGTATAGCAGACACACTGCAGTAAGATACATGTGTCCTAAAGAGGTGCCCCACTCGACGGTGTGCTGGAAGAGTGCTCATCATGACAGATAGCTCCAAATCCCAAGTATATATATATATAGGGCCAAGATCAAAAGAGATAGCAGGTAACCGGGAAAGTCTCCAATGATCTAGGTAATCAAGCTAGTAGTTTAGTCCTTAACATTTTTCTTGTTCGATTCTAGGTGTGGCAATCCGCAGAATCCATCCTAGACATGAGACATGCAAGACTGGACAAGATAAGCAAGATTGTGCACTACAACAAGCCACAACAAGACATGACAATATCAAGACAAGAGTGCGCTACTACGAGCCACTATCAAGGAGCTAGACATGTACTAGAATCAAGAGTGCGCTATAACAGGCCACTATCATGTAAGCAAGAAGAGATATGTTCAAGAGTGCACCACGACGGATCACTATCAAGTAAGCAAGAAGGCATGGCAACAATTATCATAGCTTGTAAGAAAGAATCTATCCAAAGACATATCATGGTAGGTGGAGAAGAATAATCAAGGCTAAGTACATTTCATAAAATGGTTGAACATGTGCTAGTATCAAGTCTATATAGGTTGTATAATCATTATCTAACTGAGCAAGATCATGTTATAATGTTAAGAAATCATTACAGTCGAAGAGAATATCAAAAACGGACAAAAACGGGCCAAAACGGGCAAAACCGGACAAAAACAGCATAAAACGGCATACCGGCGGTATACTGCGGCATACCGGCGGTATACCGGACTAAAAACAGTAAGTTTCTGGTGCCAAAAACGGCATACCGGCGGTATACTGCGGCATACCGACAGTATACCGGTTTTTCAAACAGCAACGAAATTCAGAAAATTGCCAAAACTTGTTTTGGCCATAAAATCTTCATTTTAAATCGAAATTCGGACTTTCAAAAGTCAAAATTGCATAGAATTGAATTTTCTACAACATGGAACTATTAGATTTCACAAATTCAAAGATTTGATAGATCAATATCTCAAAATACTCCAAAATAGGGGTTCTCGGAACACCGAAACGAGTCCCGATTGCCACCAAACTCAAAATCCATGTATACTAGCTAGGTAAGGACCTCATACATGTATATGTGACCAAGATCCATGATGGTAACACTAGTATCACTCTTGATACCAAGTTTTTCTACTAAGTCACTATTGGATTTTAACAGAAAATCAAATCTTGTTTAAATGAATTTTTAGAAACATGCACATATACGAGAATCATCAGGAAAACACATTTAACAAAATGAGTTTAGGAAAATTCTAAGTATTTAATACCAAGAAAAACAAAAATGACAATAGATTACTATTGTTCAAGAATTTGGCAAGATGTACTTGCCTAGGTTAAGCCCCAAGCCTAATCTTCTACTCCACCACCAAGAGGGGCACGAAACCACACTCTAGACCTCGAGGTCAAGCTCTTGGCAAGCTCCAAGGGAAGAGAAAGGAAGAAGGAATGAAGAGAGTGTGAAGAGAATGAAAAGAGAGAGGAGAGAGAAAGTGAAGTGGTTTATATATAAGGGGGGAATTAATCTTAGCCGTTGGATCATGATCCATGTGAAAATCTAAGTCAATCATGGCCATTCAAACAAAACCAATTGTCCATTGGATAATAGAGTGCATCTACACTATTCACGAAAATATCCAAGCACTATTCACGAAAATATCTAAACACTATTCACGAAAATATCCGAAACACTATTCATGAAAATATCAAAAACCGAAAATATCTAAAGTATAAAAAATATGTCCGGGCGGTATGCCGTCGGTATACTCCGGTATACCGGCGGTATGCCGATCAAGAAGAAAAACTATAGTTTTGGGAAAAATTTAAAGTATTCCGGAAACCATGAAAATATGAAATACGCTGCAAAATACGTATCCGTATATAAATACCGATACTGTGAGACGAGTCTCACAACTCTCCCCTCCTTAGAAAAATTCCGTCCTCGGAATTTCCTAAAGGTAATCAAAAGCAAGCAAGAAATCCAAGAAAACATGCTATCAGGATCAAGATGGAAAAACTCATAAAACATAAAATCCAGCTAGAGTAATGTACAAGAATGTGAAAGCAATTTAAACATACGTAAGCAACAACATCATGTATTCCTACAATCATACTAAAAAGGTAGAACATAGATATACGAAATAAGTATACCTCACGAGCCAAACAGATACGGGTAACGAGCTCGGATATCATCCTCGCGCTCCCAAGTCGACTCGCCCGGTGAGTGATGATCCCAGGAAACACGAACTAATCGGATAGTCCGGTTCTTGAGAATCTTCTCCCTCCGGTCTAAAATGGATATGGGCCTCTCCTCATACGATAGGTCGGTCCCGACGACCAGCTCGGAATGATCTAGGATATGGCTCGGATCCGGAACATATCGACGTAGCTGAGATACGTGAAACACGTCATGTACCTCACGCAACGACGGTGGAAGAGCAAGGCGATAAGATACATCCCCTACTCGCTCGAGAATATCGAACGGCCCAATAAATCTAGGGCTAAGCTTTCCCCGTACGCCAAACCTGATGACACCACGGGTAGGCAAAATCCGAAGAAATACGTGATCGCCGACAGAGAACTCAAGATGGCGTCGATGCTGATCTGCCCAATGACGCTGTCGATCCTGAGCTACTCTGAGATGCTCTCTGACCTGCCTGACTACTCCAACTGACTGAGCAATCATCTCTGGACCAAGCAGCTGCCTCTCTCCAATGTCATCCCAAGCTAGGGTGACCTACATCTCCTACCATACAAAGCCTCGAAAGGAGCCATCTGAATGCTCGCCTGGAAGCTATTGTTGTAAGAGAACTCCACCAAATGCAAGTGATCCTCCCAAGAACCACTGAAGTCAAGAATGCATGATCGAAGCATATCCTCCAAGGTCTGGATCGTACGCTCCGACTGACCATCTGTCTGAGGATGGTATGCTGAACTGAAACTCAAACGGGTACCCAGACTCTGCTGAAGACTTTGCCAGAAATGAGAAGTGAATCTGGAATCCCGATCTGAGACTATGCTAACTGGCACCCCATGCAATCTGACAATCTGCCTCATGTACAAGTCGGCCAACTGCTCTGTAGACTGACCAACCCTGAAAGGTAGGAAGTGGGCAACCTTCGTGAGTCGATCCACTATAACCCAAATAGCATCTCTACCAGTCGGGGTTCTAGGAAGACCAGTCACGAAGTCCATGGTAATATGGTCCCACTTCCACTCCGGAATCGGTAAAGACTGAAGAAGTCCGGCCGGTCTCTGGTGCTCAGCCTTGACCTGCTGGCAAACTAAGCATCGAGAGACAAACCGAGCTATCTCCCTCTTCATACCATTCCACCAGAAATACTGACGAATATCTCGGTACATCTTCGTCCCTCCAGGATGAACAGAGTACTGAGAACTGTGGTCCTCCGACATAATCTCCTGTCGAATATCTCCACTCGGCACACAAAGACGACTCCCAAATCGGAGTGTCTCATCCTCATGGATGCACAACTCTGCTCTGTGCCCTGCCACACACTCTGCTCTGAGCTACTGAAGCCTGGCATCCCCTGACTGAGCTGCTCTGATCCTATCCATAATGGTAGACTGAACCTGCAAGCCTGCCATCATAGCTGCCTCGCCAGGTAGCACTACCTCAATGCCCATCTCCTGAAGATCCTCCAGAATGTGATGCTGCTCCGTCAAGAAATAGACCTCGGGTCTCCTGCTCAAAGCGTCTGCAACGACGTTTGCCTTCCCGGGATGATACTGAAGATCAACATCATAATCCTTCAGTAACTCAAGCCACCGCCTCTGTCGCATGTTCAGATCCCTCTGGGTGAACACATACTTCAAGCTCTTATGGTCAGTGAAAATCTCCACTCGATCACCATACAGATAATGCCTCCAGAGCTTGAGGGCAAACACAACTGCGGCCAACTCAAGATCGTGCGTCGGATAGATCTTCTCATGGTCCCGAAGCTGCCGAGACGCATAAGCTATCACTCGACCGTGCTGCATAAGAACACAACCAAGTCCCCGGCCTGACGCATCACAATACACCGTGAACCCACCTGGTCCGACGGGTAATGTCAGAATAGGAGCTGAAATCAAACTCTGCTTGAGTTTCTCAAAAGAAACCTGACAAGCATCTGACCACTCAAAGCACACATCCTTACACGTCAGCCGTGTCAAGGGTACGGAGATCCTAGCAAAGTCTGCCACAAACCGTCTGTAGTAGCCTGCTAATCCCAGAAAGCTGCGTACATCTGAAGCTGTACGAGGTACTGGCCAACTCTCGATAGCCTCAACCTTCTTGGGGTCCACCTCAACACCACCTCCGGCAATAATGTGACCCAAAAAAGAGACTCGATCGAGCCAAAAATCGCACTTGCTGAACTTCGCGTAAAGCTGATGGTCCCGAAGAATCTGAAGAACCACGCGAAGATAATGCTCGTGCTCTGCCTCAGTCCGATTATAGACCAAGATATCATCAATAAACACTATCACAAACTGGTCTAAGTAGGGCATGAAGATGCGATTCATGAGATCCATGAAGATCGCTGGCGCATTGGTCGCTCCGAAAGGCATAATAAGGAACTCCCAATGGCCATATCGAGATCTAAACGCCGTCTTGGGTATATCCTGCTCTCTGACTCTGATCTGATGGTACCCAGACCGTAAATCGATCTTCGAAAACACAGCCGCTCCACTAAGCTGGTCGAACAAGTCATCTATCCTGGGCAAGGGATACTTGTTCTTCACGGTCACCGCGTTAAGCTGACGATAGTCAATGACCATACGCGATGAACCATCCTTCTTCTTCACAAGAAGGACTGGAGCTCCCCAAGGCGATCCACTAGGACGAATGAATCCCTTGGTCCTAAGCTCCTCAATAGACTGATACAACACCAACAACTCTGAAGGAGACATCCTGTAGACTCTCGCTGACACTGGCTCTGCTCCCGGAACCAAATCAATATAATACTCAATCTCCCGAACTGGAGGCATACCCGGAAGCTCCTCGGGAAACACATCGGAAAACTCGCAAACTACTCTGGGCAACTGAACCTCCTCGGCTACTGCCATCCACATGATCGCTGGTGAAGACTCCACCTCGCCTCTAGAGAATGAGAACTCCTCCTCATTCGGAACACGAAAGATAACCTTGCCGGCATGGCAATCTATCGAAGCGTGTCGAGCACTCAACCAATCCATACCTAGGACGACATCATAATCGCCCATAGGAAACTCTATCAGCCTAGCGGGAAACTCTCTCCCACGTACTATGACTCTACACGAGGCATAGACTCGGTCTACTCCTACTAGACCGTTACCAGTAAGTATATTCATCCTTACAGGTAAAGATTCTGGCTCTACACCAATATGTGTCACAAATCGTGCAGATATAAACGAATACGAAGCACCAGAATCAAATAAAGCTGAAGCTGAATGAGAGTGAACAAGAATGGTACCTGCGACCACCTCCCCTGCTGCTAGCGCCTCCTCCATAGAAAGCGTGAAAGCCTGACCCTGAACTCTGGTCGCTGGACCCCTCTGCCTCTAAGCCTGAGCCTGAGCATACTGCTGAGGCCTCTGCTGGAACTGCTGAGACTGCGTCGGTAATGGCCTCTGGGCCTGCTGCTGCTGAACCGGCGCTGGTGCTCTAAACTGCTGAACTGCTGGCTGGAAGGATGCTGATCCAGCAGAACTCCTCCTGGGACAAGCCCCTATCCTGTGGTCCGGTGCTCCACAGCTAGGCACAAGCCCTGTGCCCTACGGTACTCTGATAAGACATGTCCTCCCTTCCCGCAATGGAAACAAGCAACTGAAGAAGACTGCCTCTGCTGCTGAGGACGCGGCTGAGACGACTGCTGAAAGGAAGCCGCCGAAACCGGTCCCCTCGGAGATCCAATCGTCAAGGCTCGGACTGCTGGAGCTGGTGCTGACGACTGGGAAGAAGATCCCCTCTGAATGTGAGGCCTCTTCTGACCTCCGACTCTATCAACGATCCTCTGCGAGGTGTACTCATGCCTCCTCGCTGCCCTCATCACTGCATCAAAAGTCTAGAACTCATGCTGCTCAACTGCCAGTACGATCTCCAGATGAAGCCCCTGCTAGAACCTCCTCGCCCGGTCCAACTCGGTCGCCACTAAAGAAGGGGCAAACCGACTGAGCCGGCTAAACTCTGACGCATAGCCGTCGACGGTCCTGCTCATCTGCCGCAAGCCAATGAACCTCTGCTGCAGATCATAACGCGACACCGCATCAAAATAGCGAGTCTGAAACCTCTCGCTAAAATTGGCCCAGGCTACTGGTGCCCTGAGAGACACCTCCTGAGCCGTCCACCAGTCGTGGGTCAAATCCAAGAGCTGCAACCTGACAACTGCCACACGCTCCATAGCCGGAATCCCTGCCGCCTCCATAATGGCCTTAGTATCCTGAAGCCATGCATCAGACGCAATAGCATCCTCTGTACCATAGAAGTACGGGGGATGAAGACGCCTGAAGCTGCTCGCAGAATTGTAGACCTGAGCACCACCTCTGTCCAAAGCCGTCTGGATAGAATGGGTGAGAACATCACTCTGACGCTGGTGCGACGGCATAAAATCTCTCAGAACATCCACCAGTGCATGAACAACACCCTCTGGCTGCTCTGGCTGAACTGGTACTGCTGGCTGAACAGGAGGAACTGGCGACTCTGCCCTTCGGTCCACTCTAGACTCTGCTCCCGAATGCTGAGGATGCTCCTCCTGAACTGGCGAAACTAAGGGATGCTGATCTGCCATCGGCAACGCCCGAACATGCCGATCAGAAGGACCAGGAACGGTGCCCCTGAAAGTTTAAGGACACAAGGATTAGGTCGAGGGAACAGGAAAGATCAACGATCAAAGCAGATATCAGGACAAAAATCAGAGGTAAAGAGTAGTATCGAGGATATCAATAGAGAAGAATTTATGACTGAGATAACTACCAGCAACCCCCACATATCTGATAAATCAGACCTGTATGGGCCACCACTAAAACCTATGTCACGCCCCAGAACCAGAATACTGGCAAGTTGGGACGGACAAGGCCAGCTACGTATACCAAAGTACTCCGGTACTCCGAAACAACGTATAAGCTGTATAGATGGGGGTTACTACTACAAACCAACAGTCAATCCTAGGTCACATAATCCTAGATATCTCAGTCTCAGACAAGAAGTAAAGTACAAGAATATGATCATCATGCATATAAGACAGTAAAGCGTCCCAAACTATAATATATAGATGATCATGAAGCTAGTAATACAAAATGAAGAACTAGCAAGACTAAGTAATACATGATCAGCTCTAGCTGCAGTCTAGAAATATAACATCATGTCTAAGCCCGTAGGCCAAATGTCAAGTCCAAAACACGAGCTAAACACGTGCTCGGTGGCTAAACGCCTCAAAAGAATATGTACAGAAGAGAGTGGGTAAGAGAAAGAACACCCACTCAAGTCCCCTGGTGCTCCGGGTGGTCACCATCGAGAGGAAGGTCCGGAAGATCCTCGGGCTCCTCAACTAGATCTGGTCAATGCAAAACCAGTGGGGTCAGAACCCCAATAGCAAGTACCACAAAGGAAGCCAAACTTATGAACTAAAACCAGCATGCAATTCATAACATTTCTAAGATAAGCAGTAAACGAGACTAGAATATTAAATTGGTACCACAGTGTTTACGAAGGAAACTGTAACATGCAAGTATGATAGCAAGTAAATAAACTGGACATGTGAGCATATGGTAAAGCCGAGCATGTAGTAGGAAGAATAGCATGTAAGAAAAGACAGGAGGCTAAGTACTACAATAAGATAAACTGAAGCAAGACTAGACTAGACAAGAATGGACTCCATCCATCAATCACGGCCAAGCAATGAGTACGGCTTGATACTTTAGCTAACTAGGGTTGTCACATTCCTAGTTACTAACACATGCAAGTTTGAGAAATCCAAGTCCAGTTACCCGCCTGCTACTACCTGAATGATCCGGGCAAAAAGAAAAGAAGTATAGCAGACACACTGCAGTAAGATACATGTGTCCTAAAGAGGTGTCCCACTCGACGGTGTGCTGGAAGAGTGCTCATCATGACAGATAGCTCCAAATCCCAAGTATATATATATATATAGGGCCAAGATCAAAAGGGATAGCAGGTAACCGGGAAAGTCTCCAATGATCTAGGTAATCAAGCTAGTAGTTTAGTCCTTAACATTTTTCTTGTTCGATTCTAGGTGTGGCAATCCGCAGAATCCATCCTAGATATGAGACATGCAAGACTGGACAAGATAAGCAAGATTGTGTACTACAACAAGCCACAACAAGACATGACAATATCAAGACAAGAGTGTGCTACTACGAGCCACTATCAAGGAGCTAGACATGTACTAGAATCAAGAGTGCGCCATAACAGGCCACTATCATGTAAGCAAGAAGAGATATGTTCAGAGTGCACCACGACGGATCACTATCAAGTAAGCAAGAAGGCATGGCAACAATTATCATAGCTTGTAAGAAAGAATCTATCCAAAGACATATCATGGTAGGTGGAGAAGAATAATCAAGGCTAAGTACATTTCATAAAATGGTTGAACATGTGCTAGTATCAAGTCTATATAGGTTGTATAATCATTATCTAACTGAGCAAGATCATGTTATAGTGTTAAGAAATCATTACAGTCGAAGAAAATATCAAAAACGGACAAAAACGGGCCAAAACGGGCAAAACCGGACAAAAACAGCATAAAACGGCATACCGGCGGTATACTGCGGCATACCGACGGTATACCGGACTAAAAACAGTAAGTTTCTGGTGCCAAAAACGGCATACCGGCGGTATACTGCGGCATACCGACGGTATACCGGTTTTTCAAACAGCAACGAAATTCAGAAAATTGCCAAAACTTGTTTTGGCCATAAAATCTTCATTTTAAATCGAAATTCGGACTTTTAAAAGTCAAAATTGCATAGAATTGAATTTCCTATAACATGGAACTATTTGATTTCACAAATTCACAGATTTGATAGATCAATATCTCAAAATACTCCAAAATAGGGGTTCTCGGAACACCGAAACGAGTCCCGATTGCCACCAAACTCAAAATCCATGTATACTAGCTAGGTAAGGACCTCATACATGTATATATGACCAAGATCCATGATGGTAACACTAGTATCACTCTTGATACCAAGTTTTTCTACTAAGTCACTATTGGATTTTAACAGAAAATCAAATCTTGTTTAAATGAATTTTTGGAAACATGCACATATACGAGAATCATCAGAAAAACACATTTAACAAAATGAGTTTAGGAAAATTCTAAGTATTTAATACCAAGAAAAACAAAAATGACAATAGATTACTATTGTTCAAGAATTTGGCAAAATGTACTTGCCTAGGTTAAGCCCCAAGCCTAATCTTCTACTCCACCACCAAGAGGGGCACGAAACCACACTCTAGACCTCGAGGTCAAGCTCTTGGCAAGCTCCAAGGGAAGAGAAAGGAAGAAGGAATGAAGAGAGTGTGAAGAGAATGAAAAGAGAGAGGAGAGAGAAAGTGAAGTGGTTTATATATAAGGGGGGGAATTAATCTTAGCCGTTGGATCATGATCCATGTGAAAATCTAAGTCAATCATGGCCATTCAAACAAAACCAATTGTCCATTGGATAATAGAGTGCATCTACACTATTCACGAAAATATCCAAGCACTATTCACGAAAATATCTAAACACTATTCACGAAAATATCCGAAAAACTATCATGAAAATATCAAAAACCAAAATATCTAAAGTGTAGAAAACATGTCCGGGCGGTATGCCGTCGGTATACTCCGGTATACCGGCGGTATGCCGATCAAGAAGAAAAACTATAGTTTTGGGAAAAATTTAAAGTATTCCGAAAACCATGAAAATATGAAATACGCTGCAAAATACGTATCCGTATATAAATACCGATACTGTGAGACGAGTCTCACAAAAAGCCTGAAGTATGTTTTCACTCAGAAGGAGCTGAATATGAGACAGCGCAGATGGCTGGAACTCATGAAAGGATTTCAACATCAGTCTGCAGTACCACCCTGGAAAGGCGAATGTGGTAGCAGATGCTCTCAGTCGATATCATGTTGCTTTGTATCTCACTATGACCGGCATCTTCTAGAGAATCTTGAGATCCTTGGGATTGAGATTGTTATACCAGGATTTAGAGGATAGATGATGCACATGCAGATACAGTCAGGATTGTTAGAGAAGATCAAGGAGGCCCAGTTTCTTGATGAGGGACTCCGACGTCTTAGAGCTCAGGCGGAGGCAGGATTGCTCGACGACTTCACTATTGCAAAGGACGGATCTTTGAGGAACGGGAACCAATTGTGTGTGCCCAAGGACTTGCAGGAGGAAGTGATGCAGGAGGCCCACCAGTCGCAGTATTCTATTCATCCTGGGTCTACCAAGATGTACAAGGATCTGCGAGAGTATGTTTGGTATGGGATGAAGAGAGAGGTTGCCAGATTTGTTTCCAGATGCCTTGTGTGCCAACAAGTTAATGCGGAGCGCCAGAGACCAGCAGGATTTCTCCAGCCTTTACCTATTCTGGAATGGAAGTGGGAGCATATTACCATAGACTTCGTCTCTGGATTGTTGCGTACTCCCAGTAGCAAGGACGCTATTTGGGTGATCGTGGATAGACTGACGAAGTCTGCTCATTTTATTCCGTTCAAGGTTGGGCTATCGACGACGAGAAGCTTGCAAACCTCTACATGCGTCAGATCGTGAGGATTCACGGGGTGCCGGTGAGCATCATTTCAGACAGAGATAGTCGCTTCACATCACACTTCTGGAGGAGTCTATAGATAAGCTTGGGATCACAGTTGAAGTTCAGCACTGCCTATCATCTACAGACAGACGGACAGTCCGAGAGGACCATTCAGACGCTGGAGGACATGCTACGGGTTTGCGCACTCGACTTTGGTGGTTTGTGGGAGGATCATTGCATCTGGTGGAGTTTGCCTATAACAACAGTTATTAGGCTAGCATAGAGATGACCCCGTTCGAGGCGTTATATGGACGGAGATGTCGCACCCCTTTATCTTGGGACGACGTTGGCGAGAGAGCTTTTCTTGGGCCAGAGATGGTAGTAGACTCAGCTGAGAAAGTCAGACTGATTAGGAAGCGTCTCAGAGTAGCACAGGATCGACAGAAGCACTGGACGGATAGCAGCAGACGGCCACTGGAGTTCACAGTTGGAGACAGAGTGTTCCTGAAGATCTCACCGACTAGGGGTGTCATTCGATTTGGCAGAGGCGGAAAGCTCAGTCCGAAATTTATCGGGCCTTTCGACCTGACGGTGCAGATTGGCGAGGTGGCATATCGACTAGCACTTCCAGCTAGCTTGGAGGGAGTGCACGATATTTTCTACGTATCTCAGCTCCGACGCCATATTCTAGACCTGAGCCATGTGGTGGACTACTCCGAGCTGGAAGTGGGCCCGAGATTGACCTACGTGGAGCAGCCAGTGGAGATCCTCGATCGGAGGGAGAAGCGCTTGCGGAACCAGAGTATTCCTCTTGTTCGCGTCATGTGGAGACACCACTCTCCGGGAGAGTCCACATGGCGCGAAGATCAGATGCTGGAGCGCTATCCTAATTTATTTGATTGATTTGATTGTACTCTGTTCTTTTGAAATTCTATTTTCAATAAATGACTGGTGTTTGGATCTTTTGTTATTTACTGAGATTTATTTTGGTTTTAAATTTCGAGGACAAAATTTTTTTAAGGAAGGGAGATTTGTAACTCCACTTCCCAGTTTTAAGAAAATAAATTTGATTTCTAATAATTAAAATTGTTATTTTAAGTTTTGAAATAATAAGTTAGTATTAAATAATAAATTTTGGTGATATTTTGGAGGAAATTAAATTTTGAGCTAAATTTCAAATTTGAAAAGTTGTTGTAACAAACTTTGTGGTCCCCAATCTTTATCTTTATTTTTCTAACTGTTTTCCTTAAAAATCTGAAATAATGAAAAAAAAGAGGGTTTTATTGAATAAAGTTCAGAGCGGGGGGGTCTTTTGTAAATTAATTATAGCGAGGGGGGGCAAAGTGCAAATGTGCACTTTTCCTTATAATTAGGTGAATGAGAACAGAAGTTCTTATTCTTCCTCTCTCTCTCTGTTCATTATAATTCCTCTGTTGCATCAATTTTGTGATGTTCGATCCTCCTATACTCGTGCTTCCCTTTCTCGTTTTAAATTGTTGATCCGATCCACTTCAGATCGGAAGTGCTGAGCCAGTTGCTGAGGATTTGAAGATCTCTCTGCGATCTTCGATTTCGAATTCACTCTGTGAGTCCTAACCGAGATTCTAAAGATTCGAATTATGTTGTTGGTTGTTCTTTTGTGTTTTTCGGTCGAGCATTTGTGGCATAATATTGGGATCATTTCGATTTTAGTTTTTGTTTAATTTTGAGTTTGGCTGGATCATGGAGACCTAGGAATGTCTCCCTATACATTTGCGTTGTTCGAATGTCAGATTGGACTTAGAACCTTATCGATTCATTTCTGATTACAACCTGTTTGTATTTATGCCGCAACCAGGGTTGTAGCCGTAAATCGAGCTCGAAGGGTCGTGTCCGAGTCCGTGGAGAGTTCTCTTGGCAGGAATTTATCTCAGGTAAACTTTGTTTCCCTTAACTCTTGTATTTCCATCTCGAGTGTTGTTTATGAAGACTGTGTCCGTGTCATGCAGTGATCCATTGATCGATTCATTAGTGAACCTACCATGACTCGTGTCCAAGTTTCAGCCGTGTCCAACATTTGTTCGTGACCATCGTATGATGACAGTTGTGTCGGGATGGATACGGGCATGAACCGGGTTGATCGAGTGGTTGATCAAGTGGTGTTGAGTTGGTTGCTGCTTTTGAATTCAAATTGGGTGACCGTTGGCAAGGAAACAGGGAGTCTGGGAGACTTTAGTTCAATTGTTGTATTTAATTTATGTGTAATAATTGTGATGTTTTGTGGGAACTGTTGTTCAGTATGGGTATTCTTGTTGGGGAAAAGCTTGAACCAAATGTTAATTATCATGCTTACACTTGCAACTGCAGTAGCTGGATTTTAAGTATTATTTTGCTATTGCTACTCTTTGAATAATTTTGCAAGAATGCTAAGAACTATAGAATATGGCTGGGTTCCATGGTTTAGAACAATGTTAAACTGTATGATGATGGTATATTTAGCTCGGGTTGGGGTGCTGTTTGGGCATGAATGGCCAGGTTTGGATTTTAGTAGAATTATTATACAAATTTGTTCAATAGGTTGTATGTGTTAAATCTTTAAATTAAGTTCTATTAGGAGCAAATTATTAAGTAAGTTTACTAGTAAATATTTTATCTAAAAAATAAAGAACCAAAGTAAGACTTTAATTTTTAGCAAATAAATTATATCATATAAGAGTGCTTGTGGTTTCTATTTGGTACATATATGTAGTGATATAATATTCTAATTGAACTTAAATTAATAAATGGAAATAGTTATTGGTTAGAAGTTATAAGATAACTAAACTATATTTTTGTTTAAAACTTAACTAACTTGTACTCAATAAATCAGGAGGACATCCAGTTCCATTGTTCACCCGTACTTTTTCGGAGCCAGGCAAGTACTTTTCTACGATTTTGTACATTTACATTCTTGTACCCTTTCTTGTGACACGTCATGGCACGATATTCATGTACTCCTATATTTCTGTACCCTTGCTCTTGTACTTATTAGTGTCAGGTGGGGAAATACACTAGCCATGTGACCAATCCCGGTTACTATATTTCTGTGCCTAGCTTAGGCCTCGCATCGTGCACGCGGGCCCTAAGTCGTACCATATTCATGTACTCCTGTGCATGTTCTCACCCCAGTTAGTCACATGGACTAGATGTATTTCGATATTGTGCACTTATCATGTCTGGTACTACAGGATTATAGTTTCATTACTGTATATTACATTTTCTGTACTTTATATGTTCCTATACTTTACTTTCATGTACTATATTTACTGTACTCCTTTTCTGTACTACTTTCCTGCAGTTACCTGTTCATTCTTGTATATCTTTTTTCTGTACCTTTGTACCCATTTCATGTTCATGTTTCATTACCTAGAACTGTGCTTAGCTCCGCTCCTGACTGGATAAGTTGCAGGTGAGATGGAGGCCATTTGCGACACCTTCTATGGACGAGATGTTGCTATTCTTGCTGAGCCAGTTGGAGCTGTCTTAGACCTAGAGGTCGCAGAGGCCTAGTACCTTACCTTTATGCCATTTTACTATTTTGAGACTTAGTCAGACATTGGATATTTCTGGATGAATGTAATAAAATACTTAGACTTGTACTATTTTGGTATTTCGTTTATAGATGTTGTGATGTTATCTTACTTTAATGATTACTTGTTAGTTTCCCTAGTATTTGTACAGCTTACTTCGTCGTGTCTAACGACGAAGGCTGGGCGTGTCCGACTCGTGTCCGATTATTCGAGAGCGGGTCGTGATACTTTCTATTACGGATAATACTTTTTTGGTGAAATAAAGGAAGGGAGCTAAAAAATTAATAACACTTATTTTTTTGTCACATTTATTATTTTTACTAAAAATGAAAAATATTATTTTATAATAATTATTTAATTATTGGGACGGTAATTACCGTTACAACTTGTAACGGTAATAATCGATTATGAATTAAAAACACAATGTTACAAATTGCATATTTTAGTGTAGTGTGTTGCTTTTGTGGGGTTTGCTTGGACTACTTTCTACATGTTGCATGTAATACTTACTATAGTTGTGCATATAAAACAACTCTCGTGATCTCTTGAATTACATGGATATTGGTTATCAATAGATTTTGGATGTTATAGTGACTTCAAGCTGGAGAAAAAAATATTTATATCTGATCTTCAATTCATATTTGCTAATGTATAAATACTTTATATTTTAAGTCTAGAAAATTTTTGTACAACACATCTTGTAAAAAGTGTTTGTGTACTACAGCAATAGTTTCAACAATTAAGCTATCAAATTCCCAATGCCGCACTGTCACTACGGGGTTCAACGACAGATATTGTTCACTTATAGGGCCACTATCACCAAGTGTCTCTTCTTCCAGTGATATTGAACTGTAAATGGTAGATATGTGACAATTTTACAAAGGGACATGCTTGATTAATTATCAATAGGTCAAGATGCAAATAAAAATTGTGGTGCTGTGATGACTCATTGTACCATAACTGGGTTAGATGAAACTGATGTTAATTATGTTATGCCTTGATGTTATTTGGTTATTGCAGCAAATGAGTGAAGCTACTACATATATTTAGTGCTTGTCTGCTCCCCAAGTATAGTTATTTGATTGGTGTCGCACAACATATACATGTTGTTGTTAGTAACAAAGTGACTTACTTTGTTCCTCTAAAGTTCATCATCAACTCAAGCTAATTTAAAGAATAAAGAAGACATCATATACAATAATTAGATTTATTGATTCGTCGACTACTCACAACTTATAATAACTAACTAAAAGAATAATAGACTTATGGTTTTTTGGGACAAAAAAATTGAGGGGAAATTCACCCCCTAACCACACACACACGTAAGAAACGTGTAACTTATGATGGGGTGTCTCCTTTTTTTGAGTCAAACATATGCTTTTAAAATAGTAAAACGTTAAATACATTCACAACATTTATTTACAGTCGCAACATAAAGATAAATTTGTAATATTCTATAAACATTGTGAAATACACAGCTTTTATAATGTTTTATAAAGGTTGTTGAATATAACCCTTTTATAATGTTTTAGACATTGTAAAAAGATCATACATACACATTTATATAAAGTGATAAAATAAAATTAATTTTACAATATCGAACAAACATTGTTAAAGATAGAAAGTTTACAACAATTGATAAACATTGTTGAATATGATATTTTACAATATTTTACATACATTGTCAAAATTAATAACTTTAACAACATTAAATAAATGTTGTCAAAATTAATAAGTTTTACAATGTTAATAAAATGTTGTTGAACACAGTAATACACAACTTTATGAATGACCATTGTAGAAGCCTTAACTTTAATATAAAACGTTGTTTGCACATATATTTTACAACATTTTAAAAAAGGTCGTAGAAGACCCACCCTTATTACAATATTTTTTGGATCTGTTGTAGATGAAACTTTGTAAAAGAATTTTTTTTCTTGTAGTAATTATATACCCTCCTAAAGAAATTTCTTCATCGAAATTTGGAATGGCACGATCAAATATAAATATAACTGATAAGGTAATTGTTGAAACTGACTTGTCCTGGATCAATAAAATAAGGGAGGAAGATGAGGCAGGTCTAGGTAGGAATAGCTGCTTGAAAATACTGCCCTAAAATAACGATTTAATTCTTGCTCAAGTGATCATGAATCCTCTAGAAAAGTCTTCAAATTTCCTCGATCCAATAATATTATCTCCATTTATCCATATAAACCAAAACTCAAATTTTTTTGTTCACCTTTCTTATCATTTAGTCAGGTTCTATCATGCGTCCATTGTTTCCTAGTCTTTTTCATCGTTCAGATTTAAGTTTCTTTCTCCTATCCTCTAGTCATTCTTCATATTTGCATATTCAAATCATGTATTAGATAGTTCCTACCCTTCCATGTTTAATGTCCAATATTCCAATGTCACTGTTTTGATCAAATTCTTATTTTTCTCTATTAGTGAATAAAATCTAAATTCATAACCTCAAAATGTTAATGATTATCAAGGTAATCACCATTATTGTTCCTTAGGTTTTTGATCAAATTCTTATTTCCCCATCAATGAAATTATAAATTCATATCCTCAAAATTATTTATGATTTTCAAGGTAATACAACTCCAACATTATCCTTTTTAGTTCTTGTAAGTCCCAACTTTATCTTAATTTCTAGTGCATCCCTAAATCATTCATTGTTCTTCCTTGGTTATCTCACAGTAATTTTATCAATAATGTCTAAGGTTTGACTATGCAGGTATCATAAACAAAATGGTGTCCACTAAAATAAACTAAATAATTACCTCTGTTTTGATGACCAAGCTCTTTTGCTTATAGATGAATTTGTCCTTGACGTTTATTTTGTGCATAATTTCTGACACCATGCTACTGTGATCCACAATTAAAAAGATTGCTTCATTCTTCTCCTACTCGTTCCATTTGTGTGCTAGCTTCCAACAATATGCACAAATAGTAGTATTTTGGGTTTATCTTTATTGTTTCAACTGAGGCTGCTGGATCGAAGCTCGTCCCAAAGGTTAATATTACTGATGTGGCAAGGAATGTGATGGACATTGGGACGCTTCAAGGGTTCAGGGTAGATGCTATTTATTTCTCACTTGAGTCTGGATTCTCTTTATTGGTATTGAACTGTTTCTAATAGTTGTCGTAGTATTTGCCATTGCTCATTGTGAGCATTCACCAATTCCTTCAAAACTTCGATAACTCGTGTTTTACTCTCTTTTGGTTCCTCTAGGTCTGTGTCGTGGGTATTGTGTCCCTTGGGACTTCTCCCATATAGATCTTTTTACTTGCACCGTTGTCACGACCCGCTCCCCGATAACTGAGTACAAGTAGCCAAGTCCAGCATACGCCGCGGTATCAGCGGTAGAACGTGTCTAATAACAAACAATAGAACCTCCACAGATACAAGTAATCATAGATATAAAAAATACTCAACCACAGCACAAACCAAGAAAATAAGACTATGATAGATAATGAAATAATAAGATCCAATCCAATAATAGAGAGACAAAATCCAGAATAATAATATGGTTTATTCGGAGACAAATCCGGTCAACTATGAAAGTAAAACTAAAGCTTTCTAAAACGTAAATCTAGATCCCTCTAGAGATCGATCATGGCTCCTGAGTCTCGGTACCAACATCGTCAACACCACCCTCTAATAGTCCATAATAAGAAAGAGATAGCCATCATCCTCTCCTATATTGTCAACGACCCAGTCAGGATGGAAGCAAAGTACAACTATATTATTTAATGTAATTAGCACAAAATAAGCTAGAACCATAAGGAACAGTAATGATAAAGAATAGGTAAAGGACTAGCAGGATATGAACTATAAGAGAAACAATAATCATGGACAAGTAAACTACTACAAAAGAAACATGTAAATAAGAGAACTGGACAATGACCATAAACAATTGAAATAGAAAATGTGAAAATACCTTTCGATATGTAAACGGTTGGGCTAATACGACACATCATATAGATGGCAATCCACAATAAAAGGTACGGCTAACCCTGAGGTGTATGACTTAGCTATCCATAATAACAATAATTGGGTTTGTTCACATACCTACCAAGTACTTCCCCTCCCAACTCAATAATAACAATAACTGTCAATGATACAACAAGCCTATCGAGTAACCATCGTGTCTCAACTGGATACCAACAAAAAAAAACAATAATAAAAGCATTATAATGTACTAAAAATATAATGCAATATTGTACTTGCCTGAACTCTTGAACAAACCAATTTTACAAGTCGAGCACGAGAGGAACTCCTTAGAAGCTATTGACCAATATTACACTATCGTACCACAAACCGTGCACGAAACCACAAGTCAATTTTAAGATTCTAATCCTAAAATCATAGAAAAATAGCTAAGGGGTTAACTTATCTAATATTATTTAATTCTGGAATAAATTACTTAAAAATCTAATTTAACCTAATAATAAACTAAAATATAATTTAAATAAGAAATGTTTGCCATAGAAAGCCACGGCTCCAATTTTGAAATACTGACACGCAAATCGAGGTGTACCATTGACTAACTAGTCAAATGTTATGAACTAAATTATTTGAGGTGCATCTTAGTAGATTTTAGTGCCACGAGTGCACTGGAATCGCCCGTGCCACAAAATCACAATTTTTTCAAAAGATATCGCCATCATGGCTAACCGTGACCAAATCGGTGAATCACCGGTCAAATCTGAGTTCAATAAATTAAATAAAATATTAAATGAATTTATGAATTTTTGGACAAATTACATGTTGTAGTTTCTTGTCATCTTTCCAAAACTTCAAAAGGATTGAAAAATAGTTCGAGATATCCCGAAATCTCGAAAATTGTATAATGTGTCAAGTTTTGGACGACCGACAATCAAATAAAATTTTAGAAATTCACAAATAAAATATTAGAAAACAAATTATATATTATGAAACTGACCTCAAAATGATTCCAACAAAAAAATAAAAGGACGTCGGGATTGTCTGTAATCGCTCCGCGAAGTTGGGAATCCTCTTGACCAGAACTCCCAAAAATCGGTCAAAAGAAACTAGGGTTTCTAAAAAAGAAACTAAATATTTAGAGAGAGAGAGGCGGTGTGGCTTGAGTCGACGACTGGGTGAGACACGTGGCATGATCCTGTGCTTCTCGCCCAAATCCATGGCTGAAGCCCACCCGGCTTGGCTCCAACTGAGCTGCCGCTCAACGACTCCTTTTGGAAACCGCCTAGCTAGTCAGTGCCACTGGACTGACGGGCGAGCCCTCCCCCTGTGTGTGAGGCTGCCAGGTGCCTCTTTGACTGTGCATAACTAACTGTGTAATTAATTTCAGAATTAATTTTTAAATTATTTTATAGCAAAATAACTGCAAAAAATTCCTAAAAATTTCTGAAAATCCCATAAAATTATAGAAAATATTTTTAACCCTCTAGGGCTCAAATTAAAATATTTGGTCCCAAATAACCTCGAATGATCTTACAGTAAATTTGAAAGTCCTTAAAAATAATAGCCCTTCATATATTAAACATCTAAAAGTCCAAAATTATAGAAAAAATAAAATAGCTAAATACTACATATTTAGGCCACCTAGAGGCCATGACCTTAACATGGTCATAGATCACCCATAAGCTTAGGCATGACACCTAATTTTAGGACCATTGAGCACCTCTAGAGGGGGTAAATAGTGTGTGCGTGTGCTGCAGAAAATATCACCAATTAAAAATTTAAAACTTATATACTATGGCAAGTAAAAGCAAATGATATGATAGTAAATAACTTGCAGCAAGGTAAGTATTAAGAAGATCAAACTCAGTGACATAACAATATACTGGTTTTCCTCTGAGTGGACTAGTCCAATCTCGAGTACTCTTGCTCGTTATTAATCCACCATGGCACAAGCTAATTGAGAGCTTACAGCCTCTTACAATACCGTGTTTGGCGATGAGCATACGACCGACTCCAGAGGGCGATTTGAAAATTGGAACATTTTTGAATGCAGCCTCCGATACAACTCTTCAACACCAAACTCTAGATTAAACAGAAACTGTACTAGCTTGGCTAAGAGTAGTATAGGCTTGATTCGAAAGTGCGGCTCATAGAAAATACTTAGAATGAATAGAGAAGAGAAGGAATGAGTGATTTAGAAATGTGAAAGTTCTTCTCTATTTATATCATTTTTGTAGACCGAATTCGGGCAGAGTTCGGATACAGAAATCTCGCATTCGAACGTTAGATGCAGATTTGGAGGAATTCAAAACAAATATGAAAGTGACCTAGACCAAACTTGGGCCGAGTTCTGTCAGGGTTAGAACAGAACATTCTAGGTCAAATCTGTTGGGTTTTGGGCTTTTTTAGAAAGTAGACTTTAGACTTTAGATTATGTATAGGTGGATAGGTAGGCTATAATATTTGTGGACTGAAAAAGCCTAAGCCAGTACCGATCCTGATCAATCTTACATATTCTTTTAGACTCAATAAAAATAAAATCATAGAAAAATATAGAAAAGACTTGATCTTGATTCCAGTGCTTCGTGTTCTTGATGACGATGCGATGTTTGTACTTTGTAGCAATATTACGTAGATTTAGTATGTAGACATTCTTCAGACTTAAAACCTGTAAATTTATAGCAGTATATATATTTTACGTATCGACCAAAGTTGACGTTGATTATCAAATCAGGTGTGATCATTAACTAATGGGCCAACAATCTCCCCCATTTTGTTAGTTGACAAATTTTGAGTCTATACCAAAATTAATAAATAATATGCAACTTTGAAAGATATATCTGCCTTGTCTGAATCTCCAAAAAAATTATTTGCGTATATGCTCTTTCCCTTTCCCTTTGTCATATACTCAAAATACGACTCCCCCGCAATTTGTGAATCCAACAAAAAAAAAGAGTAATACCAAATTATAAACTAACAAGTCATCTCGAATATATGAACGACAACAGCAGTAGTAGCATTAAAAACATGAGCAGTAGATGAGTAGTAGATAAAAACAACTAACATAACAAATGAAAACAACTACAACTGAAGTCCAAAGTGCATAAAAATAAACTAGTGCTACAGATAGTCCAAAATAAAAAATGTCACCACATCATCATCAACCACCAGACAAGTCTACAAAATACTAGTCCAAAATAGTAATAATCATCTATCAGCACTACTAGTTGGATCAGCAGGAGGCTGTGGATCAAAGTAGGTTATCGTCGGATCAAAATAAGCATACGACGGAGCATCACCAAGTCATGGTCCATCAAAATCAGGATGAAGAATGATGGTCATCGGGCAGTAGAATGGTAAGCCATCGTCCACTGAATATCAGCCATCGTATTTCTCAAGACCTGGGCCTGAGAAATGTGGCAAAACTTAACATCACCAAAGCGAGCTAGATAGGCCTGATGTTGTTGTCCCTAGAAAGCAACAAAAGTATCAAACCTCTGATAAAGCTCATCAATGGTATGACCTGGAGCTGTAGAGGCTGGAGCATCTGCTGAGGCTTGGCTGAAGCTGGTGGAGTTGAGGTAGAGATGGAGATGGAGCATCACTAGGAGGGTGAGGGAACTTTCTAGACCTAAATAGCTTTGAAGGCGTTCCAGAGATAGGACACAACTCCAAATCGATGTCAAATTTTTGGAAGATGATCGCCAGATGCATAAGATAAAGGAGGTTGCGGTTTGCCCTCCGACAGCTGGTCATGAATGATACATAGTCTTGGGAAAAGAAAATATAATCCCAAAGTGAATTTGATACATAGTAGATAACTCTAAGGGTGATCTCGCCAGTGGATCCCGTCTTAGGTAGCAGAGATGAATAGATAATACGATAAAGTTCGTAAAAATGTTGGTTAAGGTAACGTGCGTACAAACCGTAATAGTAGAACCAGACTGGATGATGCAACGCAACCTTAAATGACTCAAGAGTCATGTTGGCAGGAAATTAAACTTTCATAATATTGACTAGAGCGTCACCAATGTTAGGCATTTAAAAGTATTCGCTCAAGTTAGCAGAGTTAAATTCAAACACCTTACCGCTGACAGAAGAATGAATACTGTCGTCTGCTTCTTGTATGTTGCAATAAAATATGCGGATATCGTTGTCATAGATTGGGTTGGAAGTCATAAAAAATCTCGAAGTCCTAGGTTTTCAAAGATAACATCATATTCTGAGGAAAACGGTAAAGTTTTATCATTTTTCTCCAACAATTTTTTCGATATCGAAAGTGATAGAACCAAAGGGTTGATCCCTCAGAAGGTACAAAGATGGTCGGATCATAGTCCTCACCATTATCGGGACAAAGGGACTAAACACATTGACCGGTTTATATTCTGAAGTGGAAGATGAAGCGATCTCTCTAGATTTCTTCCTCTTAAGAATTCTAGAAGTCATAATGAAAATAGAGAGAGAAACGATAGAGATATACCTTAATGGAGACTAAAAAGAGGTAGAGAATGCCTTCCTAGAGCTTTTCGATCCAAGAAAATAGGATTTTGAGGCTTGTAAACAGGTTTTATAAAACCTTGGGTTAGGGTTTTAGGGCTTGGAGGCGGCTGTTCGGAGGAAGAAGATGAAGAATAGGAGAGAGGGGGTTGCTGGTATTTTGTTGTTTATAAAACAGTCTCCACAGAGTTCGGCCCGAACTCGGATAGAACTCGGTCCGAGTTCGGCCACTTGGATTTTAGGTTATATTTTGAGTAATGAATAAATAAAAATAATTCATAAACTTTGAACTCATTGATTTAATTAATATTCATCACCTTGGGTTAGCTGTAGGGGCCGGATCCCAGCTAGCGGTAGTCCGAAGATACTTGGCACTGTGTCGTGTAGGCTTTTATGCCTTTTGACAAAAAGACCCTTTCGGGTTGTATCCAAAATAACTTTAATTAATAGATCGTTGAATATTAAGTTTTAAGCATTTTTATTAATCATAATGCTTTACGACTCTGAAAATTCAAGTATACCAAACTCTCAACGAAGATAGTTGAAACGATCTTCAGCCTAGTGGTTTTGTGAATATGTATGCTACTTTATGATCTGTGTCAATAAATTCTAAACAAGATATCCCCATTGTTGTTGTTGATTACGCAAAAAGTGGTGACATATTTCTATGTACTTAATACGTGAGTGGCGTACTGGGTTTTTAGTCAAATTAATAGTGCTAGTGTTATCACAATAATAGGAATCTTAGTATAGTGGAGATTATAGTCTTCTAGGGATTTGCTTCATCCATAAAATTTGAGCAAAACAACGTCTCGCGACGATGTACTCAGTCTCAGTTGTTGATAACGCTATAGAGTTCGCTTTTGCTAAACCAAAAGACTAAAGCTTTTCTAGGAAATGACACGTACCGCTGGTACTTTTTCGGTCTACTTTGCATCCAGCAAAATCAGCATCAGGAGTAACTGATTAGGTCAAAGGATGTGGTTTTAGAATACCATAAGCCTATAGAAGTTCCTTTAAGGTATCAGAAGATACGCTTAACAGCTAATAAGTGTGATTCTTTAGGATTAGCTTGATATCGTGCACAGATGCAAATGCTAAACATAATATCAGGATGAGTAGCAGTTAAGTAAAGTAAACTACCAATCATACCTCGATACTTACGATGGCCTGGTTTGCCACTTTCATCAATATCAAAGCTTGTTGACTGTTGCCATTGGCATACCGATAGGTTTTACGTTGTCGAAGTCATACTTCTTTATTAAATCCTTCGTGTACTTGGCTTGATTGATGAAGGTTCCCTGTGAGTGTTGTTTGATCTGGAGTCCTAAAAAGTAATTGAGCTCTCCCATCATACTCATTTCAAAACTAACTATGCCTACACTTAGCAAAATCTTGACAGAGTTTTTCATTATAGAACCAAAAATAATGTCATCAACGTAAATTTGCATAAGTAAAATACTGTCAACTGAAGATTTGATAAATAGAGTTGTATCAACTCTTTATTTTGAAAAACTATTTTCAAGTAGGAATGCACTTATGCTTATATACCAAGCACACAAGTGCTTGTTTGAGTCCATAAAGTGCTTTTCTAAGCTTAAAATTGATCAGGTTTTTGAAAATCTATAAATCCAGGGAGTTGCTTCACAAAAACCTCTTCCTTTAAAAACCCTTTTAAAATGAAACTTTTCACATCCATTTGAAAAGGTTTAGAATTGTAAAAATATGCAAATGTATAAAACATACGAATAGACTCTAGTTAGCAACAGGAGTATATGTCTCGTCATAATCAATTCCTTCTTCTTGATTATAACCATGTGCAACTAGACATGCTTTGTTGCATAGAACATGTCCATCCTCACTCAGTTTATTTCGAAAGACCCATTTGGCACCAATTATCGATTGACCAATAGGTTTAGGAACAAGTTCCAAACTTGGTTTCTCTTAAATTGATTAAGTTTCCTCTTACATGGCATCAATCCAAAATTCATCAAAAAAAGTATCTGCTACTGACTTAGGTTCTACTTGAGAAATGAAAGGTACATTTGATGCTATATCTCTAGTAGAAGAATTATACCTACTCCTTTAGTACATCACCTATTACAGGTGTCTCTGGATGGTCTGGCATGAATTTCATCCTTTAGGTAGACTCTCCAGATAGCTTTCATTGGTAGCAGTATCTTCAGGTGCCTTGGATTTGCTTTGTACATCTTCGTCATCACTCTCGCTTGATCTCTGACTATTGAGCTCATCAAAGTAACATTAATAGATTTTTCAACAATCATAGATCTTTTATTAAAAATTATAATCTCTTACTCTTGGCAATATACCCGAGGAATATCCCTTCGTTTGCCTTCAAGTCTAACTTACCCAAGTTGTTCTTGGTGTTCAGGATAAAAGCAGCGACAACCAAAAACTTTGAAATAAAAATGTTTGGAATCCTTCCAAACCATAATTTATAGCGAGTTTTCTTCGATATAGGTCGAATTAACACCCTATTTAAAATATGACAGGCTATACTCATAGCTTCTGCCCAAAAATATGTAGAAAGATTATGTTGATTCAGCATGACTATATCCATATCGCTTAGAGTACGATTCTTCCACTCCACAATACCATTTTGTTAAGGAGTTCTAGGACAAAAAACTTATGGTAATATCTATATCATGATAAAACTTTTTGAAATCAGTATTTTTAAATTCGTCACCATGATCACTTCATATTCGAGTAATCATGAATGCCTTTTTTATTTTGTACCTTTATGCAAAATATTGAAATTCAAAAATACTATCACTTTTATTTGATAAAAAGTACACCCAAGTATAATGAGAGAAGTCATCGACTAAAATAAAGCGTAGAGTTTACCGCCAAGATTAGAGACTCTACTAGGACCAAATAAATTCATATGAATTAACTACAAAGGTCTACAAGTGCTTACAATATTAATAGATTTAAAGGATGACCTAGTTGCCTTATTCTTTTCACAATCAGAACATACCATCTTTCTCTTGAAGGAAATTTTTGAGAGTCATTTTACCAATTTTTAGTGCATAGCCTTGAGATGGTGTCCATGTTTGCATGTGCTAGCCTCATGTGCCATAGCCAGCTTTTATCATGATTGGCTACTAGTCAATTTCATGTACTGTTAGTATGTTCTAAAAAAATACAAATGTTGTCTTCCCTGATCCCTTCATATACGGGATTTCCAGTAGACATCTCATAAATAGAACAATTTTCTTTCACAAAATTGATGCCATAACCATTATCTGCTAAATGACTTATGCTCAATAGGTTATGTTTCAATTCTGTGACTAGACAAATATCTTTTATTTCTGGATAGGGAGACATACCAACAGTACCTATTCCTATAATATCACCTCGAAAATTATTACCAAAGGAAACATACCCTTCTCTCTTCATCGATAGCATAGTAAATAAGGATGCATCACCTGTCATGTGCTGCGAACATCTGCTATTGAGTATCCACTTGCTTTTAGCATGAGAGGGTTGAGGGTCCACCTATAAAACGAGTAGATGTAACCTTTGGTACCCATTTCTTCAAGGGTCCACTATGATTAGTCTTAGAAATCCAAGCAAGTATATTTGTGTCAACAAACTTTCTTGCTCTACAGTACTGTGATATATGCCTATATCTACCACAGTATGTGCATATGATTTTTGAAATTGTGTTCTTGGTTTCGGTGTTGGCAAATTTCTTGTATCTTTTCTTGGAAACCTGTATATAAAAGCATGATTGTGAGAAATGTATTCCTTGCGTGCTTTTTTTGGTTTAGTCCTTTGTTTTATATGCTTAGTATTAGGACTAATCTTAGGCCATATAACAAGGATGACCTGTTTGACTAACGTTAGCTCTAACTTTTTAGAGATTGCACAAGACTCCTCAAATTTAACAGTCATATCTATGAGTCTTTGCTCAGTGACTAGGTGTCTCTTCTTCTCTATGTCATGAAGTTCTTGTACTGTGACATAGTCTTTCTTTCTTCTCTATGGTGAGGACAGCCTTAGGATAGTCCAATTTAAGTTTAGCTATCTCTTCCGTGTTACCGGTAGTAGATGTCTCTTTAATGTCTTCAATAAGATTAGATAATCTAGCTACTTCAGTTGTGTATGCCTTAATCACTTTGCGTGATTGCTTATACTTGTCTAACATATTTTTGTGCTCTTCAAGTAGTTCGCTAAAGAAATTTTCTAACTCATCGAAAATAAAATCATCATAAAGAGCGTTCTCATATATCTTTTTGTATGCCATTAGACAGACATTTATACTGTTGCTAGGTCTGTCCTCCTCTTCTGACTCACTGGCCTCACTTTCATGCCAGATGCTGGTGTTAGCGTACTTTTGACTAGTTGTAGCTTTTCTGCTTGATCTAGATTGGTCGTATAGACTACTCTTCTTCTATAGTAGACAGTCCTTATTTATATGCCCTGACTTCTTACATCCGAAGCAGATAGTTTTTTCTTTGTTGCTTTCATAGATGTCCTTCTTCTTTCAGTTTGATTGCTCAAACTTTAAGAACTTTTTAAAGTTTTTGACCAGCAAGGCCTGTTCATCACCATTGGAATCTTCTTCGTCAGAATCATTGTATAGGACTCTTTTGGCTTTAGCTTTGAAGGCAATTGATTTTTCTTTGGGAGTTGCTTCTTCAAATTCTTGCAAGTCTAGCTCATGGATAATGAACTTTTCCATCAGTATCTCTAATGTCATCATAGTGAGGTCTTTTTTTTATGATTGCAGTGGCCTTCGGATTCCAGTTCTTTGTTAGAGCCCGTAGTACCTTTCTGATCTTCTTATGATTGTTGTAATCCTTACCAAGAGATTGTAGAGGATTAGTAATATCAAGAAAACGAGTGAAGATCTGTATAATTGACTCACCGGGTTTCATCTTGAAGGACTCATATTCTTGTGTCAATCTACTAATTTTGGACTCCTTCACTTGGGAGTTACCTCAAGAAGTCTCTAAATTTTATTAGATGCCGTACATGTTGATATGCGATTAAACTTGATTTTGTCAATTGCACAGAATAGTGCATTGATGGCTCGGGCATCTAGACTAGCCTGTGTCTTTTTGTGCTCAGTGTATTTATCATGTGGCTTGTCTACTAATACACCATCAATCAGTATTTTAGGCAATTTCTTGTAACCGTCTAAAACTAGCGACCAAAGATCGAAGCCCAGTGACTTTAGAAAGAAACTCATCCGTGTTTTTTTGTAGGTATAATTTGTTCCATCAAATAGTAGGGGTCTATTTATAGATTTTTCTTCACCGTTTAATATAGATTTAACACTGCCATAGATATATATACTCTCTAGATGGTTATGTATATGTATAACCTGCTCTGATATCAATTGTAGGATCATTGAGCACCTCTGGAGTGGGGTGAATAGAGTGTGTGTGTTTGTAGCAAAAAATATAAACAATTGAAAATTTTAAACTTATATACTATGGCAAGTAAAAGCAAATGATACGACAATAAATAACTTGCAGTAAAGTAAGAGTTAAGAAGATCAAACTCAGTGACACAGCGATATATACTGGTTTTCCTCTGAGAGGACTAGTCCAGTCTCGAGTATGTTTGCTCAATGTTAATCTACTATGGCACAAGCTAATTAAGAGGTTGTAGTCTTTTACAACACCATGCTTGGCGACGAGCGCACGACTAACTCCAGAGGGAAATTTGAAAACTGTAATGTTTTCTAAATGCGACATATGATACAACTCTTCAATACCAAACTCTAAATTAAACAGAAACTATACTGGCTAGGCTAAGAGTAGTATAGGCTTGATTTGAAAGTGTAGCTCGTGGAAAACACTTAGGAATGAATAGAGAAGAGAAGGAATGAGTGATTTGGAAATAGAAAATTCTTCTCTATTTATAGTATTTTTGTAGACCAAATTCAGGCAGAGTTCAGATGTAGAAATCTCGCATTCGAATGTTAGATTCAGATTTGGAGGGAATTCAAAACAAATTTGAGACTGACCTAGATCGAACTATGGCCAAGTTCTTTTAGGGTCAGAACAGAACATTCTGGACCAAATTTGTTGGATTTTGGGACTTTTTTTTAAGAAAGTAGACTTTGGATTATATATAGGTAGATAGGTAGGCTAGGATATTTATAGACTGAAAAAACCTAAGCCAGTACCGATCCTGATCAATCTTATATATTCTTCTTAGACTAAATAAAAACAAAATTACAGAAGAAATATAAAAGACTTGATCTTGATTCCAGTGCTTTGGGTTCTTGATGACGATGCGATGTTTGTAGTTTATAGCAGTAGTAAGTAGATTTAGGATGCAGACATTCTTCTAACTTAAAACTTGTAAATTTGTAGCAGTATATGTATTTTGTGTATCGACTAAAGTTGACGTTGATTATCAAAATAAGGTGTGATCATTAACCAATGGGCTAATTCTAATGATCATAAAATCAAGCATAAGCAAAATTTATTCCTAATCTAGGAGGCAGGTGCCACATACGATCATAAAATATTATTTCAGTTACATTACTTTACCGAGCGACCCTGCATATACGATTATAGTTTAGGATCTCATCCACATACTTGGTACCTTTCTTGACTTTATTTCGAACTCTCACTAGATTGCTTGATTTGCATCTAGTTTGATTATGTTCTACCATTATACTTATTTATTCATGCTAGTAAGACGAATCTTCGTAGTGGACGTATCTTCCCCTTACTATCACATCAGGAAAACGGGGCATAGACACTAGAAGCCATAAGTGTAGGTCGAGTCATTGTGAATTGTGTAAAGTTGTGGTGATACCTAGGATAGTCGTACTATTGTAAGCTTGCAACAAATTATGGAATAGGACTTGGACAACTAGGATTATTTTCTTCTCCAAGACTCTTCAGCATGATTTCTTTCATATTATCTTCTTTCTCAACATGATTGCTTTTGTATTCTTCCCTACTCGAAATTTGACTAAACCCTTCCATGTTGACTTCTTGAGTAATTCTTCTCGTTCTTTTTTGCTAAGTTGTTGGAAAGTGTCTTATGGATTAGTCTAAGGAAAAGTTTGAGAAATTATATTTATCCTTGTATTACAGAATTAAAGTTTTTGCAGCCAAAGAAATATTGACGAGATAGGACTTTAGATGACGACATCATGGGTACATATATTTCTCGAATTCTACTTAAACCATATGATATGCATGTTGATCTCTTCTCTTGTACTTTCATAAAAAGTTTATTCAAAAAATTTATGGATTTGGCCAAGATAAGCTCAAGAACCTGTGTTACCTGACATGGCAGATGTGCACTGCAGCCATCGGTCGCATTATGGAACAAAGAAGTTATTTACAGCCAGATGCACACTGGCTTGGTAGTTGTTGACCCAAACTGGATCGAAGTCAACCTTATATTGATAATTAACAAGATAATATCTATTATGATCCAACTTGACACATCAAGCTCCATCAAGCTCCAAAATGGACAATCACCACACATCAGCTCAAGACGAACATCATCGACAATTGCTATGACATGTTGCTGTTTACTTATTCTCTGAGTATATATTTTACTTTTTATTGAGTCTAGGCTATTGTAAGTTGAGTTGCACTGAGTATCTCAACCCTAGACTTTACACCCAAAGCTCCACAAACAAAAGTCCAAAAACCTGCTAAGCCCAAAACAGCCCATTGAACCTTCGGTCCCCAAGGAGACACAGTTCGGGCCGAACTCTGCCCCCTTAATTTTAGGACCTAATTTTTAGGGCTTGCTGGTTGCTAGTTGTCCATCGGCTAAATATTTAAAAATTGGGACAGAGTTCTGGATGAACTCTGCCTCTCTGGACTGTATATATAGGCCTTGATTTCTCTCATTTTCATTCATCCAATCTTTTGATCTTCTCTTCTCCTATAGCCTATACATTCAAGAGCTTATTCTTCGCTTCTAACTAGCCACAAAACTTTCCAAGCCCCCAAGGTGCTCAGTGCGAGTCAACTAGAAGTTTGTGTGCAAGAGTTTCAAAAGAAGACACTTGGACAATTCCAAGTCTCGCCATCTGCGAATCTGTAAGAAATTGGCGTGCTCTTCTGAGTAAAGGCACGTGGTTGTACACTATTTCACAAATAGTGGATTTCAATCCTGAGCTAGAGTTCTCAGGCCTGGACTAGTCTTCCACGAGAAAAATCAGGTTAAAAACTGTTGTGTCTGCGTATGCTTCTCTGATCTCTATTTATATTCTACACTTATACTCTGATTATTATTTTTGTTGGGTGGACTTGAATAGAGTTTTTTTAATTGGATATTATCGACACATACTCTATTCACCCTCCTTTAGAGTTGCCTACACGTACTTCAATTGGTATTAGAGCTCTGTTCTCTTATATCGGATTAACATCCTAAGAGTTGATCCATGGCAACCACATAACCTACCTTTTCCAACTATGGTAAGGGACAGTCCACAAATAGGCCACCCCTATTTGACGGAACTAACTACACCTATTGGAAAACTAGGATGAGTTTTTATCTTGAGTCTCTAGACTTTGATCTGTGGACCATTGTAACGGATTGTCATGACCCGTACCCGCTTTTCGGATATGAGACGTGTCCAAGCCAGCCTACGCCGCAGAGTCGGCGGTAGAACTCTGTCACGGTCATGATGCTCAAAATCACAAAATAACAACTTTATTGCTCATTCACATTTCTAAGTTTTATTACAACAATTACAAGATTTATAATGGAAATAAATACGATGTTCTTACACATTTAATAAAAATAATACCACTGCTATCTATTTCTATGTTTATGTCTACAAGAACACCCGTATCTCCCAAAGCTAAGTGAACCACAGCTAACCTGAAAAATGTTAGTTTCCAGTCAGGAATGGAACAAGCACACAAACCGACGGCAATCCAAAAATACAATAGAATTAACAAGACATAAAAATAACATATGAGGGATGAAAACTGGAAAGTAATAGATGACATGACAATTGGTGAAGACGACAAGGAAAACAAATAAAATACAACTATCTATGTGATGTAAAATATCAGTTTGGACATGTGAACGACTAGGGGTAAATCCGGCACCCTGCACGTGTCGTGTGCAGCTGGTATTCTCCACGAAATTCACGGGAGATAGTTCTGGGTAGTCCACATGTCTACTAAGATATTTCCCTCCCGACTACTCCGTGTGACGAGCGTGTCAACAAGAAGCAAGACATATGTATAACATGAAATGTATAGACTATTATGAATCGAAAAGAAATCAGAAAGTGTACTTGCCAGGGATCCCTGCTGGTGAAACCGACAATCCCGTTGCGTTTGGAATAGTCCACTTAGCATAGGGTCGATATGAAGTGGTCAGAATCACAAGATATATGAGTCTATGACTAGTCGTGGTCAAGATTCTAACTTAAGAAGGAAATTGTCTTAAGAAAGATAATTCATAATTTAATCCTTTATATATAAAAATATTCATAACTATATTTAGGAAATATTTATGGTAAACTATGAGAACTACATTTCTATTAGTTAAATAAATTTAGATAATTATCTGAAATATGGAAAATCATGGTTTTAGTCAAAATTATAATTTAGTCAGATAGGAAGTACTACAATAATAGTTTTTAGGTTAAAAATTCATATTTAAGATACCGTATAAAAATAATATGATATTATATTTTAGGAAGTATTAATTATATATATATTGATAACAATATTAACAATATCAATAAGAACTAATGACAATATTATCAATGATATATTTTCAAGATAATGGTAATAATAATATAATAATAAGGTTAATAGTACATACTTGTATACATGTATTTATACCATTACTATACTATAGTGCATACCCTATTATTAGGGCTGGCCCAATAGGTTAAGCCAACCCATAACCTAATAATTAAAAATATAAATTAAAGAGTAAATGTTATAGCTTTAAGTCCAATCCAAAACTAAATGGATATGGAAGCTCATAATCCATACAAAGAAAATTAAGCTAACAAAATAATTCAACTGTTGCCCAAACCACATTTAGCCAATTTACTCACTATTCCTAATAACTAAATAGAATTAGAAAAAGAGAAGGGGAGAGAAAGAGAGAGTCTTACACTAGAAATTGGGAAAGGAACGATGGGGAGAGGGAAATCCTGCCGGCGTCGGAGAAGCTTAGGATCCGAGGTGCGGCATCGGCGGAGGCGGCGGTCGATGGCGCGGGGTGACAAAGGGCGAGTCTCGACGGGGCACAACACTTGGGATATGGAGCGCCGTGCTCGGCTAGGCGGAGTGGTGACGCGGAGGGGTACGGTCGGATCCGTGCCGGGGGTCGCTCCGGCGAAGCGCGTCGGCGCGTGAGGCCGAGCGAAGTCGGGGTGACGCCATCTCTGGGCGACGGATGTACGGGGAATCGACGTCGGTGCGACGGAGGGGCTGCTCGCGGAGGTTACGGCATCGGCCCGGAATCTGAGCGGTCACGACGGCGCTCTGTCTCGGGGAGGCACGTACGAGGTCGAGCTGCTGGGCCCGGACGGGTCTGGCATGACGGTCGGCGCTGGAGCACTGCGGTGGCACCACAGTTCTGATGGCTCCACATCGAGCGCATGGACTCTTCGAGTGTGGAGGATGTGGTGGCGACGAGCTCGATTCTATACCAATGGCGGCGTCAAAGCGGTTTGAGTACGGATCCAAGCGGAGGGCTCCAGTGAAGGTGCGGAGTCGATCGACATCGCCACGGGGAGGTGACGAAGCGGTGGTCGCCCTCCTGAGAGAGCGCACGCCTGCACGGTGGCGACGTCTTTGGCCGACGGCTGGAGTGGATCGGCATTGGGTCGCCGGAAAGGTTAGGGTGAGGATTCTCTTTGATGTTCTGTTTGTGTATTGGATCGTGTCTGGATGTTGGACACAGGGTTGTATTATGGATGATTGTATTGTACAGGACACGAATGGGGAACTGGATGTTGACAAGGGACACGAACGTACGGGTCCGGACACGATGATTTATGTTGTGGTGGTGGACACGGTTCCTTGGACACGAAATTGTGTATTCGATGTTGTGGATGGTGTCGATGATGGTGTTAGCGGCTCTGTTGGCGGTGGTGATGATACTGATGATGATATGGTGGAGATGTAATTTTGGTGCTTGGGTCGACGGAGTGGTCGGACTTGTCGAGGTGGTGATTCGATCGGTTATGGTGGTGGCGGGGGAGTCCTGTTGGTGATGACTGCGGTGTCAGGGAAGGAGGTTGGCTGTGGTTGTGGTTTCGTGGCTGTGGTTGTGGTTTGGTGAGAAAAGATGGAGAACTCCCTTTATAGAGGAAGTTAATCTCCTAGTACGATAAGGATGAAAATCCTAATATATAAGACTTTCCTTTAAACCTAAATACATTTAAACCAAAACTTATTAGTAGATTAGTTTAAATCGATTATTTAGTACTTAATCAAATAATTTTATATTTAATAGATAAGTATTTAAATCAAATATAATTATTTAAAAACCATTTATTTCAATCAAAATCTATTAATAGATAATAATCAAAATTTAATATTTATCAAATAATTTAAATAATAATAAACTTTAAAATAAATTAATCCAGTCATAACTCATTAAATGTAATAATAATTTTAAATCTTTACTCAATATTATCACAAACTATTAAAATATATTCGATAATATCTATTTAAAAACAACTTGGACAAAACCCTTTTAGAATTAAACAAAATAATTGTTAAATCAAATAAATTCAAGATTTAATCAAAGTCAATTTATACTAGCTATTATTAATAACATAAAAATACATTTAGCCCAACAAAACTTAGTAGTTTGTAAATAATAATAATTTAAAATAATTCCTTGAAATAATACTCTTACTAAAGGATATTTTGAAACATATTTTAGAATGATTAACATGTCTAAATATATCATTTATAAAATCATAAGAGAATAGTTTCACAAATATATAAAAATTATAATAACAACATATTTTCCAACTAGAATTAAAGTCAATAAAATAATAATAAAAACTAAAATCCGAAAAGAGGAGTTACAAATCTACCCACCCTAGAAATAAATTCGTCCTCGAATTTAAGGAATGACTAGGATAGATAGGCTCGATAGGTTCGAAGGGAACTGTAGTAACAAAATCTTAAATAAAATTGGTATTGGTTAATAAAATAAGATCCCGTGTAACGAAAACTTTCTTAATAAGAAATATTGATCAAAGGAAGGATGGGAGAGGAAAAATAGTAATAACAATAATAATAAATAAATAGATAGGGTTTGATGTTAGAGTCTTGTGGTCTTGGTTCATAAAAGGTTCTAAGTGTTCTCAAAAATTCGACCCAAGCTAATAATGACCTCAAGGATAATTCATCAATAGGAGCCTCTACCCACCTTAGAAATATTATTCTCAAAATTTTGAATGGCACGATTAGTCATGATTAATGATATAAGAAATAATGCGATCATTGATCAAAATGGGTTAGATTGTGAATATAATTGAACTTTAAGAAAAGATAACACGTGGCACGAGTATAGTCAAAGGGTCTAGTCACCATGGTCAAGGATATAGTTGAAAGATGATTGACTAAACTAGAAAATCGTTAGGCACGGTTAACTAGCATTAGTCAACAATCAACTTCTGGCAGAGTCTAGGAATGGTTAGAGTCATTATGATGTAGTTAAGATGTAGTCGCGATTAAGGTTAATTACATAAGCCATCCAAGCGTAATCAAGCTTCTGAGAAGATTGGCACGAGCACGAACATGATCAAAATAGTCATGATCATAGTTGGAAGGGAAATTTAAACTTTGGTTATAATTAAGTGGAAAAATTATTCAAGATCGATCAAGGTTGAAATCATCTTGGTACGAACAACTAGCTAAACAAAATTATTTAGGCAGGATTATAGAATCGAATTCTAGGAGAATATGTGAATTGGCACGATCGAATTAAAATCGAATAGTCAAGTTGTGATCTGAAGGCATTTAAGGATGGTCCAAATCGGAATCGTTCTAACACGATCGGTTGTGTAGGCATGATCATAGAATCAAACCTTAGGAGAGGATATGAATTGACTCGATCGAAATATAATAAAAGGAGTCTAGTCATAATCGAAATTGTTCAAGGATGATCAAATCTAAAATTGTTTCGATATGCTTAAAATATTTATCCACGATTATTTATGCACGAGTTTAGAATCAAAATCTAGGTAAGTTGTAGGAACTCAGTCGAACTTGCATTAAAAGATGACAATCTGAAAAATAGTAGGATAAGAAAGGAAGGAAGAATTACCAGTTTATTGAGAAGGTCGTAACTAGGAATAAGCACAAATCGATTAGAAAAACTTAATAGTTATATGCCAATAAGACGTAGTCTCTATGGTATTCGAAACTTGTAAACATAATCGAAGTCATTTTACCAAGAATTTATACCTCGCCAGTGTACATCTAGCTGTATTAAACCCTTGGTTCCACAACTCAAGCTATGTTGAGGTAACGAATACCCTATCAACTCTATCTAATCTTGACATAACAACTCAAGGATGAAATAAGACGACCAAGACATAATTTTTTAATAATGTTCGATCACCCATGCTTACTTAAAATTATTTTAACTTAGAGGTCATGACATGCCAGTGCGCTGCTGGCTGCAGTGAACCCGCAGTCTCGATAATTCAAATAAGTGACGACAGTGCACTGCTGTCTTGTCATTGCAAGCCATCAAAATTATTCAAACTATGTCTCCAAGAATATCAAAGGAGTTTAAACTATTATACAAGTTGATAAAGATAGAGAAAGTGTAAGTATCTGTTCTTCAAGTATAAGATCAGCTTCTTGAAAAGAAAAACAATTAATTAGGAGGGATAATGGTCGAAGTCAAAAAAAAATCTTATAATCCTTATTTTACGGACATTGAATATTCAACGATTGAGAGAAAACTTTTGGAAAAAAAACTTAACTCGAGATTAATAGACAATTGAGTGAGAAGTGATTTTTTTTAGGTCCAAGGAAAAGAACATAAGTGATACGAACTTATGATATGTCGATGTTTAGAAAAGACATAAGATAAAGTTGTACAAATGATCATGATTAGGGAGAAAATGACCGAAGACAAAAGAAATATAAATATAAATTTATATTTCTCTAATGTTCAAGATCGAGGAAAAATATATTAAAAGCACTATGTCTACCTATTATGAATATATTTATACACAAATATATATATGTATAGCCTAAGTAAATCCCAACAATCCCAAAATATCATTCTAAGAGAAGGTTATCATATTTCCAAGAAAATGTAAATTTGAATAACAGTGATACATATATTATATTTAATATATAATTTATAGAAATTATTCACAACACTAGAAATAGACTACCAATATATATGCACATCTTATATATATACATGGACGACTTGGTCAACCTACATGACCACCAGGTCTTGGGTTGGGTTCGGGCTAGTTTGGGACAACCAGGTATTCTAAAAGCCAATAATATTAATAATAAGTAATTAAATTATTCCTAGGGTTATGTCACGATTTGGCCTGGTTTTCTTAGTTATGGTACACCTATGGCTCGACCTTCTCTACCATGGCTAGAACATTAGTCAAGGCACACGACCACACTATCCGTGCCATAATTTCTAGTCATCTTGTACTCTAAATCTTAACCATGACTAAACCCTTCTATATTATAAATGAATATTAATAAAATTCCAAAAATCATAATTTAACTCGAATAAATAAAGAGAATATTTTCAAAATTTTGGGAAGAGGGTTAGGGAGAAAACAAAGGGAAGCCTCCCCTATAAATAGGAGATGAGAAGCCCTGAATAGGAAGGATCAAATCTATGAACAAATCCTCCCATGAATTAAATTGGGTTTGATCCAACCTTATTCCAAATCAATCACAAAATATTATCCTATATTATTAACTAGTCTTTAAAATAGATTCAATCATCAAAATATTGTTAAGAGTAATTTAAATATTTATAGATGTACATTTACCATAAATGCAATATCTTCTAAAATAATATAGCAATAATTTAAATCTAAACATAATAATTGATAATAATCAGTTAATCCTAGGAAAATTCTCTTCTAAAATTTGGCAATCTCATTTCTTTCAAAAATACCTAAAATAGAAATAGAAATGGAAGTTATTCTCTGACTAGAAAATACTTTAAAAAAAAAGTAGAAAATTTTTCAAAAAGTCGAAAATAGACTTACAAATCTTAGGTTATACCATCGGATCAAATTACAATAGTACTTCCTTATATGAAAGTCATCTAATGGAGTTTAGAATTAAATGAGACCTATGTAGCAACCTTAACTACCCAATTGGTCAAATTAAAATGGGGACTCCTAGTCCTGACCATTCTCCTAAAATTGACTTACTCCTAGTTGTGAATGAGCATTTCCTAGTCGCAGGCTTGCAGTAGTACGACTAACTTAAGTACTACCACAAGTTCACACAATTTTACGAAAACAGACCTGCATGGGCCATCACAAAAACTTGTCACGACCCGCACCCGTTTTTCGTATACGAGACATGTCCAAGCCAGCCTACGACGCAGTGTCGACGGTAGAACGCTGTCATGGTCATGATGCTCAAAATTACAAAATAACAACTTTATTGCTCATTCACATTTCTAAGTTTTATTACAACAATTACAAGATTTATTTTGGAAAGAAATACGATGTTCTTACACATTTAATGAAAATAATACCACTGCTATCTATTTCTAGGTTTATGTCTTCAAGTACACACGTATCTTCCAAAGCTAAGTGAATCCACGGCTAACCTGAAAAATGTTGGTTTCTAGTCAGGAATGGAACAAGCGCACAAGCCGACGGCAATGCGAAAATATAATAAAATTAACAAGACATAAAAATAACATATGAGGGATGAAAACTGGAAAGTAACGTATGACATGACAAGTGGTGTAGAAGACAAGGAAAACAAATAAAATACAACTATTTATGTGATGTAAAATATCAGTTTCGACATGTGAACGGCTAGGGGGTAAATCCGGCACCATGCACGTGTCGTATGTAGCTGCTATTCTCCACGAAAGACATGAGGAATAGTTCTGGGTAGTCCACATGTCTACTAAGATATTTCTCTCTCCCCACCCGACTACTCCGTGTGACGAGCGTGTCAACAAGCAGCAAGACATATGTATAAACATGAAATGTATAGACTACTATGAATCGAAAAGCAATCAGAAAGTGTACTTGCCTGGGGTCCCTGCTGGTGAAACCGACAATCCCGTTGCGTTTGGAATAGTCCACTTAGCCAAGGGTCGATATGAAGTAGTCAGAATCACAAGATATATGAGTCTATGACTAGTCGTGGTCAAGATTCTAACTTAAGAGGGAAATTGTCTTAGGAAAGATAATTCATAATTTAATCCTTTATATATAAAAATATTCATAACTATATTTAGGAAATATTTATGGTAAACTATGAAAACTACATTTCTATTTTTTAAATTAAATTTAGATAATTATCTAAAATATGGAAAATCATGGTTTTAGTCAAAACTATAATTTAGTCAAATAGGAAGTACTACAATAATAGTTTTTAGGTTAAAAAGTCATATTTAAGATACCATATAAAAATAATATATTATTATATTTTAGGAAGTATTAATTATATATATATTGATAATAATATTAACAATACCAATAAGAACTAATGACAATATTATCAATAATATATTTTCAAGATAATGGTAATAATAATATAATAATAAGGTTAATAGTACATACTTGTATACATATATTTATACCATTACTATACTATAGTGCATACCCTATTATTAGGGTTGGCCCAATAGGTTAAGCCAACCCATAACCTAATAATTAAAAATATAAATTAAAGAGTAAATGTTATGGCTTTAAGTCCAATCCAAAACTAAATGGATATGGAAGCCCATAATCCATACAAAGAAAATTAAGCTAACAAAATAATTCAATTGTTGCCCAAACCACATTTAGCCAATTTACTCACTATTCCTAATAACTAAATAGAATTATAAAAAGAGAAGGGGGAGAGAGAGAGAGTCTTACACTGGAAATTGGGAAAGGAACGATAGGGAGAGGAAAATCCCGTCGGCGTCAGAGAAGCTCAGGATCCGAGGCACGGCGTCAGCGGAGGCGACGGTCGCCGACGCGGGACGACAGAGGGCGAGTCTAGGCGAGGCACAGCGCTCGGGATTTGGAGCGCAGCGCTCGGGATCTGGAGCGCAGCGCTCGGCTAGGCGAAGTGGTGACGCGGAGGGGTACGGTCGGATCCGTGCTGGTGGTCGCTCCGGTGGAACGCGTCGGCGCATGAGGCCGGGCGAAGTCGGGGCGACGCCAGCTCTGGGCGGCGAATGTACGGGGAATCGACGTCGGTGCGGCGGAGGGGCTGCTCGCGGAGGTCACGGCGTCAGCCTGAAATCAGAGGGGTCGCGGCGGTGCTCTGGCTCGGAGAGGCGCACGCGAGGTCGAGCTGCTGGGCCCGCACGGGTCTGGCACGGCGGTCGGTGCTAGAGCACTGCGACGGCTCCGCAGTTCTGATGGCTCCACGTCGAGGGCAGGGACTCGTCGAGTACGGAGGATGTGGTGGCGACGAGCTCGGTTCTATACCAATGGCGGCGTCAAAGCGGTTCGAGGACGGATCCGAGCGGAGGGCTGCAGTGAAGGTGTGACGTCGGTCGACATCGCCACAGGGAGGTGACGAAGCGGTGGTCGCCCGCCTGGGAGAGCGCACGCCGACGCGATGGCGACGTCGTTGGCCGACGGCTAGAGTGGATCGGCGTTGGGGTCGTCGAAAATGTTAGGATGAGGGTTCTCTTTGATGATCTGTTTGTGTATTAGATCGTGTCCGGATGTTGGACACAGGGTTGTACTTTGGATGATTGTATTATACAGGACACCAATTGGGAACTGGATGTTGACAAGGGCTACAGACGTACGGATCCAGACACGACGATTTATGTTGTGGTGGTGGACACGGTTCCTTGGACGCAAAATTGTGTATTCGATGTTGTGGATAGTGTCGATGATGGTGTTGGCGGCGGTGTTGGCGGTAGTGATGATGCTGATGATGATATGGTAGAGATGTGATTTTGGTGCTTGGGTCGACGGAGTGGCCGGACTTGTCGAGGTGGTGAGTCGATCGGTTATGGTGGTGGCAGGGGAGTCCTGTTGATGATGGCTGCGGTATCAGGGAAGTAGGTTGGCTGTGGTTGTGGTTTCGTGGGGGTACCGGTGAACGAGGATTGCATTATGAGAAAAGATGGAGGAACTCCCTTTATAGAGGAAGTTAATCTCCTAGTACGATAAGGATGAAAATCCTAATAGATAAGACTTTCCTTTAAACCTAAATACATTTAAACCAAAACTTATTAGTAGATTAGTTTAAATCGATTATTTAGTAATTAATCAAATAATTTTATATTTTAATAGATAAGTATTTAAATCAAATATAATTATTTAAAAACCATTTATTTTAATCAAAATCTATTAATAGATAATAATCAAAATTTAATATTTATCAAATAACTTAAATAATAGTAACCTTTAAAACAAATTAATCCAGTCATAACTCATTAATATGTAATAATAATAATTTTAAATCTTTACTCAATATTATCACAAACTATTAAAATATATTCGATAATATCTATTTTAAAACAACTTGGACAAAACCCTTTTAGAATTAAACAAAATAATTGTTAAATCAAATAAATTCTAGATTTAATCAAAGTCAATTTATACTAGCTATTATTAATAACATAAAAGTACATTTAGCCCAACAAAATTTAATACTTTGTAAATGAAAATACTTTAAAATAATTCCTTGAAATAATACTCTTACTAAAGAATATTTTGAAACATATTTTAGAATAATTAACATGTCTAAATATATCGTTTATAAAATCATACGAGAATAGTTTCACAAATATATAAAAATTATGATAACAACATATTTTCCAACTAGAATTAAAGTCAATAAAATAATAATAAAAACTAAAATCTGGAAAGAGGAGTTACACGGATGGTTACAAAAGGTCCGCCAAAATAGCTGTCGAGGGGACTCTTGTTGAAAAACCCCACGATAAACATTCTGACCAGAAAAAGAAACAGGCAAGTCTAGATGCTAGGGCTATTAATGCTCTCTTTTGTGCAATAGACATGACTGAATTCAAAAGGCTCTCTACATGCTCCACCCCACACGAAGTATGGATGCTTCTGGAGGTGACTCATGAAGGTACCACACAGGTTAAAGTATCAAAGATCAGTCGTCTGGCACAAGAATACGAGGCATTCAAAATGAAGCCAAATGAGATGATTACTCAGATGTTCACCAGATTCATCGACATCGTCAACCCTCTATCTTTCCTTGGCAAAGTATATTCCAACAATGAGAAGATACGAAAAGTGCTAAGAGGATTGCCGAAGATATGGAACCCCAAGGTGTAAGCCCCTGTTTTTCAAATTTTAGTTAAATTAGTGCTAATTAAATTTTTATGTCATTTATAGCCTTAAATAATTATTAGGAATTTTTAAGAATTTTCTAGAAATTTTAAATGATTTTTAAATGAATTTTTAATACAAAAATATTGATCTGTAATTTTCTAAAAAGTTTTAATATCATTTTGCAATTTTTTGAAATGTTTTTATATCAGTTTGTAATTAGTGAATTATTTGAAATTGAGGAATACAAATAATATTTGCATTTGACCACTGTTAAAGCCTAGTTGCAATAACCTAATTCCTTAGGGCCCTAATTCTAAACTACCCAAACCCCCCCGACCAGACTCTCTCTCTCTCTCCTCTCACCCACTCTCGTTGACCCCCGACCGACGACTGCCCGACCGCCACGCCGTCCTGCCCCGGCCATTTTCGGCTGCCCCGACCGACGTTAAGCCCCTATTTAAACCCCTGCAGCCCCCTGACCTAGCCACGACCACCACGAAGCACCACAGCCCCCCAACTACCCTGTTCTTCCCCGAAACCCTAGTCCTAACCCTAACTCCGGCGTAACCCCACCGCCGCCTTGTCGCTCGTCCTCGCCGTTTGTCTCTACCACCATTAGCTTTGCCTCGACGAGACGACCGCAGCGCCACCACTCTGCCACCGTCACGACGCCTCCTCCGCCGTCCACGACCATCGAATCACCCCCCCAAAGCTGGACACGTAAGTAGCAGTACGAGACTGTGTCGTACGTGTCTCGTACGTATATATGGTTCGCCGTGTCCTGGCGAACATTTTGGTAGAACTGGACACGAGAGAATCGAACCGTGTGTGTCATGCTAGCATGGACACATGGATACCTGTGTCCTTAACTGTCTGGACACAGGACCGATATTTTATTTTTTATATATAATGTAAACCTAAACAGGAATAAAATAAACCTAAACCTAACCCCTAACACAACCCATGGGCTGACCCCCTGGCCAGCCCATCCTATTCTAACCCCCCTTCCCCCCCCCCCCCCCGTGCGCAGCAGCTCGGGTTCGAGCTGTGCTGCTGTTGTTTCTTTTTCTTTTTCTTTTCTTTTCAGTTTTATATATATATTTATATATATATGTATAAATATATATATTAGTATATATATATATGTGTATACTGTTTTTGACAGTATTTTATATATATGTATATATATTTTATAGTTAGTAAATTTTATATATATATGTTTATATTTATATATATATACATATATGTATATATGTTTATATTTATATATATATACATATATGTATATATGTATATATATTTTCATGTGTATATATATATATATTATATATACACTATATTATTAAGTGTTTTCTTATATATATATATATATATATATATATATATATATATATATATATATATATATATATATATATATATATATATATATTTGTATATATATATATACTTTATAAATTAAGTATTTTCTTTATAAATATATATATGAACTTTTAAAACACATGTATGTATATTTTTACTATGCATAATTTTATCATATTAAAATAATAATATTTATTTTACACTATTACCAAATTATATTTTTAGTGTATTTAAATTACTGCAACCATTTGGTGTCCAAGTCTAGCATGGGTTTTTGGACCCAAATGTGTTTTCATACATTCAAGACCTGTACAAGTCATATTGGACTTGATTCATGGCCTTGGGTCCTGTATTTGAACTTTGGTTCAAATTATATACATGGACAAAATATGCAGATAATTAATTATTTAAATTCAATTTTGTACAAATGCTGTTTTTGATTTTCTAAAAATACTTAAAGTGTTGTTAAAATTATGGAAAAATAGTATTTAGATACTATGTTAAGTTAGCTAATTTAGTATAATTTTTGTAGTATTTAATTTACTGTTTTACCACTAGTTTGGCATATGAAACCAAAACTCATTTTCTGTATACTTAGGAAAACTGATTTTTATAAAATACTTGTACTGGTTAATAAATTCTAGAAAAATTATAATAAATTTCTATAATTAGCAAGGATCGTTTTGGTACTTCGTTTTATGTAAAACTAGGCTTTTTGTCTACTTCAAAAATTGTTAGAACACAATGGTCTTTTGATTTATTTATTGATTAATTACGACTTGTAGCTTTTAGTGTTATTTTGAGTTTTAGCCGTGTTGAACCCCACCCTCACTAGTGTAAAGACCCTAGAAAGTTAGTTAAAGTTGTGTGTCATCCCATATTGGTCTCCTATGCCAAAGTCATCATTTTGGCTAGGTGCCCAGTCACAAGTCGTGTTTCACCAATTAGTGTCCTAGTATTTTAGCTTAGTGTAAAAACTAAGTTATTGTATTTACTTCTACAGTGACGAGTTACCGGACATCCATAGCACTGTTATCGCAGCTTGTTTTGTTTTGCTTTGCTAGAGGCAAGTACTTTCTATAAACTTTGCATACTGCTATAACAATAAACTGTGATTTACCAACCATGTTAAATGCTGATCCTTGGGGTAGCAAGTTAGAACTTTACATGTTGTATTACTTTCAGTCTCTACCATATTTATACCGTATCTCATATCTCTCACATGTTTAAATAACGGGTTAAGGGGAAACTGTTAGTATTGTACGTAAACATGACCCCTTTCTCCGTATGTATTTACCGCGCTCGGTGACATTTTATATGTGACCTTGCCGTATGTTCTGATCCCGCGTTTGTGTATGGATATACACCGATGCCGTTCGTGCACGTATATGCACACCAGAAAAACTTGATATGTGCCGCTGTACATCCTATACACCTATTGACCGATTCACGTACATGCTACGGTTTTAAACTTTTAAACTATATGTTGTTAATTCTAAAAAGAACTAATTAACCCATGATATGCCATGATTCCAGTTTATTACATTCCTGTTCATGCTTCGTATATTTAGTTTGCTGGAATCAGTGCTTGCTCCCGTCCTGACAGGATAACGTTGTAGGTATCCTTACTGAGGAGGAGTTACTCTGTGACACGTACTATGGAGATACTGCCGAGGACCCGGCTCTGCCTTACGAGGATGTTCCTCAGGGAACCTCACCTAGTTGTCTTTTGTTTACTTAGACTTTTGAGAGTAGACATGTATTAGACTATATCTTTTTGTAACTGGACAAGTATCCAGTTTTACTTTGCAGTTCACTTGTACTTGGACATTTTTACTATATACGACGACTTTTGTGTTTGGAGCATTTATGATTCTTCTTCACTTATAGAACTGTTAGCACATTTAGTCTTATCCTGTTGTCTTTAGAACAGCTTACTACATTTTATCTTAACGTAGGCTGGGCATGACTCGGCCTGGCCCAACAATTTGGGTAACGGGTCGTGACATGTTTTTAGTGGTGGCCCACGCAGGTCCTGACTAAACTATTTGGTTACGTTATTGTACCAAGCATGCCTGCAATTAGGAACTTAAGGTAATTAGACAACATTAGGAAAGACGCTTCGAACACCTAGAGGAATGCTAGGATTGCAACATAGGAAATATAACGCATGTTTGCTATTATAATTAGATTTTCTTGCATATGATTACTTACCTTAAACAAGTCCTTATAAGTCTTTTTATGTGTAATTTAGATGGTGCTTACTCGTTCATCCCAGTATGTTACCCCCGAGATTGGGGCCCTCCATATCCAGTCAGTTGACCAGTTGACTGATACATCTCCACCTACCACATTCCCCCACTCCACAGATCCACAGACCCAGATACCACAACCACCTTCCACATCACAGGCCCAGCAGGACCCGATACTTCCACCACCCCCTATCACTATACCCATCCAGGCTTCCGTCACACTCGACGGGAACCAGCTGCTCACACTAATTCAGGGGTTCCTAACAACCCATCAGGAGCAGACTACCCTACTCCGCCAGAGCATGGAGCGTTCTGAGGGACGTCCCATGGTCCCACCACATGTAGAGCCACGGCAGAGAGCGGGGACGATCAAGGACTTCATGGGTCTGAATCCCAAGGAGTTCTCAGGGACTGTGGGCATAGTAGTAGCTGATGACGGGCTAGATTCGGTAGAGAGGAAGCTTCTGGGAGTTAGGATGTCGGATGACCTCCAGGTCGAGGCAGCGGTATTTCTGCTGATAGACTTAGCAGGAGTCTGGTTCCGAAATGAGCCGTTGTTTGCGAGAGGGAGAGCCACCTGGGATCAGTTCAAGACCCAGTTCAAGAAGAAATTCTTCTCGACTACTGCTAGAGTAGCCATGGGGCTACGATTCCAGAACATCCAGCAGGGGAACCGTTCTGTTGATGACTATGCGGCAGAGTTTAGTCGCCTGAGCCGTTTTGCTCCTAGTCTGGTTACAGATCCAGAGGAGATGACCCGTAGATTTTGCCATGGTCTAGTTCCAGACATTGGCATTCCTATAGCGGCGAACGGTACGACTGACTACTACCAGAGCCTAGAGTTGGCCCGGAGCATCGAGGAGCGTCTTCTGTCATGCAAGAGGCCGGCTTCTGTACATCATGAGGGACCGTCCAAGCATCAGGCTTTCCAGCAGAGAGCACCGTCGCCGCCCCAGCAGACTTACCGTCCCCCTACATCACATCACCCGACCCCGCCAGTTAGAGCCCCGGGACCCCGGCAGCAGCAGCAGCCGAAGGGAGCTTTGTGTGTATACTGTAAGAGACCAGGCCACGACTCTTTCGTCTGCAGGAAGAGGTTGGGTCAGTATTTAGCTTGTGGGTCTGCCACCCATCAGCTTCGAGAGTGCCCAGTAGCGAAGACTAGAGGACCGCTTCCGACTCAGCAGCAGAGGTTTGGGCAGCATCTGCAGCAGCAGAAGGGACCTCAGGGGAAGGTTTATAGCCTAGCCCTCGAGCCGGAGCCGGAGCAGGTTTCGGAGCCAGATTACTTAGCTGACGTCATCACAGGTCATGTTTATTTGCATACTTTTCTAGCTCTATGCTTGTTTGATTCTGGTGCATCTCATAGCTTCCTGTCATTAGAGTTCATGCATGAACATCACTTAGTATCTATACCTACTACGGAGATTAGTAGAGTAATGACGGAAGGAGGACCAATGCCTATTAAAGCTAGCTATAGATGCTCTATTATGATAGTCGGGAGAGAGTTTGAGCGGCGATTCTTTGTGATGCCACTCCCCGGTTATGATATCATATTGGGGATGGACTGGCTTTGCTATGCCCATGCATCTATAGATTGTCATGAGGGTAGTATTTTGTTCAGTCCCCCGGGCACAGCACCATTCAGTGTCAGGAGGACAGGACCGGAGATCAGCCTAGAGCCTAACTGTTGTGCTACAATTGGGGACGCAGCACCGCCACACCCTATCATTAGGGAGTTTATGGATTTATTCCCAGAGGATCTTCCAGGACTTCCGTCTGACAGAGATGTGGAGTTCACCATAGATTTAGTGCCGGGTTCATCACCAGTATCCCGGGCTTGCTATAGAGTGAATCCCAAGGAGGCCATAGAGATGAAAGAGCAGATTGATGACCTGTTGAAAAAGGGTTTCATTCGATCCAGTGCTTCTCCATGGGGAGCACCAGTGCTCTTTGCGCCTAAGAAGGATGGTACAGTCCGGTTGTGTATTGACTACCGGGCCTTGAATGCCATCACCATTAAGAACAAATATCTTCTGCCCAGGATAGATGATTTGTTCGACCAGTTGAGCGGGGCGAAGGTATTTTCCAGGATAGACTTGAGATCCGGCTACCACTAGGTGAAGGCTAGGCCAGCAGACATCCAGAAGACGGCGTTCAATACGAAGTACGGGCAGTACGAGTTTCTGGTGATGCCATTTGGTCTCACAAATGTGCCAGCTGTCTTTATGAACTTGATGAATAAGACATTTTACCAGTATCTGGATAAGTTCGTCGTGGTGTTTATCGACGACATCCTGATATACTCGAAGATGCCAGAGGAGCATGCAGAGCACTTGCGGATAGTTTTAGGGATTCTGAGGTAGGAGAGATTGTTTGCCAAATTCCCGAAGTGCGAGTTGTTTTTAGACCGAGTGGAGTTTCTCGGCCATGTAGTCACTGGAGATAGAATCTCGGTAGATCCCAAGAAGATTGCTGCAGTTGAGACGTGGAAGGCTCCGACGTCAGTTTCAGAGATCAGGAGCTTTCTGGGTTTAGCCGGCTATTATAGAAAGTTCGTCCCGGACTTTGCTAAGATATCTGAACCCATGACGAAGCTGACACGGAAGGACGCAGAGTACATTTGGTCAGAGGACTGCCAGACAACATTTGAGGAGCTGAAGAGGAGGCTGACGACCGCTCCAGTTCTGACTTTACCTTCAGGTTCTGAAGGTTTCACCATATACAGTGATGCTTCTGGAAATGGGCTAGGATGTGTCCTGCAGCAGCATGGGAAAGTGATTGCTTATGCATCTAGGCAATTACGGACTCATGAGAGGAATTATCCTACCTATAACCTCGAGTTAGCTGCGGTGATCTTTGCACTCAAGTTATGAAAACATTACTTATACGGAGAGCGTGTGGAAATCTTTACTGACCACAAAAGCCTGAAGTATGTGTTCACACAGAAAGAGCTGAACATGAGGCAAAGACGATGGTTGATGTTGATGAAGGACTTCGACATCGATTTACAGTATCACCCCGGAAAGGCAAATATGGTGGCGGATGCGCTGAGCAGGCATTCGATGGCATGGTATCTGATGATTAATCGACATTTGCGGGAGGATCTGGAGAAGCTAGGTATCGAGCTAGTTCGGCCAGGATCAGTGATACAGATGATGGCGCTTGACATTCAGTCAGGTTTGATGGAGCAGATCCGGAAGGCACAGTTTACAGATGAAAGCCTTCGCAGACTTCAACCCCAGGCGTTAGCTGGATTGCTAGATGACTTCACGATAGCAGAGGATGGATCCCTGAGGCATGGCAGCCGATTGTGCGTGCCGAAGGGAGAGCTGGTAGAGGCTGTTTTGCAGGAGGCACACCGATCGAGATATTCTATTCATCCTGGTGCTAACAAGATGTACCGTGACTTGCGGGAACATCTTTGGTGGCACGGGATGAAGAGGGATGTGTCGTATTTTATCTCGAGATGTCTAGTTTACCAGCAGGTCAAGGCAGAGCGCCAGAGGCCAGCTGGTTTGTTGTAGCCGTTACCTATTCCCGAGTGGAAGTGGGAACATATTACGATGGACTTTGTCTCAGGGCTTTCTCGTTTCCAAGGAGGAAAGGATGCCATTTGGGTCATCATAGACAGGCTGACGAAGTGTGCGCACTTCATACCCTTCAAGGTGGGGCTTTCCACCGAGAAGTTGGCGGAGCTATACATGCAGCAGATAGTTCGCCTACACGGAGTGTCGGTGAGCATCGTGTCAGACAGAGACAGCAGATTCACATCCCACTACTGGAGGAGCATGCAGGAGGAGTTGGGCAGTAGGCTCAAGTTCAGTACGGCATACCACCCACAGACAGATGGGCAGTCCGAGAGGACGATACAGACACTGGAGGATATGCTGAGGACCTGCGTGCTGGACTTCGGAGGATCATGAGAGAGCCATCTGCACTTGGTAGAGTTTTCATACAACAACAGCTACTAGGCCAGTATTGGTATGTCTCCTTTCGAGGCGCTATATGGACGACGATGTCGCACACCGCTCTTTTGGGATGATGTTGGAGACAGAGTTATGCTTGGGCCAGAGATGATCACGGATGCAGCAGAAAAAGTCGGGATGATCAGAGACAGGCTCAGAGTAGCTCAGGATAGGCAGAAGCACTGGGCTGATGCTAGTCGCAGGCCGATGGAGTTCGCAGACGGTGATATGGTGCTAGTGAAGATATCACCTACTCGAGGGATGATCCGGTTCGGACGAGGAGGGAAGCTGAGCCCCAGATACATCGGATCGTTCGAGATACTTGGCAGGATCGGAGAGGTAGCTTACAGGGTTGCACTTCCACCCAATCTAGCAGGAGTTTACGACGTCTTTCACGTATCTCAGCTGAGAAGATATGTTCCAGACCCCAGTCATGTGCTAGATCATTCAGAGTTGGAGGTCGGACCGAGCCTTACAGTTTTTGAGCAGCCAGTGGAGATATTAGACAGGAGAGAGAAGAGGCTGAGGAACAAGGTTATACCCCTAGTACGAGTAGCTTGGAGCCGTCACTCCCCAGGTGAATCTACTTGGGAGAGGGAGTCGGACATGAGGGAGAGATACCCTTACTTGTTCGATCCAACCGCTGCGAGGGAACCACCCGTTCCCGCTTGATACCTTAGAGGTTAGTTTCGATCGCAGCCTTAGTCATTTTGTTGCATTGCTTGCCATGTTAGAATATTGTAGGGTCTTCAATCCTTGTGAATTTCGAGGATAAAATTTTTCAAGGAGGGAAGACTTGTAAGCCCCTGTTTTTCAAATTTTAGTTAAATTAGTGCTAATTAAATTTTTATGTCATTTATAGCCTTAAATAATTATTAGAAATTTTTAGGAATTTTCTAGAAATTTTAAATGATTTTTAAATGAATTTTAAATGAATTTTTAATACAAAAATATTGATCTGTAATTTTCTAAAAAATTTTAATATCATTTTGTAATTTTTTGAAATGTTTTTATATCAGTTTGTAATTAGTAAATTGTTTGAAATTGAGGAAAGCAAATAATATTTTGCATTTGACCACTGTTAAAGCCTAGTTGCAATAACCTAATTCCTAAGGGCCCTAATGCTAAACTACCCAAACCCCCCCCCCCCCCGACCAGACTCTCTCTCTCTCCTCTCACCCACTCTTGTTGACCCCCGACCGACGACTGCCCGACCGCCACGCCGCCCTGCCCCCGCCATTTCCGGCCGCCCCGACCGACGTTAAGCCCCTATTTAAACCCCTACAGCCCCCCGACCTAGCCACGACCACCACGAAGCACCACAGCCCCCCCAACCACCCTGTTCTTCCCCGAAACCCTAGCCCTAACCCTAACTCCGGCGTAACCCCACCGCCGTCTCACCGCTCGTCCTCGCCGTTTGTCTCCACCACCATTAGCTTCACCTCGACGAGACGACCGCAGTGCCACCACTCCGCCACCGTCACAACGCCTCCTCCGCCGTCCACGACCATCGAATCTCCCCCCAAAGCTGGACACGTAAGTAGCAGTACGAGACTGTGTCGTACGTGTCTCGTACACGTATATATTGTTCGTCGTGTCCTGGCAAACATTTTGGTAGAACTGGACACGAGAGAATCGAACCGTGCGTGTCGTGCTAGCATGGACACATGGATACCTGTGTCCTTAACTGTCTGGACACAGGACCGATATTTTATTTTTTTATATATAATGTAAACCTAAACAGGAATAAAATAAACCTAAACCTAACCCCTAACACAACCCATGGGCTGACCCCCTGGCCCGCCCATCCTATTCTAAACCCCCTTCCCCCGCGCAGCAGCTCGGGTTCGAGCTGTGCTGTTGTTGTTTCTTTTTCTTTTTCTTTTCTTTTTTCTGTTTTTTTTCTTTTCAGTTTTATATATATATTTATATATATATATGTATATATATATATATATATATATATATATATATATATATATATATATATATATATATATATATATATATATATATATATATGTATACTGTTTTTGACAGTATTTTATATATATGTATATATATTTTATAGTTAGTAAATTTTATATATATATGTTTATATTTATATATATATACATATATGTATATGTATATATATTTTCATGTGAAAAAAAATATATATATATATTATATATATACACTATATTATTAAGTGTTTTCTTATATATATATATATATGTTTGTATATATATATATACTTTATAAATTAAGTATTTTCTTTATAAATATATATATATATGTACTTTTAAAACACATGTATGTATATTTTCACTATGCATAATTTTACCATATTAAAATAATAATATTTATTTTGCACTATTACCAAATTGTATTTTTAGTGTATTTAAATTACTGCAACCATTTGGTGCCCAAGCCTAGCATGGGTTTTTGGACCCAAATATGTTTTCACACATTCAAGACATGTACAAGTCATATTGGACTTGATTCATGGCCTTGGGTCCTGTATTTGAACTTTGGTTCAAATTATATACATGGACAAAATACGCAGATAATTAATTATTTAAATTCAATTTTGTACAAATGCTGTTTTTGATTTTCTAAAAATACTTAAAGTGTTGTTAAAATTATGGAAAAATAGTATTTAGATACTATGTTAAGTTAGCTAATTTAGTATAATTTTTGTAGTATTTAATTTACTGTTTTGCCACTAGTTTGGCATATGAAACCAAAACTCATTTTCTGTATACTTAGGAAAACTGATTTTTATAAAATACTTGTACTGGTTAATAAATTCCAGAAAAATTATAATAAATTTTTATAATTAGCAAGGATCATTTTGGTACTTTGTTTTATGTAAAACTAGGCTTTTTGTCTACTTCAAAAATTGTTAAAACACAATGGTCTTTTGATTTATTTATTGATTAATTATGACTTGTAGCTTTTAGTATTATTTTGAGTTTTAGCCGTGTTGAACCCCACCCCTCACTAGTGTAAAGATCCTAGAAAGTTAGTTAAAGTAGTGTGTCACCCCACATTGGTCTCCTATGCCAAAGTTATCATTTTGGCTAGGTGCCCAGTCACAAGTCGTGTTTCACCAATTAGTGTCCTAGTATTTTAGCTTAGTATAAAAACTAAGTTATTGTATTTACTTCTACAGTGACGAGTTATCGGACATCCATAGCACTATTATCGCAGCTTGTTTTGTTTTTCTTTGCTAGAGGCAAGTACTTTCTACAAACTTTGCATACTGCTATAACAATAAACTGTGATTTACCAACCATGTTAAATGCTGATCCTTGGGGTAGCAAGTTAGAACTTTACATGTTGTATTACTTTCAGTCTCTACCATGTTTATACCGTATCTCATATCTCTCACATGTTTAAATAACGAGTTAAGGGAAAACTGTTAGTATTGTACGTGAACATGACCCCTTTCTCCGTATGTATTTACTCCACTCGGTGACATTTTATATGTGACCTTGCCGTATGTTCTGATCCCGCATTTGTGTATGGATATGCACCGATGCCGTTCGTGCACGTATGTGCACACCAGAATAACTTGATATGTGCCGCTGTACATCCAATACACCTATTGACCGATTCACGTACATGCTACGGTTTTAAACTTTTAAACTACATGTTGTTAATTCTAAAAAGAACTAATTAACCCATGATATGCCATGATTCCAGTTTATTACATTCCTGTTCATGCTTCGTATATTTAGTTTGCTGGAATCAGTGCTTGCTCCCGTCCTGACAGGATAACGTTGTAGGTATCCTTACTGAGGAGGAGTTACTCTGTGACACATACTTTGGAGATATTGCCGAGGACCCAGCTCTGCCTTACGAGGATGTTCCTGCAGGGAACCTTGCCTAGTTGTCTTTTGTTTACTTAGACTTTTGAGAGTAGATATGTATTAGACTATATCTTTTTGTAACTGGACATGTATCCAGTTTTACTTTGCAGTTCACTTGTACTTGGACATTTTTACTATATACGACGACTTTTGTGTTTGGAGCATTTATGATTCTTCTTCACTTATAGAACTGTTAGCACATTTAGTCTTATTCTGTTGTCTTTAGAACAACTTACTGCATTTTATCTCAACGTAGGCTGGGCATGACTCGGCCTGGCCCAACAATTTGGGTAACGGGTCGTGACACAAGGTCACGACGATTATCGAAGGAAATGATCTTACGGCTATGTCACTAGAAACTCTGATGGGCAAGCTGATGACGCATGAGCTCGACCTCAAAGATTTTGAAGAAACTGCTCCAAATGAAAAAAAATGCCTTAAAAGCTCATCGCCGAAGAACCATCACAGAGGAAACAGATGACAACGATTTCGAAGGTGATGATCATGCACTCATGGTTCAAAATTTCAAGAAGTTTCGATGCTTCAACCGAAGGAAGAAGGAACAAAAAGATGATGAGGAAGAACCTACCTGCTTCGAATGCAAGAAGATGGGACACATCAAAAATGATTGTCCTGTAGCAAAGAAAGAAAGCAGATAAGAAAAGCCGTACAAGAAGCTAACTTCAAGAAAGTATGCCAACACTAGCATCTGGCACAAAAGCGAGGCCAATGATTCAGATGAAGAAGAGGACTCTCCGCAAGACACGGCAAACGTCCGCCTAATGGCAACTTCATATTAGGTAAATGATTCTTTTGACGACTTTTCTTTTGATGAACTAGGTTATGCCTTTAGTGATCTACTTGAAGACTACAAAAAGGTTATTAACATGCTAAGGATAAAATTACGGCTCATGAAGCTGAGATCCATAGACTTTCATGCTTATTAAAAATGTTAGAAATACTACATCCTTGGAAAACACTGAGGAGATATCTTAGCTTAAGTTAAGCTTACACGATGTCGAATCTCTTATTGAGAAGCAAATACATGATATCACTGCTTTAAATAAAGAACTTGCTAAAGAGAAAAACAAGTACAAGATTGCTACTGGTAGAAGAAATGGTCTTACTGCTAAATGTGATGAGTTGTATGCTGCCTCTAAGAAATTAGAGATTAGACTGGGTAAACAGGTTATTCAACCTCAAACTCAGTCCCATAATCACAACACTTACACTAAACACCAGACGGCTCAACTCAAGAGAGCACGTCATTACAAGAACACTCATCCACATACCACACATAAACATGCCTTTATGTATACCTACTCCCATGCAGCACGTAAAACACACACGTAGTTATAATCATCCTGCTGCTACACGTAATTATTATCATCATTCTACTACTACACATAGTTATCCTACACCCACATATAGACATCACTATCATCCTGCACCCAACACCAATACGTATGCTATATGTACTTACTTTGGTTTACATGGACACATATCACCACAATGTAGAATTAGAAAACTAGTGGATATTAATCTATATGCATAGGTACCGAAGACTATCTTTTCAAGACCCACAAGAATCTAGATACCAAAGGTCACATCTACTCGTGGTGTAGGTGGACCTTCCTTCTCAAACTACAAGCAAATGGATTCTCGATAGTGGGTGCTCGCAACATATGACTGGAGATGCTAATCTATTCGCAACACTATCGATGAAAAGGGAAGGATATGTATCCTTCGGCAATAATCTGAAAGGCTATATCATACGTAACGGTACAATTGGTTTTTCTCCTTCTTCCGTTATTAAGGATGTCTATTTAGTGACCGAGTTAAAGCATAACCTGCTCAGCATTAGTCATCTTGCTGATCATGGATATGATATTAACTTCGGTAAAACTAAATGCATTATCTATGATAGATCATCTGGAGACATCGCTTTCGAAAGGACAGGGAAAGATAATATATATATTTTCTATCTATCTAGATATACTAACAGTACAGGTAGATGCCTTTACGCCCACAAAGATGAAAGGCTATTATGGCATCAGCGTCTTGGTCATTCAAACATGGACACCATATCAAGACTATCTACTAAGAAGCTAGTAAACGGATTGCCTAAAATTAAATTCAAAAAGGACACAATATGTGCCAAATGTGAAAAGAATAAGGCTACCAAATCTTCTTTTAAATCCATCAACACGGTAAGCACCACTCGACCTTTGCAATTACTCCATATGGATTTATTTGACCTAGTAGAGTAGCCAGCCTTGGCGGAAAACTCTATGCTTTCGTTATTGTTGATGACTTTTCAAGATTCTCTTAGATTTTCTTTTTTGCAAATAAAAGTGATACCATTTCAGTTTTCAAAGTTTTTGCTAAAAGGGTCCAAAACGAAAAAGGCTACATGATTATTCGTATCCGAAGTGATCATGGTGGCGAATTCGAAAATTCTAATTTTGAAAAGTTTTATGATTTAAATGGCTTTAATCATGAGTTTTCTTGTCCTAGAACTCTTCAACAAAATGGTGTTATGGAGCGGAAGAATATGACTCTTAGCGATATGGCTAGAGTTATGCTGAATCAATTTTCTCTTCCGAAATATTTTTGGGCAGAAGCTGTCAACACAGCGTGCCATGTATTGAATAGGGTTTTGATTCGACCTATTTCGAAGAAAATACCCTATGAGCTTTGGTTTGGTAGAACTCCAAATTTTTCTTACTTTCGAGTGTTTGGCTGTCGTTGTTTTATCCTGAATACCAAAGAAAACTTAGGCAAGTTTGATTCCAAAGCTGACGAAGGCATTCTTCTTGGTTATGCTGCCAAGAGTAAGGGATATAGAGTGCTCAACAAACGCTCCATGATTGTTGAAGAGTCTACTAACATAACTTTTGATTAGGATAATAGTACAGGTATTATATCCGATGATGATGAACCATCAACTTCCACTCCTGTGGATATACCACCCGAAACCAGATCTCTGGAGAGCTTACCAAAGAATTTCCAATTCAAACCTTCACATCCTGAAAACTTGATAATAGGTGAGGTATCGAAAGGGGTAACTACTCGATCTTCTTTAAGAGATTCTATTGTTAGCACTGCTTTTATTTCTCAAACTGAACCTAAAAATGTTTTAGAAGCTTTTAACGATGAATTTTGGATATCTGCAATGCAATAAGAACTCAACCAATTTGAACGAAATAAAGTTTGGAAACTTGTTTCTAGACCTGCTGATCATTCAATCATTGATACCAAATAGATTTTTCGCAACAAAGTTAATGAGGATGGTTCAGTCACTCGTAACAAGGCTCGTCTCGTAGCTCAAGGATACAACCAAGAGGAGGTTATCGACTACGATGAAACCTATGCTCCTATTGTACGACTTGAATCTATTTGGATGCTTTGCGCCTTTGTAAATTTCCAAAACTTTAAACTTTTTCAAATGGATGTGAAAAGTGATTTTCTAAATAGTTTTATTAAAGAAGAGGTTTTGGTCAAACAAGCCCCTGATTTTAAAAATCACAAATTTTCCAACCATGTTATTAAACTTAAAAAAGCTCTTTATGGCCTCAAATAAGCTCCTCGAACTTGGTATGAACGCCTTAGTACTTACTTACTTGATAAAAGTTTTTCAAAAGAAAAAATTGACACAACACTTTTCATAATCCCTTGATGACATTGTCTTGTTAGTACATATTTACGTAGATGATATCATATTTGGGTCTACTAATGAGGATCTACGCAAAGATTTTGCCAAGTGTATGCAGAACGAGTTTGAGATGAGCATGATGGGGGAGCTCAACTACTTCCTTGGACTGTAAATCAAACAATACTCGCAAGGCGTCTTCAACAGTTAGTCAAAGTATACAAAGGACATGCTGAAAAATTTCGAGCTTGACAACATCAAACCTATCAGCACTCTTATGGCTACTACAACAAAGCTGGAACCTGATGAAAGCGGCAAACCGGTCGATAAACGTAAGTATCGAGGTATGATTTGTAGTCTATTGTATTTAACGGCTAGTCATCCCGATATTACGTTTAGTGTTTGCTTATTGTAGAAGCATAGAAAAGAACATAAGAAGCCCATGCGGCTTAAAATAGTAGAAGCCCATACGGCTCAAAACAGAAGAAGCCATGTGACTCAAAACAGAAGGAGCCTCATGCAGCTCAGGAATCTATCAGAGCCTCATGCGGCTCAGAAACTCTTCAATAGCCTCATGCGGCTCAGGCAAGAATCACGTGACCCTGTACAGCTTGCCTTTACAGTTGGCCATAAAGTTACTGCTCCCATTAAATGCTCTGACATAAAGTAATAACTCTGACATTAAAGCTGAAATGATGAACTTCGATATGACGGTGTATTCCTCGAGAAACGGAGAAAATCTCCTCTGCAGCTGGCACGATCCACCAACTACAAAGCCTCCTATGCGGCTGCCACCATCCTATGCGGCTGATGCTCGCATGCGGCTCAGAGCGTGAAGACCCTCGTTATGCGGCTCATGTTATGAGAAGTCACCCTATGCGGCCGCTGTTCTCATGCGGCTCGGATCATGGGGATCGTCTCCATACGGCTCAAATATTGAGAGGCCATGTCCATGCAGCCTTGACACATGGCTAGTCCTATACGGCTCAATTGGAAACCACCCCCATGCGGCTCAGATTTCGGAGGCTACACCTATGCGGCTGCCACCTTCATGCGGTTCAAAACCTAAGAAGCTACCCTCATGCGGCTGTGGCTCGCGGTTATGACACGTGGCAGAAGATCAGTTTCTCACGTGGCACTAAATCAATCAAGAGTTATCAACAAATCCTAACAACCTAATTTAGTGCAATCATCATAATTACCTGAATCAAAACAGATTTATGGCAATCACATGGACTAAACACGTGCCAGGAGATCCGAGCTTTCCAAGATTCATGACAATCAACATTGATTGCCCATACGGATTTTACACAATCAGCATTAATTGTTTAGATTTGTTGCAATCAAGATTAGTGGTCCAGATTAATTGCCCACAAAATTGGATCAAGAAAAATGGCAATTAAGTCCCCAAGCCACCGACTTTTTTAGGGTGATCATTGCAAACCCTAATGATGACACCCCACTCCTATAAATAGCAAGGTGCCATTCCCTTGTGAAAAAGATCGGATCCAGAGAAACAAAAAAATATAGCAATGTGCCATTCCCTTGCAAGAGAGATCCTCTCCACCCGGCTGGACACACAGAGAGACAAAGGCGCGCACAAAAGAGTCTTCCCATCTTGAGAGCAGTTCTTCACCGGAGCCAAGGCTACGTCTGATCGTCCAAGGAGTAAGGCAGAGCGGCCGTCGCTTTCCCGAGCCTCTACCGTCACGCCCCAGAATCAAAACTAAACAATCATGCTTAGATTGCTGTACCTAGGTTTTCGTCCCTAGGCTTTCTTTGTACGAGCGAGTTTGTATTGTGAAGTAAAAGTCCAGTCCTCCCATATAATTGTTCTGTTCTTTTATAATCAATGGCAAACACGATGGCGACTCTGCTGGGGACTAACTTCTCCACGACTGAGGAGTTGGTGACGCAATCAGACGCAGCCAAACTTGGCTCCACTCAACAAATGCTGGTCGCCCGGTTCGACCAACAGGCGTTTGAAGAAATGCTCTTCGATGGGAGCGCTGGCCCGGTCCAGCGTCGAGCCCGCACAAAGAAGGCCCGCAGGGAGTGGAGACCCAAAAATTTTGCTCCTCCCCAAGCTCTCGAAGAAGTACTCTCTGTTGTCCGAGACAGCGGAGAAGTCTCGCTTGTAGCCCCACTTCAGACCACAGAGGACTCTGCTGTCCCCAAGTCCGGCAGAAGAAAACACTATGATGCCGAACTTGCAGGGGCAAAAAGGATCTCTATGCGATCCAAGCCGCATAAAGGTGCCAGCCGCATGGAGGCTCATGCGACCGCAACTGTCAACCGCATGGAGAAAACTCATACGGCCACACAAGTCAGCCGCATGGGAAAAACCCATGCGGCCAGAATTTCCAGCCGCATGCAGACAGCCTGCACGGCCATGACCTCTAGCCGCATACAGAAAGTTCATGCGGCCACAAAGGATAATCGTATGTCGACAGCCTGTACGGCCACGACTCTTAGCCGCATACAGAAAGGTCATACGGCCACACGTACCAGCCGTATACAGACCGCCTGCACGGCAACCGATCCCAGTCGTATACCATCTATCACATACGGCTCGCGGTCAGTCTTTGACCGCCTCTTATACGGTCCTGACCATGAAGGCTCTTTGGAGCATATGCCAGACTCTGTTGTGACCAGCTTGGACTCTTCCTACTACGCACTCTCAGGTGCTGGGAGGAAGAAGTCTCAGGCAGCACGGGCTCGACGAGCTCAGTCGGCTGTCCCGACTTCTGACTACCAGGGCGTCCCGGTGACTATTACTCGGGCCCCTGATGGAAAGTTGTACAGAACTACCCGTGCCCAACCCTCGGCGACCAACGAACGGGATAGTTATCAAGAATCTCCTAACAAGGATCAGGGGCGAGTACTCACGCTGCCCCCACATCAGGGAGCAGGCAGGAGGCCAACGCACTCATCAACCCAAAAAGCAGGTGACCCGTGCCGCGTGATTCTTCACAAGCGCAAGAAAAGAGATGAAGATTTGACGTGCAAAGGGTACTGTCAAGGACATCAATGCACCCAAGTCATAGTCAACTGTTGCTGCAACAAGGCAGCAGCACAAAAAGACCGGTGGTCCGTCTTCCAAAGGCTGCAACACCCAAGCTCAGAAGACGAGGCACTTCTCGTCGCCTCTTGCAATTCTGCTCTGAAGATTTCTGGCAGCAGAAGAGGGAAGAAAACAAATGTCTCCAGCCCAAAAATTTCAACCGACGTAATCAAGAAAATTTTTTCTAATTAGTTGTCTACCACCGTTGCAGGAGGAGTTTACCAAGGTACCCACTCGAAGACAAAATCTGCCACACTGGAAGATTCGTCCATATCTATGGGAGACACTGGAGCCGGGGGTAGCATTCCTCCAAATATCCACAACAACCCGGTGTTCCAAGAAAATAGTCCGGAGGAAATGGCTCACCCAACAGATGTAGTAGATCCCGACGTTCCCGAGGATGTCCACAATTCCTAAGACGAGATAAGCTCTGAAGCTGGGGGTATCACTCTTTCTGAGTCAGAACCAGAGGAGGGTATTCCCACATACCCGGACGACTTCTCTGTACAAGGGTATGACTCAGAGGGCACATCCTCTACCGTTCCTTCCATCTCTCCTCATGTGAGGACGGTGTTCATGACAGACAGCAATCAAGAAGGTTCCAGTGATCGCCAACACATCGACACTCTGGAGGCTATACTGCATGCTTTAGTCAAGTCTGTGGACGAGATCAAAGTAGCCCTTCCAACTCCGCAAGAAAGAACGCCTGGCCAAACAAGCTTGGGTCCCGCGGTCAATACGGACTCGAACTCAGCTGCACCAAACCCGGGCGATAGTCCTCCTAAAATATCGGCTCCTACCGCTGCAGACGAGGCTATGGAGGCAAAAAGAGAGGTCCAGGAGCTCCGGGCCATGTTCCATGCCCAAGAAAACTGTCAAGACCTCAGGATACGACAACCGTATCCCGCTGCGTGGAGAGATGTTCCCTTCCCACCAAAATATAAACCATTCCACATCAATCCATATGATGGGAAGACATCTACAAGTAGGTACATCACCTACTTAGAAGTCACAACCGACCATCTGCCTCATGACGATGCCATCCTTACGCAGTTGTTCATCGGAGCCTTGGAAGGGGTCGCCTTCGACTCGTACCGCAACTTGCCGGACAATTGCATCTACTCCTTCACCGGCTTCAAACGCATGTTCCTAGAGAGGTTCTATGAAGTAGGACAAGACATGATAATGTCCACTCTCATGGACGTTGTTCGGGGAGAAAAGGAGCTAACAAGAAATTATATCGAGCGGTTTTGCCAAACCGCGATGAAGCTGCCATCTGGCAACCCTGATTCCTTCTTGATTGAAATATGTCAAAAGAGACTGCTTCCCACAATCAGCCTCTGGATGGGCGAAAGTCAATTCAAGGATTGGAAGACGTTCATCAACAGTGCCAATAGCGCAGAAGGCATGGTAAAGAAAGCCCGCCAATTGGGATTGCACATCTCGGAAGGGGAAGACAAGGACAAACGCCCTAACGTCAACAACAACAACGGTGGTAATTCCTCCAGCAACCGAGACAACAAGGGCAAGCAGGCTATGGTGAGCGACACAGCCCCAAAGCCCGAATTAACGTCGGTAGAAAAGCAGTGGCCTCAGATGACCTACTCCTTCGAGGATGGCCATGTTAAACCCATCTTAGACATGCTCATCCAAGGAGGACGAATTCAGCTCCCTCCTCCCAGGCGAGAGCCTCGCCCTGCAGATATGGAGAGCCCCAAGTACTGCCATTACCATCGCTATGTTCACCATGCTACACAAGACTGCTATCAGCTGAAGCGACACATCCAACATCTCATCGATTCTAAGGCCCTGGCCATTGATTTCGAAGAGGTGACCGTAGCAGCCAACGTGGTGTCAGTACAATTTGGCAACTTTCCTCTGACAAGGACTCAAGATGGAGTAGTACCTGTCCTCCGAGCAATGATGGAGGTCAGTAACCTTCCACCTCCCCGAGACCAAGCTGCTGGTCTAGTACCCCTTACCACATCACGAAGGAAGATCATGTGGGTCCATCCGGACTTGGCACCTGAGGTAACTCAGTCCGCGTCTCCTTCCACCAGCAAGAAGAAGAATGGAAAAGTCAAATCATGCCGCACGATCTCGACAGAGGTCGAAGAAGCTACTGCTGTTGTTACCCGCTCCGGCGCACAAACCCCTCCATCGGGTAATTCGGCTGAAGATCAGCTGTCGATGCTCCAGGACCTCCGCAGCCTTCGACGACCGACAAGCCTAGGCCGAAGGAGACTCGCTTCGACAAACCACTCCGAAGAGAGATGCCTCATGGGCTAGAGAGACCATACAACTTTGACATCCTGGCGCAATTGGCCAACACACCGGCCAAATTGTCGCTACATGAGCTCCTGAGACTCTCCAAGGATGTCCGTGTCGCACTAAACAAAGCACTCCAGAATGCCGACGCATACCTGGCTCAGTCCAATCTCACTGGGGAGGACTCGTCGGTAGACCTCCAGGACAACGCTTCACAGGGTCAATGCCAAACATTGTCTTTACTCCGCAGGATATGCTTATCAAAACTAACCTACACAATCGCCCTCTGTATTATACTGGGTACATTGGCGATATTAAGGTCGATCGGATGCATATTGACCCTGGGTCCTCCATAAGCATCATCCCGAAGAGCCTACTACACCATCTGTGTATCCCGATGCATCGCCTGACACCGACAAGCACCGCCATCAGCGGTTTCAATTCGGGCAGGAGCTACCCGATCGGGAAGATCCGCCTAAAATGCCAAATCGGCGACCTTCAGTCGAAAGTGACCTGTTATGTAATAGATGCGGACACCTCCTATAATATTCTCCTGGGACACCCTTGGATACACGATTATATGATCGTGCCCTCCACACTGCACCAGTGCTTCAAGTACGTCGATAAGCACGGCTTCGTAAGAACAGAATTTGCCGACATCGACCCCTTCAAAGGGGTCGAATCCTACTACTCAGACTCATGCTTGTACAAGAAGTCAAAAAAGCATCTTGCCGAAGGAGATATTCAAACTCAAACTGAGTCAGCAACCGGATCAGAAGAACCTCTGACTATCCACCTCCAAGCCCGCAAGCCTGGCATAACTGCGCCCCTTACAGCCACTCTGCGTAAGGACGCAGTTAGCCTCTCTGCACAGGAGGAACAGATGATGATCCGACTGCCAAAGTCTGGCCAAGCGCCAAGACCCACGATAAAGCCACTGACAATCAGACAGTCTAAAACTAGCCGGCCACAAGCAGAAGAGCTCAATCCCTCTGTCAAACCGATGACAATTCGTCTTGCCAGAATGAATCGGTAACCGAGCACTAATCTGGGGACTGCTAGCCAGCCAACAAATCCTTGCCCAGCACCGAGCACCAAAGTGGGGGTATCTAGTGTGCCAACAACTCCACATTCTGCTCCACCTATGGAGCCCCTGATAATCAAGTTGCCCAATTCATCCTCTCAGTCTGCATCTACACAGGGGGTGGCTAAAAAAGAGCCAGAGCTGGCCAAGTATATGGCTGCTCACACTGATGTTCCATCCGCAGATGATGTAATCCCACTAGAAAAGATACCTTATTTCATCAATAAAGGGCTATCTTTGAATTACCTCGAGCTTAATAAGTTTTGTACAATGTATGCCATAGAACACGGTATAGGCACCCACCTGCACACACAGGTGACAAATGTCTACACCGTAAACCAACTTACTCCAGTAGAAGATGCTTACTGCATAATCGAGGGAGGGGATCATCCAATAATCTTCGGCCGGAAGAATGATCCACAGCCCTTCAAGATAGAAGAAGTTGAGCTCGAACCCGACACCGGAAGATTGCCCCTTTATCTGTATAGTCCCCAATCCAAGTACCTTATACAAAAACAAGAGTTTGATTTGGAAACTATACCAGGCTTGAACTACGGCACTGGACGGCGATTACCCTTACAATCGTCGGTCCCGGCTGGAAAACCACGAGACTACTACAACAAAACCAGATGTGGGCTAGGATACAGAGACGAAAATACTATATCGGCGATCATACGATGGATTACTGCTTCGATGCCTATCAAATACAGAAGCCAAAGAAGCTGTGCATGAAGCTCACGATGGCATTTATGGGGCCCATCAGCCTGGCCCGAAACTACAAGATCGCCTTCGTCGAATGGGTTACTACTGGCCTACAATGGTTGCAGATGCAATAGACTATGCACGAAAATACAAAGCTTGTCAAGTCTATGCAGATTTCATCCACCAGCCATCCGAGTTTCTACACCCGACGGTGGCATTCAGGCCCTTCGAAGCGTAGGGAATGGACATCATCGGTCCGATCACTCCGCCTTTATCCCGAGGATATCGCTTCATGCTCGCAATCACATATTACTTCTCCAAATGGGCGGAGGCTATTCCGTTTGCAGAAGTAAAGACTTCAAACGTGATCAGCTTCTTCAAGCATTACGTCATCTATCGCTTTGGACTGCCCCGAAGGATAATCCATGATAATGGTCTGTAGTTCGCAAGCCACGTCTTCTATCAGTTCTGCGACAAGCACCGCATCCAGAATATTGCTTCAACACCATACAACCCAGCGGCTAATGGTCTGGCTGAAGCATTCAACAAAATAATCGTCAAGCTTCTCAAGAAGTTCGTGTCATCAAACAAGCGCAACTGGAATGAGAAGCTTGGCGAATGCTTATGGGCGTACCGTACTACAGTACGAACTGCCATCGGGAACACGCCATTCTCCTTGATATACGGGAGTGAGGCAGTTCTCCCACTGGAGACTCAAATCCCCTCACTCCGTGTTGCTCTCACATACAGATTGACGATGGAGGATAATCACCATCGTAGACTACAAGAATTGGAGGCTCTAGATGAGAAGCGTCTATTAGATCAACAACGAATCGAGCTATACCAGGCACGTATCTCCGGAGCCTTCAACAAGAAGGTTAAAACCAGAACATTCCAAGTGGGCGACCTCGTTCTGGCAGTTCGGAGGCCGATGGTTATGACTCACAAAACCGTCGACAAGTTCCAGCCAAAGTGGGAAGGCCCGTTCATCATTGATGCTGTATTCTCTAATGGACCTTACCGCCTCGCAAAACAAAATAGAAACTTGCTCATGTTGCCCATCAACGGCAAGTTCCTAAAGAAGTATTACGTCTGAAATGACATCCTCCAGGGTGATGAGTCACGTACCCGCTGGTACCGTTGAACTCACATCCTGCCTATAAATTGCCAGAATGACGAGTCATGTACTCTCTCGTACCGCTGAACTCATATCCCGCCTACAAATTGCCAAGATGACGAGTCATGTACTCTCTCGTACCGCTGAACTCACATCCTGCCTACAAATTGCCAAGATGACGAGTCATGTACTCTCTCGTACCGCTGAACTCACATCCCTACTACAAATCTTCCAGAATGACGAGTCATGTACTCTCTCGTACTACTGAACTCACATCCCTACTACAAATCTTCCAGAATGATGAGTCATGTACTCTTTCGTACCACTGAACTCACATGTCGACTACAACTCTCCCAGATTATCAAGTTATATACCCGCAGGTACCGCTGAACTTATACTCTGGTCACTACAGATAAATCTATATCGCCTCTCCTTGGTAGTAAGTCATGTATGATCATACCTCTGAACTTTTCTCCTAAAAGAGCTTTCTCATTATGATCTAATACCCACACTTTCAGTGCACAAAAAGGGTAACAGATTCACAGATTTTTCGAAACAACCACGTCGATGTTACCTCTGAGTTGTTTCCCTTCCATCAAAAACAAACCGCCCCTCACATAGAACCTCCATGTCCTCATTACCTCTGAGTTGTTCTATATTCCCTTCATGGAGCCCACTCCTGCCATGACCTCATTACCTCTGAGTGGGAAGGCTCCATCGAAGAAACCCTCATATTTGCCATGTCCTCATTACCTCTGAGTAAGTATGTTGGTTCTCTTTCGACCTATTATCCGTACCAAAAAAAACCAGGGTACACCAAGGATAATAGGCCCACAAATTTCCTCTGTTGACCACAAATGTCCACTGTTGACCATAAATGCTGTACTAAGTTTCCTAGTACATGCCCCTCACTTCTCATCATGCCCCAGGGGCCTAGCTGCCCCATGGCATTCTTTCTCCCGATACCAGGAACGTCCATAGCCACCTTACTGTGGATTTATTCCAAATATCCCCATCAACTTGTTATCTGTACCAAAAACTAAGATATGCCAAGGGTAACAAGTCCACAAATAGCTCTCCAGTGGGGCAAATACCACAAACACCCCAAACACAATAAGCAATACAAATAAAGGGTAGGATAAAGCATACTCTTTTGTTTGAAAGGCAAAAAATACTACATGTTCTGGGGACCACATCCCACTTAAGAAAGGAAAAGAACGAAAACGAAAAGAAGGAAAAAGCCGACTATTGTTCGGCGATACATAGTGCCCTGAGACGATCCCTCAACAAGGCAGTCGACCGCTCAAACCTCTATTTGGCCCGACGTTCAGCCTCCTGAGTCAGCAGCGCCGCATCTTCCAAGGGTGCGTGAGCCTGCCAGCCCTCCTCAAACTTCTTCAGAGCATGTTCCAGGTTAGCGGAAGCTCTGGAAATCCTTTCGGCATCTTGAATAATCAGCTCTTTGTCCGTATGAGAAGCTTCAAGCTCAGACTCCAAGAGGGCCAGCTTCTTCTGAAGTTCGAGAATCTGCTCCCTTGTATCGATTACTCCCTGGGAGGCGGCCGTATTCCGAGCCCTGCAAACCTCGCTCCGGTAGCTCAGCTGGTCGTACAAGAGAGACAGGTCGCCAAGGTCCTTTATTATAACCGGCTTAGATGTATCCCGTGCGAGCCTTATCTTCTCCAAGGCGGGGGTGAGGAACCCCCGCTCCTGATCAATTGCTGCAGACAGATCAGCTTGTCGCAACACTTAAAACTGGGCCACAAGCTGATCAGCCTCCAACAGTTTGGGCTCCAGAAGTGCAGCTATTCCTGCCCCACCGGGAAGGGTTTTAAGAATGTCAATTTGGCCTTGGGCGCATGGTCGGGCTAAGGCGAAAGGGGTTCCCCGCTCCACAGTAGCTTCTACTCCTCTCTTCAAATGACGGTATAAACTATCAACCACATCCTGCGACACCTCATCCAGAACTTCCGTAGAGGATGGTGGTAAAGGAAGTGTGGCTGGCAGTGTCGAAGAAGACACAATAGAACTTGTCGCCCCTGCCATAAGGGAAATAAATTTTGAGCAAAAGGACGCTTGAACAGCGGCCAATTCTTCCTCCGCGGCACGAACAATCTGGATACTCGGTAAAGCTGAGAGGTCAACCCCCAAAGTCATACGAGCAGAGGAAGATGCAGGGACCATTGCTCCCTGTCCAGGCTGTGCCGCCATATGACCTCCCGAACTCGATCTGACGGAAGGCTCATCAAGATAAGCCGGAAGAGGAGGGGGCACGCTCCCCTCCACCAGAGCCCCTCTTGCAGAGCCTAACTTAACAATGTCTGTCATCGACACTGAAGGGGCAGGACCTGCATGTCCAGAGCAACCATCCATCAGTCTAACCCGAAGGACGTGATGATAGAGCGAATGGGCCTCCTCATTAGTTAAAATTTGGCTTATCTTACCAAGGGAGGATTGTGGAGGCTGAGGTTCGCTCGCAGCTACCATGGTACCCTCACCGACGACCTCCAAGTCGAGTTCAGCTGGTTCTTCTGCCCCAGCCACTCCGGAAAGGGATACAAGTGGTTCAGCGTCACCCTGCTGAAATTCAACTGTCTCAGGGACAGGTGCAGTAGAGCCCCCGTCACCATGGGGTGAGCCCTCAGCAACGTGGGACTCCTCGGCTGCCTCCGGAAGAACCCAACAGAAATAATAGCGATACACATGTCACTGACCAAAGTGGTCAGGGCCGGATCAACCTCAGCGGCCGGTTCTCGAGAAACCGACTCCTCCGACGCCTACAAGAGCAAAGAAAAATGATTAGGCCATAGTACGGGAAAAAGAAGAAGAAGATAGTTATAATTCAAGTCACCTCAGAAACAGCGTCAACATCTTCGATAAGTAGCCGACAGGATCTGACAGCAGCCCGTTTTATGGAATAAGTTGTGCCGATATTAGCAGACTCACTCATGCTTTGCTTACGCGAAGGACCAGGCACATCAGGCGACTGATCCGCTACCACTTCATCAAATGCAATGGGCAGTTGATCCGCCGCAACCTCGTCTAGAGGAGGGAGAGAATCATCGACACCCTGCTTGCCATCTTCTTCATCCGCAGTGGTGGACTCCGAGTCCGGCATGGGAACCGCGTTTGCCCTCTGCTTCCTCGTTTTTGACCCCTGGGGCTTCTCTGCTGTAAAACCCCATTATTTTTAAATTATTTTAGTGCCTTAAAAATTATTTTTCTATATTATTTAGAATTTATTGGGTATATGTACGTAATTGTAGATGTGTATAATGTATGTATGTTTGTGTGCGTGATAATTTAAATACTACTAAATATAGCTTACCTTGTTACAAAATATTTTTTTGTACTTAATTAAGAATTTTAGAATTTTTTGTGAATATATACATATATATATGTATGTATATAGTTATATATATATATATATAAAAAAAAATATATATATATATATATATATATATATATATATATATATATAGTTTGTGTAAAAAAAAAAATATAACAGTGGAGGGCCGAACCCCCCACAACGGCAGCAGCAATAGCTGCGGTGGGGCCCGACCCCCACAATACCAAAACTCAGCAGCTTGCTGCTATGGTTAGAAACCCGAGCCCCCATAAGCTATTCCTAATACCCCCTAAACCCAAAGTCAGCAGTAATAGCTGCAACCCCCTAAAAACCCGACCCCTCCTAAACATTTAGATAGCAGCAGCAGCTGCAAACCTACTACACCCCAACCAATGTTTGCAACCCGGTTCCCACACCCCCCCTTAAGTCCCTGCTGTATGCAGCAGCAACACACTCATCGAGACCCAAATTCGTGGGTTCACGAATCCAAAACCTATTAGTATTAGGTTTTGTTGAAAGTTGTTATAAATATAACTTTTTCTACAAGCCTCAAAACCCTAATCTTCCAAAACGAAAGTTGAAGCCGATTATACCCCCTTCGCCCACGACTTTGTTTCACCAGCGACGGAGCTTTGTACGTGATGAACGGAGCATCGGAAGTCAGCCCCGCGTCACCCACGGAGCAGTTTTCCCACTCAAGGTACCCTACTTCTCTACGATGTAACTTTTTACTCGTAGCACCGATTTTTGATCCGTAAGATTTTTTGGAAAGTAGACTTGACCCTCTTCAATATCCTCCAGATGGATTTCGAAACAACCTATCAACTTGCTCGAAAAATTGAGACGAAGTTGAATAAAAACCTGTTTTCTGTAATACTAAAAACTGTTTTAAAATGACAACTTGTCGGCCAATTTTCTTGCTGTACAGTAAAGTACTATAGGAAATAATTAAAAACAGTAAAAGACAATATAACCGAGATCATAACGCATCTTCTGGATTATTGTCTCGATTTGCGTGTAAAAAGTAGATTGATGTTAAAGTTGAGGAAAAACCTGTGCTTAGTTATATTAAATTTTAGAATTTTGTCCGATACGACGTACGCCCCGACAAATTGGACGATGTGGTTGCACACTATACGCATCGAAAGGCGCGTATGGACATTGCGGACGTGTGGGAACTGACGGAACTCAGTTTCGTCGCGTGTGCGCGACGAAATCAACGCGTATCCGTCGAGATACCCCCATATCGGTGTTTTGCAAACTTGTCCATAACTTCGTGTACAGTCGTCGAATCGAGACGAAACTTCTGCCAACAGGTCCGGATCGAAATTCTGGTCCTGTATGCCAAGTTTGGTTCGATTCTGAGAAGGTCGAATCGGAACCCATTTTTGGCGGGCCCGCGACCCACTCAAACGGGCAATTTTGTACACGGCTCCTCGAAATCCAAAATTGGATATACCATTGAGTTCTCCTCCTCAAACTAAAACCGTAGACATATAGTTTGACGACTTTAGAGACCGTAGACTTTGGCACGCGTTTCGGTACAAAGCGGGTCCAACGGCGGACATCGTTTTGACCCAAAATTATGATTTTGCCCCTGTTCCAGAATTTGACTTTTGGACAGGCATTTTCTAAGTATATCTTCTTCTCGAAGATCATTTTTGATGTTTGTTTCAGCGTTTTGAGTCATCTGTGATTTGTGAGTTTTGGTGCTGACACTTGCTACTCTTGGATTTGCCCTTCTCGCACTACAGGCAAGATACCTTGCCACCTTACTCTGTGATTATTATATTCTTATTTTCAGTTGTTATTTTCAGCATCTTGTTTCGTGTTATTTAAACTGTGCATCCAAGTCACACTTGGGTGCAAGCGACTCTATCGGTCGTTTTCTTGCTTTATTTATTCTCTTGTATTGACTTAGTTTATTGACCACCCATTGATGTTAAGGTATTGATATATCTCATACGGCCTTGACACTTGTTGTATCACGTGATGTGAGTCACATATAGGACACATTTCCGTATAGTCGGCTGGCCACCGATACGTATGGAGCGTGCGACGGATAGAGGTAACTGCCAATAGAATTGCATGTTAGAAGACTTGGCGGTTACTAGAGGTACATGTCAGTCATGGAGATGATGATACTAGGCATTGGGTGGGGAGAACATTACCTGACGTATGGGCTTCGATTGCACTTTCCTTGTAACCCGGAAGCTCCGCTGGAGATACGGGTATGAGCCTTTCAGGTTGGCCACTGTCGTTTTTTAACGTCATGCTCTTGGTCACTGGTGCCCAAGACGGGACTATACCGGATCCTATATTCAGCCAGGGCTCATGCATCGAAGGAATGTATCTCAACTGCATATTCACAGTAGAATGGCCAGGAACCTGATTGCATGCATACCTTTTTCTCTTATTATATTATCACAGTTTATATGGCATGGTGTTTTCTTGTATCTTGCTATGTCCCCTGAGGACCTGGTTATCTTTTCAAGTTTAGACGATTTTTCACAGGAGTACGGAGCGGCATTGGAGCTATCCTATATTGATGACGAGGCAGTGCCTTATGACTTCTAGTCTATTTCTTATCTGAGACAGTTGTAGACATTATTTTACATCTCTTTTCTTTCTATTTTACGGAGGTCGGACTCCGATCTTGTGAGACTATTTTTCATAGCTGTTTGGAGTGAGTATGTTCATCCGACTATCTTTTGATACTCTTATTTATTTATTTGGACTTCATTATCTTCTGTGTTGAGCTGTGATGAGATTAGATATGTTATTCTGGCCTGTGATTATTTATTTACAGCTTTTGTGCATATATAAGGATTCCATATATTGGAGTGTTCTTCGTATATGTGCAGCTGGCATGTTCAAGTACTTGGTCATACGTATATTGGGACTGGGGCGTTACATGTTTTTGTGGTGGCCTATGCAGGTCAATCTAATATTGTTGGGTTACATGACGGTGCCCAACAAGCCTGCATATAGGAATAGGAATATCTCATCCAGAACTACTACTATCTCTTGACTTCCAATCTTTTTGAAACTTCCTTGAATATTCGATTTACTTCATATCTAATCTTTCCTAATATCAACTTATCTTCCTCGTGCCAACAGTATGAATCTAATAAGCGGACGCACTTCTGCCTTGGCCCTCACATCTGGTGAAGAGGCTACTCCGGAGGGACAGAATCCCCTCATGACTCCAGCAACACCTTACCAGCCAGGACTGTCGCAGCCTACTACGACACCGACGACGGAGTACCCGGATATCGCAGCACCCCCAGGCAGCCAGGCTGGACAGACTACTACCATGCCACCGGGAGGGAATGTACCACTGCCTCCACCACCACCATTACCTCAGCAGTTTTCCCTACAGTCGGGACCTCAGATGCCTCCACCACCGACTGATGGGAGCCCTACTACTCAGTTTATGTACGCCATGATGCAGGTTCAGTGGCAGCAGACTGAGCTGATGAGACAGACGATGATGGCAGCTATGGCTAGACCTCCACCACCACCTCCAGCACCAGCACCAGGACCGGCTCTGCGTCCCTATGAAGGCTCTATCAAGAATTTCACAGATATGAACCCAAGGCCTTTAGAGGAACGGAGAAGCCATTAGAGGTGTCACAGTTGCTTATTAGTACCGAGAAGCTACTGAAGGCATCCCAGTTGCCAGTTCGAGATTGGATGACAGCAGTGGACTTATTGTTAGAAGACAATGTTCACCACTGGTGGAAGGCGGAAGAGAGACGATTAGGCACTGGGATCACATGGAAGCAGTTCTATGATGCATTTTATGAGAGATTCTTCCCTATTCATGTTTGAGATAGTCTCTACGACCAGTTCCTCCATCTGAAGCAAGAAAATATGACAGTTGATGAGTATGACACGGAGTTCAATCGCCTGAGTCAATTTGGTGCGGGATTGATTCCGACAGAGTTAGAGAAGGCGAGGAGATTTCACCAGGGGCTTGCACCAGAGCTCAAGTCTTTTACGACTACCCAGTCTCGAGTCTCCCATTCAGCTGTCTTGGAAGAAGCTCGTGCTCAGGAGATTCTTTGCAAGGAACAGCAGCAGACATCGAGGCGCCATACCCCAGCCGCTGCACCAGCCCGAGCTACTCAGAGTGGACCTATCAGGAGGACTACAGGATAGTACCAGCAGAGGCACACACCTTATCAGAAGCCCACCTACAACTTTTACGGGAAGCAGGGGCATATCAGAGATGATTGTCGACTTCGTTTGGGCTTATGTATGAGATGTAGATCAGGATAGCACTTGGCCAGAGATTGTCCTGAGCAGCAGGCTCTAGTTCAGGCACATCAGTCCCAGAGGCCCACAGCCCCAGCACTTCACCCACCATTACCACCACAGACAGCACAGTACCACAAGGCCAGAGCTCAAGGCCCAGGACAGAACCAAGGAAAGGTATTCTCTCTAGCTATTGAGAATGTAAAAACAGAGGCAGAGGTTATAGCAGGTATGGTTCTAGTTGCATCTTTTCCTGCTATTACATTATTTGATACTGGAGCCACTCATTCATTTATAGCCACTAGTTTTGCCACTAGACATAGCATTCCCATCACACCCTTAGCTAAGAATGTTAAAATCCTTACTGGAGGAGGAGTTGTACCTGTTAGTGGTGTTTGTAGACTTTGTCCTGTAGTGATAAATGGCAGAGAGATGACGGCACGACTTCTTGTATTCCCTATACCGACATTTGATGTGGTTCTTGGAATGGACTGGTTGAGCCAGCATTTCGCTCTCATAGACTGCCATAGGAGCAGTATTATCTTTAGACCACCGAATGCGGCAGAGTTTGAGTTCACCAAAGAAGACGAAGATAGTTGTGATGCACCCACATCGGGAACTCATATGATGATGCATGACACCCCTCAGCACCCTATTATCACCGAGTTCGAGGATGTATTCCACGAGAAGTTGCCAGGACTACCACCTGACCGAGATATTGAGTTTTCTATTGAGCTTATTCCAGGAGCCGAGCCTATTTCATCTCGAGTATATCGTCTGGCACCCAAGGAGTTGGTAGAGATGAAGACGCAGATTGATGACTTATTAGAGAAGGGATTTATTCGTGCCAGTGCGTCACCATGGGTATAGAAGCATGGAATTTCAGAACCAGAAAGTCTATGCGGCAGACTACATGCGCCAAAGCTTGGACAAAGTAATTCACAGCAAAAAGCAACAAATATAGACATTGAAAGAGGACTTTTTATTTAATATATAAAAGTCTATTACATGTCTAAGAAAGACTGTACAAAGGAAAATTTCTACAAAGAAAAGATCCTAAGTCTACAACCAGCAATCAACATGCGCCCTCAGCCAGGCGCATCCCAACATGCGCCCTCAAACAGGCGCATCCCAACATGCGCCCTCAGCCAGGCGCATCCCACCATGCGCCCTCAGCAAAGCGTATCCTTTTCAGCAGCTCAGTTATGTGCATCCTCAGTCATGTGCATCCCTTTGGCAGCTCAGTTATGTGCATCCCTTCAGCAGCCCAGTTATGTGCCATCCTTCCAGCCAGGCTCACCTGGCCGAGCAGGACGAGGATGGCAATTAACCCCCCATCCAGAGAAAGAGCCTCAAAAGCCAAAGGAAGAGAAGAGCACCGCAATCGACCCGCGGCTAAAGGAGCAGCTTCCAACCAAAATGGGCAAAACTCACGCAGAGAAGGAGCTCGCCAAAGCTCGAGGAAGACGGTCAGGGCACCGCAATTCCGATCTACGGCTCTTCCTGTACGACGAAGATGAGGCCCGAGCATCCCTATCTTTGGATGCAACAGGCACCTTCCGCCTGCCTCGGAAGCCCTCAACTTCGACTTTTGGATGTAACAATCACCTTCAAGTGCATCAACAAAGACGCTGCATCGCATCTTCACTCTCGGAAGCATCTCGTCAACAGAATGCATTCGATTACACAAGTTCATGTCGGAAAGACGTGAGAGAATGAGAAGCAAACCTTCTCTCCATACCACTATTTATAGGCCGGGCAAATCAAACCCACGCGCCAGGTGGATGGCTCTCCGAATTCTATGCAATGAATTTGCATTAAATGGATGAACCGGATGCTTCAAATTCAGCCAAGTCAAAATGGCTATTTAAAGCACTCGAAGAACGTAACAGTTGCACCCTCAAAAACGTCTCACGAAGCGGATGCGCCGGCCAGACCGCGCATCACACAGACGCACCCTTCAACATCAAGCGTATCATACAAACGCGCCCTTCAGTACCAAGCGCACACAGGGGATGCGCCCCTATGCGTCCCCATACGCCTAGTGGAATGCCAACCGACGCGCCCACTCAGCTGTCCATCGAATGTCACAAATATTAAATGCTGAACTGACAGAGTTGGCAGCACGCCTCCCAAAGTCTGAACAGTCGGCAGCTTTTTCAGAAGACGAAGCATCGCCAACGTCAGCATCATCATTACTTCCCTCCAATGGCTACTGCCACGTGGCCACCCAACAATCTCGCATGCGCCTCTGCGGCCATGCGCCCAAATCTGCATACGCCTCAAAAGCTGTGCGCCTCAGACTTTTCACTGATCCCTAAAGACAGAAGGAAATTCACTGTTACAACCCTGCATGCGCCTCAAAAGCCATGCGCCCCAGACTTCTCCCTGATCCTAAAAATCAGGAGTAAAGTCACTACTGAAGCTCTGCATGCGCCTCAAAAGCCATGCGCCCAGAACGGTTTATGACTCCTAAAGGTTACGAGCCAAAGTCTCCTCATGCGCCCAATCTCACGCGCATCCTACCAGATCATTCCTCACCAAATCCGAGATCTCTGAGCCATGGGTCGATGATACGTGTCCTTTGACTCAACTCTCCCAAGATCTCAGCAACAGAAAGATCTTCTTCTTTTCTACGTGTCGGTTCACAACAGCAACATGAAGAAGTCAACCCCCTCGATCAGGGTGCATCGTCCATGCGCCTCCATCAGCAATCAACACGTGGCATCCCCACGACCAGGCGCATCCTACATGCGCGCATGAGCAGCCGGCCTGCAAAAACTATAAATAGAGGGATCATCTCCTTCTTACACACATACATACAAATGAACATACCACCAGAGAGGCAGATACAGACACTCAACGTCTTCCTCCTCTCAGCAAGCTCCAGCTCCCAGAGCAATCCAGACCTTCAGAGAACCGATAACCGTCGTCAGATCGTCAATGGAGTCAACGCATTACCACTCACTCCATCGGCACATGAAACCCAGATTAAACAAAAGTGTCCTTCTAGGACTACATCTAAGTCCTATATTGTAACATTGTTTTGTTTGTATTGAAATTTACAATCAAAGAATTTTAATGGCAAACAAGCTGGCGACTCTGCTGGGGACCTCTTTCTCCTCCAACGAGAAAGCTGTGTCGCAATCCGACGACGTGAAGGTGGGCTCCTCCTACAAGACGCTGGTCGTACGCCTCAATCAACAGGCGTATGAGGAGTTCATATCTGAAGGCAGTGTAAGTCCTTCGAAGTGGCTGCCGAAGCCGAAGAAGACCCGCCGAGTCTGGGTGCGCAAGGTCGACGCCTCGGGTACCACCACCGAAGGGGATGCGCCAATCCAGCATTTCCTTCCTACTGACGTCCTCAGCAACCAAGATGTGCCTGCTGGTGCAGCGCATCTCTCAGGGAAACGTGCGGCTATCCACGTTCCCTAGCCGTCTCCCTCTCAGGCGAGGAAGATGCGTCGACGGAGCAGGGGCGCAGCCAATGCCCCGCACATGACCTCTGATGCGCCACAGAAGGTCTCTATCTTTGACAGACTCACTCGCTGTAGTGGCGAGGAGAATTTGGATTCTGAGTACTACGCACCACAGCGGCCTGGTACGATAAAGTCCAAGGCAGCACGGGCCATGCATCCCAAACGTGCTATGCCAGCAACAAGCCAGAAGCATGCGCTCACAATCATGCGCCCTGCTGATGGTAAGTTGTACAAGGTCGACTCGAGTGCTGCGGCGCCGAGAACGAGCCGACCTTCAAAGTCCTTGTCTCACTTGGGCGCATCTACTGCGTGCACAACCAAGTCGAGCAAGACAAATCCAGTGGTCTTGAACTTCCGTGCCTCCTCCGGTTGTGCGTTTGAGGTCCGTTCAAGTCACTCCAAATGTTGTGGTTCCCCTACTTCTGATTGGGATGCCTGTTTGGTATTAGATCAGGGGGCGCAGTACTCACTTGACCACCCCGGCGCTTGGCCTTGCCATGCGCCTGAAGGGGATGCAAAGGTGGCACTCTCCTCCAACGATCTGCGTAACGTGATTACTCACAAGCGCCGATCAGGAGAGTTGACTGACAAGCACGATGCGCCTCTCACGGTGCATACTTGTGCTATGGTCACCATCAACTGTTGTTGCAAAGCGACAGTCCCACCAAGGCAGTCGGTGTTCCAGCGGCTGTAACCATCGACACCCCTCCGACGTCGCCTCGGGAAGAAGGTGTCAACAGAAGAGGAACCAATGGTTGCTTCATGCAACGTGATCTCCAACACCTCGTCAGTCCGAAAGGCGACTGGCAGTTTCTCTTCCTCGTCCAAGAGCCAGCCGAGGAAAACCAAGACAGCTGTCTCATCCTCCGGAGTGTTCGAAGGCACTCGAGCGAGGAAGAAGTTCTTGGAGGAAGCTGGGGGTAGTCAGACCCTTGTCGAGCCTCCTTTCGAAGACGAGTGCGTCCAAAGCACACCCGGGGCAGAACCTCGAGGCGAAGTCAGCCTCCCAGAAGCCCCTGAAGACGAGGATATCCCCCAGAACATAGCTGGGGGTAGTCTAGCATCTGCGGACCCGAGTTCCGGAGACGAAGAGACCCTTCAAGACGGAGCTGGGGGTAATCATGCCCTTACAGATGCGCCCGTGGTGAATGTTCTCCCGAACATAACCGGGGGTAGCCAAGACGAAGCTCTAGGAGAGGCGACTCCCCTACAAGAGAGCGAAACCGAGAGTGAGGCCTCAACCCATTCATCCATTCCCAGCCGCATCATGACAGTAAATGTGACTGGGGCTGATGTCGAGTCTGATGCGCCGCCAACAGACCTCGTCCAGCGCATAGATATCCTAGAGGAAGGACTCAAAACCCTCTCTGCCTCCATGCAAACACTGACTCAAGCAGTATTTGAGATACGGTCAGCTTTGACCAGGACACCTTTTACCGGTCCCGATCCAGGGGCCAATGGAGAGTCGAGTGTACCCCTTCAACGGGTATCCTCGGACGCAGATCGTCGAGAAGCACCCCCGACGTCAGAGCCCTCAAATGCCCAACATCCGGTGGTACCACCTTTCTCGACTCCCAGCTCCACGGAAGACGTGGTCGAGATGATCAAGGACCTGCGCGAGCGCTTTGAGTCCAAGACGTGACAAGAGGAGCGCCAGAAAATGGGCATCCCCAGCCTTATCCCCTCGAGTGGAACAAGGTGGTTTATCCTCCAAAGTATAAACCATAAACACTGACGCCATACGACGGGAAGGACTCTCCTCGTCGCTATCTGACGTACTTCCAGTCTCAGACGGGACATCTTCCGAAGGAGGACGCGCTACTCACAAGCATATTTGTTGGGGCACTGAAAGGAGTGGTGTACAACTGGTACTGCAGTCTCCCCGATAATTCAATATCTTTCTTCGATGACCTGACACGCCTCTTTCTCGACCGTTTCTACGACGGCGGGAAGGACATGACAATGGCATCCCTTATAGAGATACGCCAGAAGGAGAAGGAAACAGTTCGAGTGTTCATCGAACGCTTTCGACAGGCCTGCTTCAGACTGCCCCCGGGCATGCCAGAACATGTGCTTCTCTCCTTCTGCAGCATGAACATACTGCCTGCAGTCAAGCTCTGGCTCAACTCTACTCCTTCCCCCGACTGAAGCTCCTTAATCATCGAAGCAGAAGCCGCGGAGAAGAAGGCAGCCAACGCTGGTCTTCTGGGAGTCAGTTTCCCTGCCTTCGAGGATAAGGGGAAACGGCCTGCAACCAACAACCCCGGACGAGAAGCAAAGAGGAAACAGGTATTGACTGTCAATGCCTCAAAAGGTGCATCAGCACCTACTCAGAAGCCTCCACTTGCACCAAGGCCGAAGAAGGTTTATTCGTTCAACGACGAAGATACCCTGCAGCTCTTTAAGATACTGAAGCAGGGTGACAAGATCAAGCTTCCGGACCCCAAGCGTCCCGATGAGGTTGGGAAAGTGGACAACCTGAGGTACTGTCACTACCATCGGTTTGTCGGACACCCAATCAAGGACTGCTATGTCCTCAAGAATTACATCCAGCGCATGATCAATGCGGATGTAATCTCCGTCGACTACGAAGAGAAGACGGTGTCGGCCAACGTGGTGTCACTCCAGTTTGGCACCCTGTCGCCGACTATAACACAGGATGGCATCGTTCCCATCCCTAAGGCGACAATGGAGGTGGTTAACTTACCACCAACCCGTGACAACGTGAGTGGACTCATCCCACTCACCATATCTCAGGAAGAGATCCTGTGGGTTCACCCCGATCTCGTCTCTGAGGTGACTCAACCGGAGGTACGCCATACCTCCAAGTCCAAAGGCAGGAAGATCAAGTCTTGCCGCATGGTTTCTTCTTCAGCGGAAGAGGCACTTCCTGTGCAGACGCGTTCACAACAGAACGCCCAACCCGACGAAGCTGCCGTCGAGGTGGTGCCTCCTGGCACCGTCCCTGCTATCCAGGACGAGGGCCCGTCTAAGCCCGCAGCAGCCAATAAGCAGAAGCAGATAGAGGCCCGCTTCGATAGGCCTCTACGAAAAGATAATGCTTCGGGGCTAGCCAAGCCCCACAACTTCGACATACTGGTGCAACTGGCCAGTACTCCTGCCGGCCTATCTATGTTCGAGCTCCTCCGTCTTTCCAAAGACTCCCGAGAAGCTCTCTGCGAAGCTCTGAAGGATGCTGAATCCTTTCTCAGTCAGGTCAAGCAGCCAGAAGATCTTCCGACTGTGTAAAAGCACTGTCACTGTGCGAAGGAGGTTATCCCCAATATAACCTTCACCCAACAGGACATGTTGCTCAAACACAATCGACACAACAGGCCGCTGTATTACACAGGGCACATCGGTTCAGTCAAGGTGAAGCGGATTCAGATTGATCCGGGGTCTTCCCTCAGCATCATCCCGAAGACGCTGCTCTCAACACTGGAGATCCCAATGTACCGACTGGCGCCCTCCAACACAACAATCAGTGGTTTCAACGCCAGCAAAAGCGAACCACTGGGCAAAATACGACTAAAGTGCCACATCGGTAATCTCAGAACCGAGGTCACTTGTTATGTCGTGGACGCTGAAGTCAACTACAACATTCTGTTGGGTCGTCCATGGCTGCATGAGTACATGGTGGTGCCATTCACGCTCCACGAATGTATGAAGTACGTGTCCACCAACAACGTCATCTGTACAGAGTTCGCGGACATCGACCCTTTCAAAGGGATTGAAGCCTACTTCACCGATGCCGACTTATACAAGTCACCTGACGAGGAGGAGGCCAATGATGCTGACGATGAAGCAGAAACGGCAGCAGAGCCGGACATGGAGCCTGAGGTCACTCCCGATGCTCCTTTGAAGGCAAACCGCCTCAGAAGTTGCCTCCCATGAGCATTAAGCTGCCCTGGAAGGCACCAGCTGCTCCTGAAGCTCCCTTGAAGATACGACTCAAGGGAAAGCCGCCTCAAACATCGGCTTCCCTTGTGGCAAAACTACAGGGGAAGACGCCAATCATCGGAGGCACAACGGACGCACCTCTGAAGGTGTGTCTTAAGGGCAAGCCGCCGCCATCCCAGCCGTCAGAGAAGGCCCAGGTAGTCCTCTCGGACTCCCAGATCAGCGCTGTGGTGGACCCTCCCGATCCTACTCCAGTGCTTACAGATAAAGAGCTGGGGGAATATATCTCGACCGATGTAGATGCCCCATCTCTCGACAGTATAATCCCACGGGATAAAATCTCATATTTCATCAATAACAGAGTATCTTTTAATTATTCTAGTCTTCCACATTGGAATGCCATGTATACATTAGATAACGCTCTACGGTCATTGCAAACACAAATAACGACCGTCCATCATGTAAATCGAGTAGTCCCATCCCAAGGGATCTGTTACATAGTCCCACCACGGAGTCGAGATGAAGAATCCATATTCTTTGGCAAGGTCGAGCGTCATCAAGACCTCCCGCCACTCGAGCCAGAACCAGATGCCGGCAGAATGCAACTCTATCGGTACACAGACAAGGCAAAGTACCTCATCCAAAAGATGGGTTACGACCTCAAAAGCGACAAAGGCCTGAACTACGGCAAAGGTCGACGTCTCCCTCTCTGGCTTCCAACACCTAAAGGAAAGCCGCAGGACTACTACAACAAAACTCGACGGGGGGTTGGCTATGTCACGCCACCGTCAACTCCAGAGAGTTCAGACGCAGAGGAAGTTGAACATTCTCACTCGTTTGAAGCATCAACGTGGGATTCTGATACCAGTATCGGATCCATCTTCAAGAGAGTGCTGTCAGCCAACATAATATCTGCACAATCTCAAGAAGAAGAAGGCGAAGACCAAGCGCCAAAATTCTTCGAAGAAGAACCCTGGGCCTAACGCCTGGGACAACAATGGGAGTCTCGTTTCGAATTACGGGAACCTCCCACCGAAGACGAAGTCGAGCAGATCGACCTTGGGGATGGATCTTCTTCCAAACCTATCTTCGTCAGCAAAAGCCTAAAAGGAGAAGCCCGAGAATCTTTAATCCAGCTAGCTAAAGAGTATATCGACGTCTTTGCCTGGAGCTACGAAGATATACCGGGACTTGATCCTCAGATCGTGATACATAGGCTGAACATCTTACCTGATGCCAAGCCTATCAAACAACAATAGCGACGCTTCCGTCCGGACATCATGAACGCCATCGATCAGGAGGTGGATAAACTCTTGACCAGCGGCTTCATCTGTGAAGAGCAACACCCAGATTGGGTAGCCAACGTCGTCCCCGTCACCAAGAAGAATAGGAAAATACGAGTCTGTATCGACTTCAGAGACCTCAACGCTGCTTGCCCGAAGGACGAATTCTCGTTTCCAATCATAGACGTGATGATCGACAACACATGTGGCTTCGAGCGCATGTCTTTCATGGATGGGTATTCGGGCTACAACCAGATCAAGATGTTCCCCGATAACGCAAAATTTACGTCATTCAGGACTCCAAAGGGCATTTTCTGTTATACAGTGATGCCCTTCGGCTTGAAGAACGCTGGTGCGACATATCAACGTTGTATGAGCACCATTTTCCGTCAATACCTTCGTAAGACAGTCGAATGCTATGTTGACGACATCGCAGTCAAGAGCCGTCTCAAAGGAGATCACCTGCAAGACCTCAAGACAGTCTTCGACCTTATACGGGCGCATCAACTCAAGATGAACCCCGCTAAATCCTTCCTTGGGGTTTCGAACGGAAAGTTCTTGGGCTTCATCATCACGGCGAAAGGCATTCATGTCGATCCCGAGAAGACCAAAGCCATTCTTGATATGGACCCTCCGAAGAATCTTCGAGAACTGCGAGGCCTACAGGGACGTCTGGCATACATCCGGAGGTTCATAGCAAACCTTTCCGGCAAATGTCAACCCTTCACCCAGCTCATAAAGAAGGGAGTCTCTTACGTCTGGACAGAGGAATGCCAAAAGGCTTTCGACGACATCAAAGCCTACCTGACGAGCCCTCCAGTCCTGGTGGCACCCATCGCCGGCAAACCATTCCTACTCTACGTCCGTGCCATGGATCATTCCCTCGACGCCCTACTAGCTCAGAACAGCGACACAGGCAATGAACAAGCAATCTACTACCTCAGCCGAACTCTGATCGGGGCCGAACACCAGTACAACCCCGTTGAAAAGGAGTGCTTGGCTCTGGTATTTGCCATCCAAAAGACTCGCCATTATGTCTCGGGCCAGACAATTCATGTCATTTCCCGAGTCAATCCGCTCAAAGTCCTCATGACGAAGCCAGGATCATTGAACTCCAGGCTAGCCACATGGGCGATCTTGCTAACACCATACAACATGATGTTCGTTCCACAGAAAGCTGTTAAGGGTCAAGCTCTGGCCGACTTTTTAGCAGCACACCCCATCCCAGAGTCCTCAAGGCTCTATGAAGACATCCCGGATGAGGTCCAAGAATCAAACGTCACTGAAGAGGGCTCCGTCTGGCGGATGTTTTTCGATGGCGCTTCAAGAACATGCCCCAAAGGCCAAATCATCGCAGGAGTGGGGGTGGTATTGGTCTCCCCCGATCAACTAGTCATCCAGCGTGCTTACTCCCTTTCGAAGCCGTGCTCCAACAATGTTGCCGAGTACAACGCGCTCATTATGGGACTCCAGCTAGCACAACAGCTGGGGGTGAATCATCTGGAAGCCTACGGCGACTCAAAGCTCGTCGTAAACCAGATCATAGGGCAATACGAGGTTCGTCATGAAGATTTGATCCCCTACCATGAAGTTGTATTGAACATCGTTTCAACCTTCACCGGGTTCTTCATCGAACACGTACCCTGCCTACAAAATCTGGAGGCTGATGCTCTGGCTGGCCTCGCAGCATCCTTGGCGGCACCCCTCGGAATTCAACACTATGTCACGGTAGTGGGTCGAGACTTGGTCTGCCCCAAAAACAACCTGTGCTCATAAGTGGCCCACGCCATGTCAACGGGTGCCGGTGTTAACGTTCGAGATTGGAGATTTCCGTTCATCGACTTTGCTGTCTGCGGAATTCTTCCAGAGGACCCGAAATAAACCATCTCAGTCAGGAGGCGCTCTCTTCGGTTCTACTATGATACAGCCACTAAAATGCTGTACCGACGCTCCTACGATGGACTTTTCCTTCGATGTTTGTCCAACGAAGAAGCAGCCGAAGCTCTTCGAGAAGCTCATGATGGAACCTGCGGGGCCCATCAACCTGGTCCTAAGTTGCAGGATCGACTGTGACGCATGGGCTACTACTGGCCAACCATGGCCGCTGACGCTGTTGAATATGCTAAGAAGTGCCATGCGTGCCAGCTTCACGTAGACTTCATTCATACACCGTCCGAACCACTACATCCTACAGTCGCCTCCTGGCCCTTCGAAGCTTGGGGCATGGACATTGTAGGACCAATTACCCCTCCTTCATCAAGAGGGCATCGCTTCATCCTAGCAATCACCGACTATTTCTCCAAATGGGCAGAAGCAGTTCCTCTGGCAGAAGTGAAAAGCTCCAGGGTGATCAGCTTCATCAAGCACCACGTCATCTACCGTTTTGGGGAACCCCGAAGGATCATCCACAATAATGGTCCTCAGTTCATCAGCCATGTTTTCAGCCGATTCTGTGACAAGAATCGCATTCAAAATGTAGCATCAACCGCCTACAATCCGGCAGCAAACGGTTTGGCCGAGGCATTCAATAAAACTATCGCAGGCTACTCAAAAAAGTCGTGTCATCTAACAAACGCGACTGGGACGAAAAGCTCGGCGAATGCCTTTGGGCCTAGCGCACAACGGTATGGACCCCGACAGGCAACACACCATTCTTCTTGGTCTACGGAAGTGAAACGGTACTGCCTCTCGAGATTCAGATACCCTCACTCTGCGTAGCAATCACAAACCAACTCACAGAAGAAGACAATCAACGTCGTCGTCTGCGGGAACTTGAGGCACTTGACGAAAAGCGTCTCCTAGCTCAACAGCGCATCAAACTCTACCAAGCCCGTATATCACAGGCTTTCAACAAGAAGGTCAAGCAGAGGACTTTCCAAGTTGGCGACCTGGTTCTGGCAGTCAGGAGGCCGATGGTGTTGACTCACAAAACACCAGGAAAGTTCGAGCCCAAATGGGAAGGACCTTTCATCATCGAGACGGTATACTCAAACGGTGCCTACCGCCTCGCCAAACCCAATAGGGACTTGTTCATGATGTCCATCAACGGCAAGTTCCTAAAGAAGTACTACTCTTGACATCTTTTCAGACATGTGCTTCCACTCCACAAAATCATACGCTTCCGGAACCCAGCTGTTCCGTAGCTTCCTCCAGTAGAAAGGCAACCACGTCCACATCACCTCTGAGTTGTCCCCCTACACCCTACAAGGCGGAATCTTACACCCCGTAAGACTACGCTATCCTTTATGTTTACCACGTCCACATTACCTCTGAGTAAACATCCCGTACAGATAACCCCCGCGTTGCCGTACATTGATCGCAGAACTTCTACGTCCACATTACCTCTGAGTAGTTCCGTGTATCCCCCAGAGTCATTCCTACCAGGTCCATAACACCTCTGAGTAGGAAGATTCTATCATTTGAACCTCATATTTGCCACGTCCACATTACCTCTGAGCAAATACATTGAGTCCTTCAAACTTATTATCTGTATCTAAAACCAAGGTACGCAAAAGATAATAGGTCCACACAAATCATCAAAGTTCACGACAAGCAAAAATGAACACATCGCAGAAAATGGTGTACTTCTTTATTTCTAAAAAAAATGAGAGTAAAGGATTACATTGTCCCCAGCAAGAGTTACAAAAATACAAAAAGCAGAGACTACAAGCCCTAAATATCCCCAGGGTTGGCGGAAAGCTCTGCGATTCGGCATTTTAAATCTGTCGCCCGAGTCTCCACAGTCGCCAAGACTCGACGTTCAGCTTCTTGACGCATCGCTTCAACAGCCTCAGCAGAAGTTTCATTCTCGTGCTTCTCATCAAGCTGCTGTCTCTGCTGAGCCAGGGTAAGAGTTCGGAGAGTGAAAGCTGCTTCCTCCTTCTTGAATGCTACGTGTTCAGCCTGGACACGTTCCGCGTCCAATAGGAGTCGGGTCTGCTGGTCCTCAAGGCGGCGTATCTGCGCGTCAATCTTCACGATATTAGCCTCCAACGCAGCTCGCGTCTCTACTGTCTCCCGCGTAGACTGAGATAATCACTCCACTGCAGCTTCAGTCTCGGCCACTTCGCGTTTCCAGACACTCACTGTGGCCTGGTAGGAAGACTTAGTCTCGGCGAGCAGCTTCTTCTTCTCCGCATCTATCAGGACGGAGAGGTCATTTCGCTGGATGCGCTCTAATTCAAAAAGTCGCTGGTCCAACTCAGCCACCGTGGCTTCCAGAATGTTGGCCATATGGTCGTGGCCCGGGTGAACACGGATTAGGTTAATATGAGGTAATGCCAGAGTTCTTGCCGTCGTAAAGCTGCTCTTGGCGTCCATCACTGCCGACACCCCCCTCTGCAGCATTTTGTACACTGCCTCAACGATGAATTTCACATATTCATCTGCGTCCGCCAGCACCTGCGGCGTCATAGCAGGGGTTGGAGGAGCTACTCCAGTCGGCGGACCGGAAGAAGACCCGCCGACCTCAACCTACGAGGTTGGAACCTCGGTATCAGTAGGCTCTTCATCAACAGGGGCCCGACTACTAGCCCGAAGAGCCAAAGGAATAGAAGAAGCCGGGACAGGCGTCGAGATCGTACCCCAAGTGGAAGAAGCAACAAAGGGTTCCATCATACCCTTACCCTTCCCAAACTCGGAAGTACCACCGACGTCAGTGGCCACCTCTCCAATACCCAACGTGCTATCACCAGCCAATACTTCCCCTGGCAGAACGGGGAGATCAACACTTACCGCCTGACTCATCCCTGAAGTCAGGACCGCCAGACGAGTCTCTTCATCAAATCCCTCTACAGGGACAGGATCTGTCGCTACCTCCTGATTGGTAGCTACCTCAGCTTCGGCCGCTGAGTCTGGGGTAGGGCTCGGCAATGATACAGTCGACCTCTCCTCCTCATAACAAGGAGGGGAATCAACCCTCTCCTCTGTTTCGACCATCTCTGTTGCCTCCGCAACAGGCTCTTGCAACCCTGGAGCGACATCATCCGAAGACGATGAACTCCACCCCAAGTCATCATCACGAAGCCCCGTGTCCTCTAGACCCTCAACATCCAAGGCCCTCATGGCAGCTGGCACCTCTCCGAAAGTTGCTGTAACCTCCGCATCTCTGTCAACAAAGTCTGGAGGCAGTAAAACCTCTGCATGAACATCTCCAGGACTCTCCTCCATTGGAGACATTACCATCGGAGGGATGCGCTCGTCAGAAGAGCTTGCTACCTCCTTCGGTTTACTGATACCCGGTTTTGAAACTCGGGTCTTCTTCTTCGATGATCCCTACAAGAAGAAAAGCACAAGTCACCAAAATGACAAGATAAGTCAAAAATACGAAGGACTCCTTACCTCAGCAGAAGATGATTCCACTGGAGGTACAGATGGCACCCCCGTGGCCTTTGGAGTCGTCGTCTTTCTCGACCTCTTTGGTGCAGACGAGCCGGCTTCTGCGTCAGCCCGTCTCTTCCCAATAAGGGGATCCCTCACTGATGCTGCAGCAGCGGCCCAATATCCCGCCAATTCTGGTGGACGATATGACCGAGCCAGCATCAACATGTTCGCCGTGGCCTCCAGCTGAGTTCTAATGATGAAACTAGTCTCTCTATCATAACCTGGAGATGCAGCATTCATTGTGCAATACAGCTTAGCGGCCGAATACAGGATCTGGGGCCGAGGGTTGCGAACGGGCGCCGTAAACTGAACACCAGTACACCCGGCATTGTAATATTGCCAGCCCCGGCCCCCATCCAGCAAACTACCGATGAACCCCAGACTGTTACTGGGATTCCGTAGCATCAGCTGAGTATAGCCAAACTGGCGAGCGAACCGGCTGGGCAGATATGGCTCCAGATAATACCTATTCTGGTTCCGATAGACTAAGTGAGAAGGTCGAATAGTTTACAACCAACGAAAACCCCATTTTGGCAGAGTAATCGCGTCTTCACCAGAGTCGACTAAATCTTGGTCAGCCTCAAAATCTTTGAAGATGGGGGCAACCTTGACAATCTCCCACCCCTGAAGGTAGGACAAAACTCTCCTGCAAACGGGGACACCAGTGTGTGACCACTTCCTCTTGTAGAAGCAGCGGATAAAGGCATCCCCTTCAACATTATCCTCCTCCAGACCTGGATTCATCACATTCGGATGATGCAGAATCATCCATCCCATAAGATAATGGAATGGCAATTCAGCCCGGAAAAAGTTGTCGTTTTTACCTCTCCCCTGGATCACGTCATCAGCAAAAGTCCTCAAACCCCGCAACAGGTTACACACCATCGCGGGAAGGAGAGCTAAGGGATGCCCAAAAGCCAACTTTACGGCAGGCAAAATAAGGTTCCGGTGTACCCTCTCCACTGTACCAGATTCGCCCGTAAATACACAATCTCGGAGCCATATCATCAAGTATATCGTCAGCACCGCCTTAGACAACATCCGGTACGCACATTGCCAGAAGCAGCTATACGCGTTCTCGCCATCCTCATTAGAACGAGGAGTCCTCTCGTCCAGCCAGCTTATCTCAGAAGTCACTTCTGCAGGTTTCAGCCCTTGCGGAGTCGTAAGCCGGATCCTCGAGGGGTCTGCCAAATCCTGCTTGAAAACATTATCTCTCCAAGCAGTCACATGAGGTTGGGTCTTGCCTTTGTCCTTTCGGTGCATCAAATAATGATGGCTCGCCACTTCTTTGAAAACGGCCATCATTTTCGAGTCCTTATTTTCCAGAACCTGGATCTCTTCATTCGACGGGAAATATTCCTCGTACGGTTCTGAGCCCCAGGGAAGCTTGGACACTTCGTACATCTCGTGGAGAGCCAAACCCAACTCTCCCACTGTAGTATAGAAGGTGCCAGTCTGGGTATTGAACAATTCCAAGAGTGCAAGGAACATAGGCTTATTGAGATCCACGCCAGTCTGTGTGGCACGGATAGCGACTGTCAGTCCAATCTCCTTAAGCTCAGCCTTGAACTTCGAAAGCACCCAAACGGTCAACTCGTCCCACCTCGAGATATGATGACACCAACCTTCGACCCTAAAGCTACCTTTCGGATACGTGACCCTCGATATCAGCATCCGACTTGCAAAGGTTGAGGCACTAAAGGCAAAAGTGTTATTTGGGACTTCACTATAGAGGCTCCCAGGACGCAAAGCTCGGCAACTGAACGAGGGACCGGTTCGTGAAGCAGCCAGGGTATTCCTCTGATTTGAGGTAGCATCAATCGAAAGAGCACCCCCTAGGGCTCCCCCCTGAGAAGGAGTAAGATCCCAGGGGATCCTATAAATAGCAAGGTGCCATTCCCTTGTAAAAAAGATTGGATCCAGAGAAACAAAAAAATATAGCAAGGTGCCATTTCCTTACAAGAGAGATCCTCTCCACCCGGTTGGACACACAGAGAGACAAAGGCGCGCACAGAAGAGTCTTCCCATCTTGAGAGCAGTTCTTCCCCGGAGCCAAGGCTACGTCTTATCATCCAAGGAGTAAGACAGAGCGGCCGTCGCCTTCCCGAGCCTCTATCGTCACCCCCCAGAATCAAAACTAAATAATCGTGCTTAGATTGCTGTACCTAAGTTTTCGTCCCTAGGCTTTCTTTGTACGAACGAGTTTGTATTGTGAAGTAAAAGTCCAGTCCTCCCATATAATTGTTCTGTTCTTTTATAATCAATGGCAAACACTTATTTGCTAGATATCAAGCTAATCCTAAAGAATCATACATGACCGCTGTTAAGCGTATCTTTAGATATCTTAAAGGAACAATTACGGTAGGCTTGTGGTATCCCAAAACTACTTCTTTTGAATTAATCGAATATTCCGGTACTGATTTTGCGGGATGCAAAGTCGACCGTAAGAGTACCAGCGGCACGTATCATTTGTTAAGAAAGGCTTTTGTCTCATGGTTTAGCAAGAAACAGAATTCTGTCGTGCTATCCACAATAGAAGCTGAGTACATCGCAGCTGGTCGTTGTTGTACACAGATTCGGTGGATGAAGGAAACTCTTGAAGACTATAACTTATTATTCAAGCACATACCTATTTTTTATGATAATACTAGTGCAATAAATTTGACCAAGAACCCAGTATGTCACTCACGCACAAAGCATATAGAGATTATACATCATTTCTTGCGTGATCATCAACAGCACTACACTATTAACTTAGAGTTCACTGAAACTGAACATCAGCTAGCAGATTTCTTTACTAAACTACTAGCCAAAGAGCGCTTCAATTTTCTTTGTCGAGAGTCAAGAATTTTGGATGAATCTGTCTTACAATAATGTATACCTGCGTGAATAACGGTTATAACATATATCATTCATGGGAACACTGTTTGGGTACAAGCCGAAAGGGCCCTTCTGACAACAAGGCATAAAAGTCTAAGCGACACGGTGCACTAGTCTTCGGACTACCGCTAGCTGGGATCCGGCTGCTACAGCTAACCTGAGGTAGTTCCACTGTGATGATCATTGTCTTCACAATAATTTATTATTTGGCTATACTATTATATGGCTTATACCATTCATTATTTCTCATTCAAGATTTTTTTTAATTTCATCAAAACAATTTTTTTCTCTTTAGGAATTCTGGAGCCAGGGCCACAGAAATTGGACCGAACTCTGCCCTACACAGAGTTCGGGCCGAAGTCTGTGTGCCTGCTTCTAGAACCTACTTTGGTTCCTGGCTATCCAATTTTTTGATCGGACGACCACGATTTAACCCGACATGCTGGCTCTAACCATCATAAACCTGAACTCTCCTTCTCTCTCTTTACTTTCATCTTCTTCTACCTCCCTCTGAACTCTTTTTCTCTTTCAAATTCATAAACCCTAACCCTAAAAAACCCATATTTTAGGGCTATTTCCTTCCAAACTCAAGATCTAAGGGGTTTTTGAAGGATCTCTTCCATCTCCAACCATTTATGTGAGGTATAACTCCTTTTTCTTCTCTCTTTCAGATTCAACCTCTTTTCATTATCAATGGCTCCTAAGTTATTTGGTAGAGAAAAGAGGTTGAGAAGTGAGGAGGCATCTTCATCTAACCCTCCTCCTCCTCCAAGTCATCATTTGTTCAATCCACCGCCTCCACCAAATTCCAACACCTACAATGAGCAAATTTTTGTCTTATTGGATACATCCAATGAGTGGTACACGGACTTTCGCTAACGTAGTGTGTTCCCGGGTCATTCGATAAACTTCACAATTTTTTCGACATATGACGCACTTTTTTACGATTTATGTCTCGATGGACTTGTCCCAACTTCATCTTGTGTCCATCTCAATGTCATATAGATGTTTTACTATAATTTAACTCATGACGAGACTAAGATATATTCTCGTGTCGTCGGCATTGATATATCCTTTGACGATTTCGAACTTGCCGATTACCTTGACCTCCCGGAACCAAACACTTAGGAAAAACTTGTTGATGCTCGACAGTTCCATTTTCCCGGTGAAACCACTCTTGAGGGTTTCAAGGATGCGTTGTGTTCTCCTAACACACATCCTCGCAAGCTTCGAGCAAAATATCTTAACAACTATTTTATGAAGTCCATCGGATCATCTTTTCCTCGATCTTACCCAAAGCAGGATCTACCGATGAAGTCACTTATCTTGAGATATCGGCTCTATATTATCTTCACTTTTGTCTTCCGTTCAATTTCCCTCGCATGATGATGGATTTATCACACCCACTTTTTCATTTCAAGGGAATTTTGGTAATTTTTGATTATTTTATTTATTTAATGAATTCATGTGATGATATGTGGTTGGTTTGTTGTTTGAGTAGTTTTGATGGGTTTAACCTAGCGAACCATGACCAAGAACCTTGATGCCATATTAGAATTAGATTAATTATCATTAGAATTAATTTAGAATTAATTAGTTATTTTAGAGTGTTTTAATTGATTTTTAGCAAATTTTTTAGTAGCTTTTTAAAGCCTTTTGGACTTGGGCTTTACTAGAAACTAGGGAGCCTAGGCCCATGCATCTAACCTAACCCTAATTCCCTTATACCTGGCCGGCCATAGGCAACCCCTCCTCTATCATTTGCATTGAAGTTTGTAGCCTCCAAGAAACCTTAGATTTTCCCTCTTCAAAATTTTTAACTTTTGCATCCGGAGTCCTTTTCTCCTCAAACGAAGTCTGTCGTGCTCGTAGGAAGGAGAGGATCTTGCTGGAGCAGTGCTAGCAAGGTGGTGGAGGTGTTTGCTTGAGAGTACTCGATTGTTGGAGCGCTCGGGGAGTCTTTTGTATTGAGATCTTGACTCTCAATAGGTAAATCCTAATCTAGTATAGTTTTTCCTAATTTTTCTTTATGATAGTGAGCATCTAGGTACCCAGGACCTATAGGATTAATTTTGTCCAATTTTGTATTCATTTGGTGTCCGTATCGGACACATGTCGGCTAATATTTGTAGGTGTTTGATGAAATGTCGCAATGAATTAAATTCTAATTTTTGTTGAATCTATTTTACATATTCTGGTAGCCCTATACACAAGGATCACGACCCATAGGTTTTGACACGAATCTGACTCGTGTCTGTGTCCAAATATGACACGAATGCGATGTACGCCAGGCCGCACACGTGCCCTGCTGCTCGGGGCTAATTCCTCGATGCACAGGCCACGTGGTCACGTGAAAATTGACTTGTAGGTGGGGACCGTGACTTAGATCACGCTCCCAAAGTTTTGTGAAGTTTCGTCAAGAAATGAAGGAGAAATCTCGTCGGCATTAATCGGCCACACGCGCGTGCGTGGGACAGCCGCCACTGAAACGCGGTTCACGCGGACACGACAAAACATGTGTACACAAATCAGGGTGTCCAACATGTAGCGCTATACCTACCCTAGCCTAGGACATGAACACGCGACACGAGGTAGGACACAGGAGTCCCTAGACTCGATGGCACTCGTATACGATGCTGTGCACGAGGCTGTGCACGCGCACACACCTGCGCGCGGACGTGCTCTGCGTGCGTGTCAGACACGACACTTGGCTATACGCTAATTCGTCCAGTAGGTCGAGGATGTGTATGCCCAGGTGTATGCGAAGTTTCATGAGAGTTGGATCAGAAACGAGCGAGAAATCGGGTTCGTATCGATTCGGTTCACGCGCGTATCGGGTTTCCGATACTCGTTCGCTGGATACGATACGGATATAGTTTCGACTCGGGGAAACCCGAGCACGTCCCACATATCAAGACCGACCTATTTGCCATGTTTTGTGGGTTAATTATGAGTATTTTGAGCTTTGGGTCATTTTGTGAAAATAGGGTTTTTTATTGAAGTTGAAATTTGAAGATTTTTATGATATTTTGATTTCTGAGTATTATGGCAATAAATTCTGAGCTTTTGGTCCTTGGACATTGTTTGTGACTTGTGGGAATCGACTCTTGGGGTTGATTCATATTTTCTAGCCATTTTTAGGCAATTATGGTGTTTTACCTATTAAATGTATATAGATATATATGTAGGTATATATATATTGATTTTCTTTATGCCTAATTTCGAAAATATGATTAAGCGATGGTCGAGGGCCTTAATCTCAGAACTGAGAACTTACTCCAGGCTCGAGATCCACCCTCGTTGGCTTTCATACTTGGTATATACCTATATCTATATATATGCCTATATGTATATATATATATATATATATATATATATATATATATATATATATATATATATATATTATATAATTTTTACTATTGATTGTAATACTTTAAACATGGAATACTCTTGTAGTCTCATTCTATTTTGTTTCTCAGATTTTGACCCATAACCAGCAGCCCCAACATCGTTCACACTCACAAACCATGTTTCCTTTCCTAACTTATATATATGTATATATATATATATATATATATATATATATATATATATATATATATATATATGTGTGTGTGTGTGTAGATATATGTATATATATTTATATTAAATTGTGATGAATGTATAAATATAGGTAATATAATAATTGCTTGTGATATGACTATAGGAAGTGTTTGGACAGATTAGGATCGTCGTTAGGAGCCTAGTTTGGTCAAATTGGCCGACAAGTTGACCAAGTTGACAAAAGTCAGCTTTGGGTCAAACTTGATCCAAATTGACTCAAATGAACTCCGAATGACCTGAAAATTTGTGTATGACCAAGAAATTAGTAAACGGACTGGTTGATCAGAGTTTACCAGGTTTTACCAAAGTTAACCAAGGGTTGACTTTGACCTAGAAAGACCTAGAATCATGTAGAATTGCATTTTAGGCATTTCTTATGATATGTTAGACCTTGTTGTGACTTGTGGTTGTTTTAAATAGATTTATATCACTCCAGTGCAGTTACACATCCTCATCAGCAGCTCAGATTGTCAGGCAAGTATATTCTCTGACTGTTTCATTCTTTTTTCGACATATTTACTTATTATAGACTAGTTTACTTGTTGCTGTTACGATATATCTCGGATTAGTACTATATGGATCTCTTCATGCGATGTTATCCCCTCGGATACATCGGGTATAGTGTGCTCATGTACTTTATCATGTGCATCGTCTACTCATTGTATTCGTACTTATTCATGTATACTCATGTGACATTTATGTACACTCATGATTATATGAGCCTTCATGTATAACCCAGTGTGCATATGGACTAGCTATCCATGTGATACACTACTTTCATGTGTAATAACATAACCTGGACAGATCCTTGTGTACTGATTGAGGCAGGGGAGTATTTATTTGGTTATGTGATCTACACCCTTTTTATGTGCAACTCCATACTAGATTTAAGTCATGTATAACCTAAGCCAGTTTACATAACCAGATTGCTCTACATCACGTATTTAGTTCAGTTCTCTTATTATATTCTGTATATTTATTTTCATATATAATGTTCTCTCTTTTGCAGTATTATTTCCTTATTAGCAGTTCATGTATATTATTCTATAGCTTGTTTTATATTTCCTTTCATGTTATGAACTGTGAGAGAGATATGTATTCGTTCCTGTCCTGACTGGACCTGTTAAAATATTACAGATGATGATGATTGCTGCGACACTTACTATGGAGCAGGTCTAGTTGACACATGTGACCTGGACCCTTAGCAGGATCCAGTAGTCGCTGAGGACTTGCCTTGAGATTATATTAGACTTATATTATCTTTTAGTTATGAGACTTTGTGGTTGTATTGAGACTTGTTATGGTGTTGTTTTACACCGAGATTTATTACGACTCTCTGCTGTGATTATCATTCTTCCATTCTATCTTAGTTATTGTGATTGAGTAGTACCATTTATATATCATTCTCCATTCGGAGTATTTTCTAGACTGTGTTAGATGTTGGACCCAGCACAGCGTTCTACCGCCGACACTGCGGCGTAGGCGGGACGTACCCACGTCTTGTGCCCTTATACTGGGTGCGGGTCATGACACATTTTTAGTGGTGGCCCATGTAGGTCCTAATCACAACTAGTATGATTTTGTAGTGGTACTCGAACTAGAGTATCATTACATCCTGCAGTAGGATATAGGATATAAGTTAAGGTACTCAATCATATTAGGAAAACTCTTATCTAATTCTTGCTGTTAATTATCTCCTTTTGAAAACAACTGTCCTCCTTTGATGATTTCGTTTCTTTTTCAGTAATTGATTCCTTGTTTGATCTGTCTTCAGGATGGTTGAGACACGATCGCAGTGCTCTGGTCTTAGGGATTCTGTTGAGAGGTTTGCTATTTTTTGCCCGACTCAGCAGGGCCCAGGGACCATAGTACCTCTTGTTCTAGCTCAGGTGGGCCCGTCTGTAACTTTTGGAGGTGCTCCTCCACCGATTCCAAGTACTACCCCAGGAGTTCAGGGGATGGTACCACCACTACCCCAGGGGACAATTGATGTGGTGCAGTTCTTCGCCTTCATGTAGCAGATGATGGAGACGCAGCGACGTTAGGCAGAGGACATGAGACAGGGTATTGATAATACCCATCAGTTAGCGATGGTGGCAGTAGAGAGGGTGGCTGTCTAACCCCAGGAAGGGCAGATCCAGCCATACCAGCCGAGGACTCCAGGTATTCAAGATTTCCAGAAGATGCGACCGCAAGACTTCAAGGGTACCGAGGGTATCCTATATGCCGACGACTGGATCGAGCATATAGAGGAGATCTTCCATCTCGCGAAGATACCAGCTATACTCCAGGTGGAAGCCACAGGCAGTCAGATGCAGGACCTTGCCCGCACTTGGTACCAGACCGACCCCAGGATTGGTACTAAGGGGCAAACTTAGAAGGCTTTTAAGAAGCTTTTCAAGGAAAAGTTCTTCCCTGACACTGTACTTGGCGCCTTGGAGACGCAGTTTGAGAACCTGGTTCAGGGGAACCAGACAGTAGAGGAGTATATCGGAGAGTTCTGCCGCCTGGGCAGATTTATGGAGGGCCATAGCAAGACAGCGAAGGCTAGAAGGTTTAGGAAGGGCTTGGTTAAGGAAGTCAAGTACTTAACCAAGAGCAACAGGAATGCTACATTCGAGGAGATTTTGATGGGAGCTATGGTAGCGAAGGATGATCTGAAACTGAAGACGAAGAGAGGTCGAGATTCACACGAAGCTAGTGGCAGTGGGGAGCCAGCCAAGAGGCCATATTATCAGCAGCAGCAGCAGCATCAGCAGAAGCCATTTCAGCAGAAGCAGTTTTAGCAGGTACCGAGACAGTAGCAGACCATCAGTTGTACCTTCTGTAAGAAGCCAGGGCATATATAGAATGAGTGCAGAAAGAGGCTCGGCATGTACCTACTTTGTGGTGCCGCAGAGCACCAGTTGAGGGATTTTCCCCTGGCTGCGGGACCTACAGCTCAGAGGGCAGGTGCCAAGGCCCCAGTAGTGCAGCAGAAAGGACTACTGCCGACCCAGCAGCAGAAGTTCATTCAGCACCAGCAGCAGGCCAGAGGAGGTCAGCAGGGGCAAGCTTTCGTCATAGCAGCTGAGGAGTCTGAGCCAGTAGGAGATCTTATAGCAGGTTCTTTCTTATCGACTCTTTTCTCGTATTCGCATTATTTGATTCGGGTGCTTCCCATAGCTTTGTGTCTGTATCATTTGCCACTAGACACCAGTTTTCTTCTGAACCATTGCCTAGGATTTACAAGATCACGACTGGGGGTAGTATTATCCTCGTCCGTGATGTTTGTAAGGATCAGAGAGTAGTTTTGGGAGGCCGAGAATTGGATATGATTCTGCTCGTAATGCCATTACCGAACTACGATATTGTACTCGGTATGGATTGGTTGAGCAGGCACCATGCCAGTATAGATTATCGTGGTAGTAGAGTACTTTTTAGCGTGCCAGGGGAGCCAGAGTTCGAGTTCACCAGGCGGGAGGCAGAGCAATGGAGTTTTCTGCAGAGTTTTAGCAGAGGAGCAGAGCATGCCACATCCACTGATAGCTGAGTTCATGGATGTGTTTCCGAAGGAGTTGCTAGGTTTGCCTTCGGACAGGAATATAGAGTTCTCTATAGACTTGGTACCCGGTACAGAGCCGATATCTCAGCATGTCTATAGAGTGAACAACAGTGAGCTGGTAGAGTTGAAGAAGCAGGTGGATGAGTTGCAGGACAAAGGCTTTATTCGATCGAGTTCTTCACCGTGGGGTACGCCAGTACTCTTTGTACTGAAGAAGGATGGGTCGGTACGGATGTGTATCGACTACAGGGCACTCAACAGCCTCACGATCAAGAACAAGTACTCGCTGCCGAGGATCGATGACCTGTTCGATCAGTTGAGCGGAGAGAAGGTGTCACCCCCAGTTTTCAGAAATAGGGATATTTTTGTCATTTTTCATTTTAGAATATTTTTGAAATTTTTTATTTATTTATAATATTATTTTGGGGTTATTTGACTCGAGTTCGAATTTCAGCTCAATCCGACTTGAAACGGGGACCCGGGGTAGTTTTGACTCTAGTGGACCCACACACTAGTTAGCCATGGCCAACATGATATTTTTGGGTTAGTGTGATAGAGTAAATTTTCATGGATGGGTTTAGTTAATTAGAGCATTTAAAACTAGACTAATTTAGCCTCAACCTAAGCCATTTCCTATTTAATTCAATTAGAGAAAATGGGGGGTATTTTAGACATTCACCAATAGAGACACCTAGCCCACACATGGCTGGCCATAGAGGAGGGAATAGACTCATCCATTTATTTCATTATTTTTCCAAACTTTGTCTCTCTTGTTCTTCCCCAAATTTGAGAGCTACCTCCATTGATTTCATCTCCAAATCTATCATTTCTTCCACCAAATCTTCTTCTTTTCTCCTCTACTTCATGGAAAGAGGGTGCTAGCCAAGTTTGGGAGGATTTAGCTTTGGTTCGTGTCCATTTGGAGGCTATTTCGTTTCGGTGTCGTGTCGGGAGGCTTTTCCTTTGAATCTCTCTTCCGGAAGGTATAATCTCTCCTCTAAACCACCCCTACATGCATATAGGAATATTTTAAACACATAGAAATGACCCCCAGGGTTGTATCTCCATTTGTGTCCATTTCGTGTCCATTTGGAGGTCATAGGAGTGTCCTTTGTGTTGTGCTTTGTGTCCATGTGGAAAACCCCCAATATTGGACACTTCATGTGGTTGTGATTTATTTAATGAATATTTCCTATTTTAATTTTAGATTTTAGATTCCTAAAATATTGCTCTTAATGTTTTATATATATATATATATATATATATATATATATATATATATATATATATATATATATATATATATATATATATATATATATATATATTATTTTATATATATATATATATATATATAATATATATAATATATATTTTATATATATATATAATATATATATAAGTGTGTGTTTATATATATATATATATATATATATATATATATATATATATATATATATATATATATATATATATATATATATATATATATATATAATATATATATTATATATATCTATAGGTATCTCATCTTTAGGTCTGTTATTTTATATTTATATAATATATATATATATATATATATATATATATATATATATATATATTATTTTATATATATATATATATATATATATATATATAAAATAATATATATATATATATATATATATATATATATATATATATATATATATATATATATATATATATATATATATATTTTCATATATATATATATATATATATATATATATATATATATTATATATATATATTGTTGTTTGTGTGTATATATTAATATGTGTGTGTAGAGATTTCGAGAGAGGGAGGAGATTATGGAATAGAGTGTGGTAGAGGGAATGGTGTTAGAAGTGTGTGTGTTTGTGTGGTAGAGAGATTGAGAGTAGAGAGAGTGATAGAGAGAGTGATAGAGGGAGTGAGTTAGAGATTGAGAGTGGTGGTAGAATTGATTTTAGTGTGTGTGTAAGTGTGTGTTTGTATAGAGAGTTAGAGAGGAGAATTAGAGGGATTGAGGAAGGTTTTTAGAGTGATAGGAGGGGGAGCACTACTGTTCAAACAGCAGGTAGGGGCAGCAGACACACTGCTGTACAGTGTGTATCAGTCCCTACGAGGGGGACTGATTTCAGGGCCTTATCAATCCCCTTCCAGGCCATTGGGCAGCCCCCATAGCTGTCCCAATTCAGCCTCAGAATTCAGCCTATTAGCAACCTCAAACCATCCTATACACAGCTATATGATGTCCCAAACACACCTATATGACAGCCCTTAACACCACTAAACAGTCCCCTGTTTCAGCCTCTAACTATCCAATGTACCAGCCCATAGAAGCCCCCCTAAACCAGCCTTTGCTGTCCCCAACAGGTCCTTAACACAGTACCTTAACTACACCAAATGACAGTCCCTAACCCCCACAAAATCAGTCATATGTTAGCCCCAAACCCTGTCCTTAACACAGCCTACAAGCATCCCTAAACCAGTCCTGAAAAGTCCCAAACCCAGCCTTGTTTCAGCTCCTAAACCAGTCCCAAAGCAACCCCAAAACAGTCCCTAACCTTTCCTAAAAATAGCCCAAAATCAGCATGTTCAGCCCCCTTTCCAGCCACCCATTCAGCCCCTAAATTTGCCATACAATTCAGCCCTATAACCCCACATATAAACCCCCATATCAGCCTATACTTAGCCCCATGGACCCCCTATATGCAGTCCCCAAATCAGTCCTAACATGCCCCATATTAGCCCCCATCTAGACTGAAATTCAGTCCATGTAGCTGTCCTAACATGTCCTTAACAGTCCCTTCAAAACCAACTCTAAACCAGTCCAATATCATGCCCATATCAACCCATCAAACCACCATGGTTGTCCAATAATTCATTCCAATATACACCCCTACAAATCAGTCCCTATAGCTCCTAAAATTAGTCCACTTTAGTGCCATGTGTGTGTGTGTTATGAGTTTGTGTGTGTGTGTGAGAGCCTAGTGTATGTAGCTAATAGCCTATAGGTTAGCCTATGTGTAAACCTATAGGAAAGCTTATAGGTGAGTGCGATATATGTGAGTGTTGTGTGTGGGTGAGTGCTAGCGTGATGTGAGGATAATTCATGATATTGGTAAGGTAAAGGGGTAGGATGACTAACATATATTCTAAGATAGGCTAGATACCTAGGACACCAATTTTTGGTAGGTAAACCCTAGATAGGATAGTATCTAGCTACCCTAAGGAGCCTAGGCTAGTATCTTGGGTATTAGCGGGGTTTCCTTTGTATTGGGCAAGGTATCAGGATTTACCTTGGTAGGGTAATGTAGGTTTTACCTAAAACTAGGGTATTTGAGTCTAGAGTCTAAGATATGGTTAGAACTTGATTTCCTTGGTTGGTAGTGATCAAATACAGTGCTCATAGACTAGTTTTGACGTCGGTTGACCATTTTGACCAAAAGTCAACAAAAGTCAACCGAGAGTCAAACTTAGCCTTTAAGCGACTAGAATTGACCGAAACCAAACCAGAGTTGACCAGTTGACTGAAAGTTAACAGTTGGTCAACATTAGGCTTGTTTGACCTAGGGTTGACCCAGGGTTGACTCAGTGTTGACCAAAGTTGACCAGAGTTGACTTTTGACCAAAAGTCAACTGTAAGTCAACCTTTGACCCCGTTCGACCTAGTTGGATTGACTCCCAGTGACCTGGTATGACCTAGTGTGAACCAGTATGACCTAGTATGACTCAGTTTGACCTAGTGTGACCTAGTTTAGCTTGGTGTGACTTGGTTTGACCTAGTGTTTGACTTAGACTTGCATATCATGACTAGATTAGCTTTCCTTTCATTATTAAACCATGTTTTGACTTATAGTATCTCATCTTTAGGTCTGTGATTACTCTGAGCATTTGTTCACCTTATCAGCTCAGGACCACAGGCGAGTATATTCACTAATAGTTTTCATTGTCTTGATATCTGCTATATCCGATTCAGTTGTAGTATCTTACTCGATTCCCAGTCAGGATAGTTCACGGACTAGTATATGCTGGATCATGACATGGGATGTTGTTCCTAAATTTCTACGTTATATTGGTACATATTTGGTCTTATTTCCATGTATTGGTATAGACACTGATTTCTAAGGGCACTTGCTACCCTCTTATGGAATTCTGTGTCATGACGTGTCATGTCCAGATCTACTATACTATTCAGGGATGGGAGAATTATTAAGGGTTATGTGATCAAAGCCTCCTGTCACTATTTTGCTAGCGCCACCCTCACCTCACGTAGGGTGTAGCAGATACCCCATTTCCAGGTTATCCAGGTTGGCCGGCATGACTCTCCGTTGAGGGCACCGCGGATTGTCGGGCCAAGTAGATAACCCTACCATGACTCCCTAGCCGATCACATATCACTCTTATAGTTCAAATCATATTTTACATTTATTATCGTATCTTATTTTCAGTTCAGCTCTACTTTCTGTACTTTCTCACCATACTATGATTTCATTTACTCACATGCTCCACATGCCTTTATACTGTACCTCAATTTGAGACTAAGTCCTGTTTGAAAGAAGGGTTATAACCCCGGTCCTTGTTTGGTTAAGGGTTGTAACTCGGCTTTCGAACGGTTCCCAAGTCGCTCTGTATCTTTGTCTTGTATTTCATTATACTGTCTCTTATAGGATTTGTCAATTCATATGGAACTGCAGTTAGTGTTTGTACTTGCTCATTTTCCTGACAGGATACCGTTGACAAATTTTACAGATGTTTCTAAGGTAGGCTGCTCGACCTATTATGGGGTCGAGACAGATGGAGACTCAGGCCAGGGCTGTGGCCTGATAGTGTGGCCACTAGATTTTATACTCCCTGAGTAGTTAGCATTAGTTAGGCTTGCTTGGACTGCGATCCAGCTTTGGATTTTAGACTGTAGTAGCTTTTATTTATATTTCTGTGACTCTGGGTTGTTTGTGTATAGCTCTGGACTTATGTGGATCTTGGACTCATTTCCTATTTTTATCTATCATATTTCTCTTCCATGCTATCTACCTTAGTTTTATATTTGTGATTGAGACTGTATTGCTATGTCACCTCCATTCGGAGAGTATATACTGTACAGGTACTTTTAACTGTTTTAGTCGTAGTATTTAAGACCCTATATACAGCGTTCTACCGCCGATTCTGCGGCGTAGGCTGGACGTAACCACGTGCTCGTGCCCCTCTTTAGGGTACGGGTCGTGACAGAAGGTATTCTCCAAAATTGATCTGAGATCAGGTTATCATCAGGTGAAGGTGAAGAAGGAAAATATTCCAAAGATAGCTTTCAGGACTCGATATGGCCAGTTTGAGTTCATAGTGATGCCGTTTGTGTTAACTAACGTCCCGACGGTGTTTATGAACTTGATGAACAAGGTGTTCCACCAATACTTAGACAAGTTCGTAGTAGTTTTCATCGATGACATCTTGGTGTATTCGAAGACCCCAGAGGAGCATGAGGAGCATTTGAGAGTGGTTCTGGAGACTCTCAGGAAGGAGCAGCTTTACGGCAATCTCTCGAAGTGTGAGTTCTTCTTGGATCGAGTTGATTTCCTAGGTCATGTTGTGACCAGAGATGGGATCTCAGTCGACCCAAAGAAGATCAGAGCAGTCGAGGCGTGGACAACACCGAGTTCAGTTGCAGAGATCAAGAGCTTTCTAGGATTGACAGGATACTACATGAGGTTTGTTCAGGATTTCTCTCAGATTGCAGAGCCATTGACTAGGCTGACCCGGAAGGATGCAGAGTTTATCTGGACGGAGGAGTGTCAGGTTGCTTTTGATGAGTTGAAGAAGCGACTGACGACAGCCCCAATTTTGACATTGCCATCAGGATCAGGCGAGTTCACTATCTACAGTGACGCCTCAGGGAAGGGTTTGGATTGTGTCTTTCAGCAGCATTGGAAGGTGATTGCCTATGCATCCAGGCAGTTACGTTCGCATGAGAAGAACTACCCTACCCATGATTTGGAGTTGGCGGCAGTTATCTTTGCTCTTAAGCTGTGAAAGCACTATCTATATGGAGATCGTGTGGAGATCTTTACAGAACACATGAGCTTGAAGTATGTGTTTACACAGAAAGAGCTCAACATGAGGCAGCGCAGATGGTTGGAGTTGATGAAGGACTTTGACATTTTATTATAGTACCATCCAGGAAAGGCCAACGTAGTTGCCGATGCCTTGAGTAGGTATCCGGTAGCTATGTGTTTGACGATGGATCGTCACTTATTAGCGGATTTGGAGAGCTTGGGGATCGAGGTGATCGTGCCAGGAGTTCAGATGCAGATGTGGGGCCTTCAGATTCAGTCAGACTTGATGGAGAGGATCAAGTCAGCTCAATTCGACGATATTACTCTGTGGTGTATCCGAGAGCAGGTTCGAGCATGATTGGTGGATGAGGAGTTCATCATTGCAGAGGATGGCACATTAAGGCACAGTTCCAGACTGTGTGTGCCTAGCGGAGAGCTTCAAGAGCAGGTCATGCAAGAGGCCCATCGCTCTTAGTACTCTATGCATCACGGTGCCAACAAGATGTATAGAGATTTGAAAGAGCATGTATGGTGGTATGGAATGAAGTCGGAAGTAGCTCGCTTTGTAGCCAGGTGTTTGGTCTGTCAGCAGGTTAAGGCAGAGAGACAGAGGCTAGGAGAACTGTTGCAGCCATTGCCCATTCTGGAGTGGAAGTGGGAGCACATCACAATGGATTTTGTTTCTGGATTGCCGCATTCACCAGGAGGAAAAAGATGCGATTTGGGTCATCGTGGACAGGTTGACCAAATCGGCCTACTTTTTGTCATTTAAAGTAGGTACGTCTACTGAGAAGCTAGCGGAGATGTATATGCGGCAGATTGTCAGGATATATGGAGTCCCGGTGAGCATTTTCTCTGATCAAGATAGTCGTTTTACTTTCTATTTCTGGCGGAGTCTACAGACTAGTTTGGACACTCAGCTCAAATTCAGTACTACATACCACCCTCAGACGGACGGACAGTCAGAGAGGACTATTCGGACTCTCAAGGACATGCTGCAGACTTGTGTTCTAGATTTTGGAGGATCCTGGGAGGATCACCTGTACTTGGTGGAGTTTGCATATAATAACAGTTTTCAGGCCAGCATTGAGATGTCACCATTTGAGGCACTGTACGGGCGTAGATGTCGTACATCATTGTCTTAGGATGACGTTGGAGAGCGAGATTTATTGGGACCTGATATGGTTGTTGATGCAGCCGAGAAGGTGAAGCTCATCAGAGATCGACTTCGCATGGTGCAAGACAGATAGCGGCATTGGGTCGACAGCCACCGGAGACTATTGTAGTTTGAGGTACAGCTTAGACTTAGGATTAGAATCTTGTTTGTTTGTGATTTTTTTGTTGATCGTGTGATTGTATAGTTAAGATGAGACCATGTTTGTACTAGGTTGGTGATCTGGTGTTCTTGAGGATATCTCTGACGTGTGGTACTATTCGCTTTGGTGGAGGTGGAAAGCTTAGTCCGCGTTTCATCGGACCTTTCGTTGTCAGCGCAAGAGTCGGTGACGTGTCATACAGGCTGGACTTATCCCCTATATTAGAGGGAGTCCACAATGTATTTTACGTATCGCAGCTGAGACGGTACGTGGCAGATCCCAGCCATGTACTAGATCATTCCGAGATTGAAGTGAGCCCTACTCTCAGTTATCCAGAGCAGCATGTGGAGATACTGGATCGACGAGAGAAGGTGTTGAGGAACTAGACGATATTCTTAGTTCGCGTAGCATGGAGGCATCACTCTACAGGTGAGTCTACCTGGGAGAGGGAGGATGAGATACGCGAGCAATACCCTTATCTTTTCCAGTCTTGAGGTATGACTTTCTATCCTTCCTGTCTATTCAGTTTTGTCTTTAATTTCGTGGACGAAATTATTTTAAGGGGGGTAGACTTGTCACACCCACTTTTTCATTTCAAGGGTATTTTGGTAATTTTAGATTATTTTATTTATTTAATAAATTTATGTGATGATATATGGTTGGTTTGTTGTTTGAGTAGTTTTGATGGGTTTAACCTAGCCAACCATGACCTAGAACCTTGAAGCCATATTAGAATTATATTTATTATCATTAGAATTAATTTAGAATTTATTAGTTATTTTAGAGTGTTTTAATTGATTTTTAGCCATTTTTTAGTAGCCTTTTTAAAGCCTTTTTAAAGCCTTTTTGACTTGGGCTTTACTAGCAACTAGGCAACCTAGGCCCATGCATCTAATATAACCCTAATTCCCCTATACCTAGCCGGCCATAGGCAGCCTATCCCCTTTCATTTGTATTGAAGTTTGTAGCCTCCAAAAAACCCTAGATTTTCCCTCTTCCAAATTCCTAACTTTTGCATCCGGAGTCTGTTTTTCCTTAAACGAAATCCGTCGTGCTCGTAGGAAGGAGAGGATCTTGCTGGAGTAGTGCTAGCAAGGTAGTGGAGGCATTTGCTTGAGGGTACTCGATCGTTGGAGCGGTCGTGGAGTCTTTTGCATTAAGATCTTGACTCTCAATAGATAAATCCTAATCTAGTATAGTTTTTCCTGATTTTTCTTCATCATAGTGAGCAGGTAGGTACCCATGACCTGTAGGATTAATTTTGTCCAATTTTGCATTCATTTGGTGTCCGTATCGGATACGTGTTGGCTAATGTTTGTAGGTGTTTGATAAAATGTCACAATCAATTAAATTATGATTTTTGTTGAATCTATTTACATATTCTGGTAGACCTATACACGAGGATCATGACCCCATAGGTTTCGACACGAATCGGACTCGTGTTCGTGTCCAAACAGGACACGAACGTGCTGCACGCCAGGCCGCGCACATGCCCTGCTGCTCGGGGGTGATTCCTCGACGCACAGGCCACGTGGTCGCGTGAAAATTGACGTGTAGATGGGGGCTGTGATTGAGATCATGGTCCCAAAGTTTCGTGAAGTTCATCGAGAAACGAGGAATAAATCCCGTCGACATTGATCGGCCACACGCGCGCGCGGGACAGCCTCCGTTGAAATGTGGTTCGTGCGGACACGACATGACACGTGGACACAAATCAGAGTGTCCAACATGTAGCCCTATACCTACCCTAGTCTAGGACACGAACACATGACACGAGGAGGGACATAGGAGTCCCTAGACTCGATGGCACGCGTGCACGATGCTGTGCACGGGGCTGTGCAGCGCACACACCCGCGCGCGGACATGCTCTGCGTGTGTGTCAGACATGACACTTGGCCATACGCTAATTCGGCCAGTAGGTCGAGGATGTCTACGCCCAGGTGTACGCGAAGTTTCACGAGAATTTGATCGGAAACGAGCGAGAAATCGGTTGGCATCGATTCGGTTCACGCGCGTATCAGGTTTCCGATACTCGTTCGCTGGACACGATACGGATATAGATTTGACCGAGGAATACCCGAGCATGTCCCACATGTCGAGACCAACCTATTTGCCAAGTTTTGTGGGTTAATTATGAGTATTTTAAGTTTTGGGTCATTTTGTGAAAATAGGGTTTTTTATTGAAGTTGAAATTTGAAGATTTTTGTGATATTTGATTCTGAGTATTATGGCGATAAATTCTGCGCTTTTGGTCCTTGGACGTTGTTTGTGAGTTGTGGGAATCGACTCTTGGGGTTGATTCATATTTTCTAGCCATTTTTAGGCAATTATGGTTTTTACCTATTAAATGTATATAGATATATATGTAGGTATATATATATTGATTTCCTTTATGCCTAATTTCGAAAATATGATTAAGCGAGGGTCGAGGCCCTTAATCTCATACCTGAGAACTTACTCCTGGCTCGAGATCGACCCTCGTTGGCTTTCATACTTGGTATATACCTATCTATATATATGCCTATATGTAATATATATTATATATAGTTTACTATTGATTTTAATACTTTATACATGGAATACTCTTGAAGTCTCATTCTATTTTGTTTCTCAGATTTTGACCCATAACCAGCAGCCCCAACATCGTTCACACTCACAAACCATGTTTCCTTTCCTAACTTATATATATATATGTGTGTGTGTAGATATATGTATATATTTATATTAAATTGTGATGAATGTATAAATATAGGTAATATAATAATTTCTTGTGATATGACTATAGGAAGTGTTTGGACATATTAGGATCGTCGCTAGGAGCCAATTTTGGTCGAATGGCCGACAAGTTGACCAAGTTAACAAAAGTCAACTTTGGGTCAAATTTAATCCAAATCGACTCAAACGAACTCCGAATGACATAAAAATTTGTGTAGACCTAGAAATTAGTAAATGGACTAGTTGAACAGAGTTGACCAAGTTTGACCAGAGTTGACCAAGGGTTGACTTTGACCTAGAAGGACCTAAAATCATGTAGAATTGTATTTAGGCATTCCTTATGATATGTTAGACCTTGTTGTGACTTGTGGTTTTTTTTTAAATAGGTTTACATCACTCCAGTACAGTTACACATCCTCATCAGCAGCTAGATTGTCAGGCGAGTACATTCTCTGACTGTTTCATCTTGCTTAGACATATTTACTTGTTATAGACTAGTTTACTTGTTGCTGTCACGATATATCACGGATTAGTACTATATGGATCTCTTCATGTGTTGTTATCCCCTCGGATACATCGGGTATAGTGTGCTCATGTACTTTATCATGTGCATCGTCTACTCATTGTATCCGTACTTATTCATGTATACTTATGTGACATTCATGTACACTCATGATCATGTGAGCCTTCGTATAATCCAGTGTGCAAGTGGACTAGCTATCCATGTGACGCACTACTTTCATGTACAATAACATAACCTGGACAGATCCTTGTGTACTGATTGGGGCAGGAAGAGTATTTATTGGTTATGTGATCTACACCCTTTTCTTGTGCAACTCCAAACTAGATTTAAGTCATGTATAACCTAAGCCAGTTTACATAACAAGATTGTGCTCTACATCATGTAGTTAGTTCAGTTCTCATTATATTTTGTATATTATTTCCATATATCATGTTCTCTTTTACAGTCTCATTTCCTTATCAGCAGTTCATGTATATATCTATAGCTTGTTTATATTTCCTTTCATGTTATGAACTGTGTGAGAGATATGTATTCGTTCCTGTCCTGACTGACCTGAAATATACCGATGATGACGATTGCTGGGACACTTAATAGAGCAGGCCTAGTTGACATAGGTGACCTGGACCCTCAGCTGGATCCAGTAGTCGTTGAGGACTTGCCTTGAGATTAGATTAGACTTATATTATCTTTTAGTTATGAGACTTTGTGGTTGTATTGAGACTTGTATGGTGTGGTTTTACACCGGGATTTATATTTATATTATGACTCTACTGTGATTATCATTCTTTCATTCTATCTTAGTTATTGTGATTGAGTAGTACCATTTATATCATCATTCTCATTAGAAGTATTTTCTAGACTGTGTTAGATGTTGGACCCAGGACAGCGTTCTACCGCCGACACTGCGACGTAGGCTGGACTTAACCATGTCTCGTGCCCTTACACTTGGTGCAGGTCGTGACAGGATTGGATGATTCGTGCAAGACCAAAACCAAAATCCTTAGTCAATGCCATTTACCTTCCAAAGATTTTTTGTGCCTTCAACATCCCTCTTGATGACTGTCAGTTCCTACCCGCTTCTGTTTTTCTGTCCAAGACACGTCGGACTATTTCTGTTGTTGCATCCTCTGACTCTAATGCTCCTGATGCTCCTGAGCCCGAGCCTCCTACTACTCTTGATTCCATCCAAGCGATGTTGCGTGATCACTTCCGTTTGGAAGACGACCGCTGGATCCAGTTGGACTACCGCAGCACCCTTCAGATAAGTGCTATCAGCAACTCACTGCACGACATCCAGTACACCCTGGCCACCCATCCTACTATTTTATTTCCTATCGTACGAGACCCTTCTCACGAAGGTTACCATATTAACGACACATGGGTCAGGCGGTATCTGGACCCAGACGCGGCCTTTGTTGACCCTCGCGCTTGCCAACGACCTTCAGACTCTTTTGGTCCATCCCGTGCTCCATGATGGTCATGGTTTAGTATCTGTTGATGCTGCTGCTGATGTTAGGCTATAGTTTCATTATGCTTATGTAGTAATTTAAAACTTTGAGATATAGTATTTCTATTTCCTTCATGCATTGTGTTTCTTTCAAAACTATGTACTTTAGTTTATTATATATGAGATATAAAACTGCTAGTAGTTTCTCTCTATGATTATGGTTCCACATTGTGTGATTGTATGTATTCATTTTGTCTACTTTTTATGGGGGAGCCACTTTATCACTTTGCTAAATGACAAAGGGGGAGAATACTTGTGATATTTGCTTGTGCTTTGGAAACACTTGATAAAAAATACTTGTGATATGTGTGTGGACATGTGTTTTGAGCTTCAATATAATTGTTGTGCTTGCTTGGACTAGAACTTGTCTCAGGACATATCCATTTTAGGGGGAGCCAACATGTTCATCTACGGAAGAGCTATTATCCTTATTCTATGGTCCAGTTATGAATGTTTCGACATACAAATACGTATTTTTGTCAATTATCAAAATGGGAGAGATTGTTGACCCAAACTGGATCACAGTCAACCTAATATTGATAATTAACAAGATGATATCAGTATGATCCAACTTGACACATCAAGCTCATCAAGCTCTAAAATAGACAATCACCATACATCAGCTCAAGACGAACATCATTGACAATTGCTATGACATGATGCTGTTTACTTGTTTCTGAGTCTGTATTTATTTTTTATTGAGTCTAGGCTGTAAGTTGAGTCGCACTGAGTATCTCAACCCTAGACTTTACACCCAAAGCTCCACAAACAAAAGTCCAAAAACCTGCCAAGCCCAAAATAGCCCATTGAACCTTCTGTCCCAAGGAGACAGAGGTCGGGCCGAACACTGCCCCCTTAATTTTAGGACCTAATTTTTAGGGCTTGGTTGCTAGTTGTCCAACGGCTAAATATTTTAAAATTTGGGACAGAGTTCTGGCCGAACTCTACCTCTCTGGACTAGTATATGCCTTGATTTCTCTCATTTTCATTCATCCAATCTTCTCATCTTCTTTTCTCGTATAGCTATACATTCAAAAGATTGTTCTTCGCATAACTATCCACAAAACTTCCCAAGACCCCAAGGTGCTCAGTGCGAGTTAACTAGAAGTTTGTGTGCAAGAATTTCAAAAGAAGTTACTTGGACAATTCCAAGTCTCGCCATCTACGAATCTGTAAGAAGTTGGCGTGCTCTTCTGAGTAGTAAGGCACGTGGTTGTACGCTTTTTCACAATAAGGATTTCAATCCTGAGCTAGAGTTCTTATGCCTAGACTAGTCTCCACGAGAGAAACTAGGTTAAAAACTATTGTGTCTGCGTATGCTTCTCTGATTTCTATTTATATTTGCACTTATACTCTGATTATTATTTCTGTTGGGTGGACCTGAATAAAGTTATTTTTAATTGGGTATTATTGACACATATTCTATTCACCCCCTATAGAGTTACCTATACGTACTTCAGTAGTAACTTCACGTAACATAATCACGAAAATATATGGTTCTCCATATTGGTTTCATACGTTCTTGAAAATAATTCAATGAACCTTCCTGCTTTGCTTGACCCTACCATTATTTGAAATTGGTATGGTTGTTTGACCTAACCTTAGTTCCCGTACACTTATTTAAATGACTGAAATAGACAAACCTTATTGTATATATATCATATAACTAAGCTAGGTTTGTGTGTGATTGTGATATAGGTAGCTAGAAACGGGTAAGTTTCTTAGATATGGATCCTAGTGAGACTATGAGTCGAGTATGAGTGCCTGGATATTGGATGCTTAGAACTATTAGGAGTAGTTGCTATGAGTGAACTAATGGGTATCATGAATGGTTGATAATACTATACCTACGATAGAATGGTACGACTAGTCGCATTAGTAGTAAACGCTTGTATCCTTTTTCTCCTAGCTTTATTTTTATTTTTTGAGGAGATATTAGAGTTTGTTGGAGAGATTAAGGTAGGAGAATTTGTTTGCCAAGCTCAGTAAGTGTGACTTTTGCTTAGACAAAGTCTCATTTCTGGGCTATATCATTTGTGGTAAAGAACTTTCAGTTGATCCAGATAAGATAGAGACAGTTGCAACATGGCAAGTGCCTACGTCAGTTTCAGAGATAATAAGTTTTCTCGGACTTGCCGGATACTATCGAAGGTTATAGAGAATTTTTTGAGGTTTTTGAGCCTAAGACGCGGTTAACGCACAAGGAGCAGGAGTCACCTGGATAGTAGAGTGTCGACGGCTTTTGATGAGCTGGAAGAAGCGTTTGACGACAACACCAGCCTTGACTCTACCTTCAGTATCAGGAGGCTTTGTGGTGTAGTGATGCATCCGATAGTAGATTAGGATATGTCCTCATGCAACATGGTAAGGTAGTTGCTTATGCATAGAGACAGTTGGCGGCTCAAGAGAAGAATTATCTGACACATGATCTAGAGTTAGCTGTAGATATATTTGTACTAAATCTTTGGAGGCACTACTTATCTAGCGAGAGAGTTGAGATATTTACCAACCATAAGAGTTTGAAGTACGTTTTTACTCAGAAAGAGTTGAATATGAGGCAAAGACGTTGGTTGGAGCTGATAAAGGACTTCGACATTGAGCTGTAACACCATCCTGGGAAGGCAAATATAGTAGCAGACGCCTTAAGCAGAAAGCTCGTAGCTTTACTTCTTGACAACACAGCGTCATTTGCTTGAGTATATTTAGGAGCCTAGGATTGAATTCATATTGCCGGGTTCAAAAGGTATTTTAGCACAGTTGGAAGTTCGGTCTTCACTAGTTGAGAGAATTAAGGCATCTTTGCCTACGGATGTAAGATTTAGAAGACTTCGTAAGATAACTGAGGCAGGAGAGCAGACATGGTTGTGTATTCATGAGGACATAACATTAAGGTGCAAAGAGCGCTTATATGTTCCTAATGGAGAGCTTCGACAGGAATTGATGAAAGAAGCGCATAGTTCAATCTACTCTATCAATCCCGGGGATGAAGATGTACCAAAATTTGAGCTAGCATTTCTGGTGGCCTGGGATGAAGAGAGAGATTGCATAACTTTTATCTAGATGCTTGGTCTGTCAGCAAGTCAAGACTGAGCATGAGATCAGCTGGACTTCTACAGCCACTTCTTATTCCGACTTTGTCATTGGATTCCATAGGAGCCCTAGCAGGAAGGACGCAGTCTAGGTGATTGTAGATCGACCACCAAGTTAGCACATTTCTTGCCATTCGGAGAAGGACAGTCTACCGAGGTATTGGTAGATATGTACATGAGGCAGATTGTGAAGTTGTACGACATACCTGTCAGCATTTTTTTCGGATCATGATTCTAGTTTTACGTCATATTTTTGGAGGAGTATGCAGGAGAGTTTGGAAACTCGATTGAAGTTCAGTATTTCGTATCACCCCCGACCGACGGACAGTCAAAATGAATGATTCAGACGCTCGAGGACATGTTGAGAGCTTATGTTGGATTTTGAAGGATCTTGGGAGGATGACTTGTACTTGGTAGAATTTTCTTACAATAATAGCTACCAAGCAAGTATCCAGATGGAGCCTTTTGAGGCACTGTATGGAAGAAAATATAGATTGCCAGTTTGTTGGAGTGACGTGGGAGAGCGTTAGATTCTTGGTCGTGAACTAGTGACTCGGACCGAGGAGAAGGTGAAGCAGATTTAGAAGCATCTTCAGCAAGCTCGGAATAGGCATAAGCACTACAGATACACATCGCGGCCTTTGGAGTTCAAGGAAGGCGATTATGTGTTTTTGCGAATATCACCGACTGGAGGTACCATCTAATTTTTCAGCAAAGGAAAGCTAAGTCCGAGGTGCATCGGTCCTTTTGATATTCTTGAGAGAGTTCGAGAAATGGCCTGTCGTCTTATGACCTCCATTACTAGAGGGTGTGCACGACGTGTTTCATGTGTCTCAGTTGAGAAAATATATGGCAGACTCTAGTCATGTGCATGATCATTCTGATATTACAGTTGGGCCAACTTTATCTTACGAAGAGCAGCCAGTTGGGATTCTTGACCGTAGCGAGAATATTTGCGAGGTCAGACCGTTAGACTTGTCCGAGTTGCTTGGAAGCATCATTCACCAGGCGAGTCTACGTGAGAGCATGAGGATTCCATACGAGAGCATTTTCCTCATTTGTTTGTGGATCAAGGTATGTAAATTATTGTGTTTCCTTAGTTTTTCCAATTTCCTATACGACATTGTTTTTATTTTGAGGACGAAATTCTTTTAAGGATGGAAAGATGTAAAACCCCTTAAAAATTAAAATAATATTTAATTAGATTAAATATATTTATTAGATTTTAATTATTTTTAATTATTTTTAATTCTATTATTATTAATAAAAAGTCATAGTCATGGTTGAGTTTGGATATGAATGTTAACTAGAAAGTATGACGTGCCTAGTGTAGTCGGGTGCCATGACTAGCATACTAACCGTGACAGGGATGGCATAGTCATATTTTAGTCCCTTGCATGTTAAAAATTCAAGTTGTGGTCCAAGTTATATTTTGATTAATTAATTAGTTATAAAGCCTTTTGACTTTTTTAGGAGATCCGGTCGTACCAAACCTTCTCGAACTTCTACCAAGCCAAACCCAAACCTATGTAGGCATGTTGGGTATTAAAATACATTTATATATATTTTATATATATATATATCCGTATCCGTACGGTTCGATGAATAGTGAACCAATAATGGTATTTTTTCAATAAAGAGGAAACTTAAGATTAAGATGCTTCGTAATGGAATAAGGGAATGTCCACAATACCTGGATTTAGTCAGATACAATTTGAGGGATTTTGTAGGTTCATTAATCGGGGCTTGGCGGAAGAATTTCATAAATTTTCAAAAATTGAAGATAGAGATCAAGAAATGGAATTTCAATTATTTGTGGAAAGATATCAATTGGTAGAGCCCTTGATAAAAGAAAGAGATGTTGTGTATGAATCGCTCACATATTCTTCTGAATTATGTGTACCTGCGGGATTAATTTGGAAAACCGGTAGAGAATATGTATATATATATATATATATATATATATATATCTATATATATATATATATATATATTTAGAGATATGTAGAAATATGTAATATATATATATTATATATATATATATATATATATATATGTGTGTGTGTGTGTGTGTGTTGTGTGTGTGTTGTGTGTGTGTGTGTGTTTATTTTATTCAGATTTTTGAATTATATTTAGATAAATATTAGAAGGTTCTATATATGGTTATGTTTTAGTTAAATCCTTAGCTAACCCAACTAACCAATTAACCAATCCAACCAAATGGGGCCCATGTCATGTAGTTTTCGGCCACCATGCACACCCCCTTGGCCGAACACCCCCTACTAGGTTTCCTAAACTTATTTGCATGCATATACACAAAGGCCCATATATATATACTACTTTCTATTAAACCCTAACCCTAATTTATTTCTTCCACTTCCTTCCTCCTATTTGGCCGACCACTACCCCCTCTTCCTTTCCATATTTGACATCCTTCTATCCCTAGCATTCCTTCATCATAAATAAAAAACTCATTCTTTCATCATCTATCCATCCATCTCCTCAAACAAACCCTAGAAGTGCATCTCACCATCCAACCTTCAAGGCTATTGCCAACACCTTCAAACACATCAAGAAGGGGTTAGCAAGCAACCAAGGCAAGAAAGTTAGGAGCTTTGGCAAGGAGGAGCACCCACAACTCTTCTAGCAATGGATTTCGATAAAATTTCTATCTTTTTCATCTCGAATCTCATGAATAATTTAGTAGAAAATATGAGTTTAATGTCTTAGAAATTATATTGGATTTCTTTTACTCTATATTTTCATCTCTAAAGATAGCATATAGGATTGTTGAGAAATCGGGTTACGGTGGCATTAAATTTTAGTACCATTGTGAAGGAACCCAATGATATTGTTAGAAATTTTTAAAATGAATCTAAAGTAGTTTTATTACTATAAAATATGTTTTTTAAACAATTTTTGTGATTTTATCATCTTAGATCTGATCGAGAAAAATAGGGGCCAAAATAGCTTTTTAGGTAATTGGCTGACATAGAATAGCCAAAACTTGGTGGTTAATTGGACCATTTAATCCAAGTTTATTTTCTATGAAATAATCAGTATTAAATAGTTTCAAAATAATATTTTATGTATTTTTACTTATATTGGAAGTTGGCGATGCTTCGGACAAGTTTCAGATAGACTAGTCAACATAGAAGTCCATAAATTTTCTTTAGAATTTCAAATCTAGAATCAGAGCCTATTTCTGTACAAAATAATTTGAAATTATTTTTATGATTTTAGATTATTTTTGTGTGTATCATCGAAGTAAGCTTAACCGACAATTTTGGAAGTCATAAACTGTAAAACTATGTCTCATGTCTCAAACATGTGTGTTGTTGTGTATAATCTAAATAATTCCATGAGATATTTGGATATAGTTTACGGTTAGTAATAATAAATTAGTTAATTAAGTCATATTATAGGTTTCCTGGTTAGATACTTAAAGTAAATTAATTATTTAGGAGTATTAGATTACGGAGGCGTGGACATGATAGCTACTTTTGATCTTCGCACTGTAGAATCAGGCAAGTGTACCTTGCTACTGTCAGTTTTGTTTATTTTTATTTTATTTCTTGTATTTATGTTACTGTCTTGGACTATAGTGGTTATATTAATACGTGATTCCAGATTATATTCAGGTGCATTCAACTGTTTAATTGTCTAGTATTGATATATAGAGCCTTCATGTGATTCTTTGGATTTTTATTTCATTGAGACATGTAGGATATGACACGTGATTGACACATATGGTTCTTGATACCTAAGCTAGTTTTCCTATTTACTAGATTTTTTATATCTGTAGGTTAAGATTGGTGTTGTCATTTTATTTTTCTTGTAGATGGGTCATAGGAATTGTCATCTAGATAGAGGTCAGAAACGGTAAGTTATAGATGTAACTTATTGATTTTGAGAGTTGAGGACAATTACTACTTGCGCGGGCATGCTGTGCATTATATTTCCTATTATGTATCTATATTTATTCAGAAAAACATGTTTCCTGTGGTCCATGTTTTTTTTCAGTTACCGTTGAGACTCCGACACGGCACTACGGCTATATGTATATTCTTGTCCTGTTGTATTTACTTTGGAAATGTCTGCGCTTTCGAACGTTGTCCTCAAAGCGTCACGTCAGTTTGGTTTAGTCGCCCTGAGATACTTCAATTAATGCACTTTAGCTTGTATATTATGTGCTTTGCTATATCCCCTGAGATTACCTGGTTATTTTCTAAATATATCTGACGAGATCTTTTTCGAGGAGTACGAACCGGAAGTATATTCATCTTTTGCACCAGCTGATGAAAATGAGGTTGCACTGGAGTAGTTCTTTTTATTGATATTTTTTTTATTTTCTGTCAGAGTTGTGGACTTGTAGTAACTTTTTATATTTTATTTTGAGACTTGTATCGTTCATTTTATTTTGCTGAGACTTGTGTCCATGGGTTTTTCTATGTGACACTTTTATTTCTATTTGACATTATTTCAGTTTTCTTTATTCAGCATGATGACATCATGTTTTTGTTATTTCATATTTGTATCTGTGGATGAGTATAGATGCCTGTGACTGCGATTGTGATTATATTTTACAGCTTTAAATACTTTCCATTTGGTCCATTAAATTGGGTATACCTATAAGTGTGTCTGCTGGCATACCACAAATTCTAGTCCATATGGATTTGGGGACTGGGGCATGATAGGATCATTTGCACTTAGTGGAGTTCTCTTACAACAACAGCTTCCAGGCGAGCATTCAGATGGCACCCTTTCAGGCGTTGTATGGCAAAGATGCTGGTCACCACTAGCATATAATAATATTGGGAGAGACGATGCTTAGTCCAAAGTTAATGCTCAGTCAGTTAGAGTGGTTAGGCCGGTCAGAGAGCATCTCAGAGTGGCTCAGTATAGTTAGCGTTATTGGATAAATCACCATCGACGTCATCTAGAGTTCTCTGTCAGCGACCATATATTTCTTTAAATTTACCTACCCATAGAGTCATTCGGTTTGGTACGAGAAAAGCTTATTCCTAGATTTATTGGGTCGTTCGATATGCTCGAACGAGTAGGAGATGTATCATATCATCTTGCTCTTCCGCCATCGCTATGCGAGTTACATTATGTTTCACGTATCTCTGTTTGTCGACATATTTTAGATTCCAGCCATATCCTAGATCATTCCGAGTTGGTCGTTGGTACCACCTATCATATAAGAAAAGGCCCATATCTATTTTGGACCAGAGGAAGAAGGTTCTCAAGAACTGGACTATCTGATTAGTTCGTGTTTCTTGGAATCATCACTCACCGGACGAGTCGACATAGGAGCGCAAGGATGATATCCGAGCTCATTACCCATATATGTTCGATTCGTATGGTATACTTATTCGTGTGCCTATATACTACCTTTAGTTTGAGTGTGATTGTAGGAATGTATGATGTTAATGTTGTATATTAGTTGCTTTTACATTCTTTGTATATTACTATAGTTGTATTTTATGATTTATGAGTTTCCTATCTTGATCCTGATAGCTTGCTTTCTTGGATTTCTTGACTTTTTTTTGCTTGCTTATAGAAATTCTGAGGACAAATTTTTCTAAGGAGGGGAGAGTTGTAAGACTCGTCTCACAATATCGGTATTTGTATACGAATACATATGTATATATATTTTGTACTTTCTTGACTATCGGATAATAGTAGAAAAACTTTATTTTTGAGACTTATTCCTTGATCGACATACCGCCAATATACGATGTGTACAAACAGTACTGCCCATAAGATATTTCTACTTTTAGATATTTTTGATTTTAGATATTTTGTGAATAATGTTCTGATATTTTTGTGAATAGTATTTAGATATTTTCATGAATAGTAAATATACATTCTATTATCCACTAGTTCCTTGGTTTTCTTCTGAACGGTCGAGATCGATTCAGATCGAGTCGCAGATCGCGATCGGACGGTCACGATAAATTTACTTTCTCTATATATATCCTTTAAATTTCTTTTTACAATCTCTCCCTACTATTTCTCTTCTCATTTTTTACCTATTTTTCTGTGAGCTAGGAGCTTGGCCTCGAGGCCTCAGAGTGTGGGTTCTAAATCCTTCTTGGTGGTGGAGTTGAAAAAGTTAGGCTTGAGCAATATTATGAAAGTACATCTTGTCGAACTATTGGACGAATATTATTTTTACTGCTATTTTATTTTATATTGCTTTGGTAGTCCAATATTGTCTAGTAGTTGGTTCACTAAAATTGTTTTTCTCGAGATTCTTATCATTTTGGCCTTCTCGGAATTTGGTCTGAGCTAGGTTTTGATTTCTTTCATAGTAGGAAAACTTCGTATCATGAATGATACCAGAGTACTTGCCATGAGACTTTATATATATTCTTCGCACAACCTTCCTCTAGTATTGTTTTCATAGTTATACTGAATTCTACAACTTTCAGGACAAGATTTGGTTTCCGAAATAAGCCCTTAGTATTATTTCTCGAGCATAAACGACATACCGTCGGTAATCCGATGTATACAGACAACATACCTGTTTATGTGTCCTTTTAAGTAGAAAACCTGCTATTACAATTAAGGCATACTGACGGTATACTGGTATGTACCGCTGGTATATCAATTATGTGTAATATTTTTCCAATAAGTTTTGTCCCCATTTTCTAGCGACCGACGGTGTACTAGTCTGTACTGACGGTATACCGGTGCAGCACTTGAATTTTGACAGAGAGTTTTTCCAGTCTTAGATCGACATACTGGCGGTAAACTGGAGTATACCATCGGTATACTGCCATGGTACCCAAGTTTGATACTTTTTTATTTTGTTCCAATTTTATGATTTCTTTCTACTTATTGCCTTTTTGTATATGCTGGGTCATGTTTCTTGCTATGTACCACCATGCTTGTCTGGATTTCTCATACATGTCTAGCTTACCTAATAGTGGTCCGTCGTGGCGCACTTTTGATTCTTGTCATGTCTAGCTTGATATAGTAGTCTGTCGTGGTGCCCTCTTGGTCCATATACATGTCTAGCTCGATTTAGTGGCTCGTCGTAGAGCACTCCTGTCTTGATACTTGAATTTACTATTATGGCTTGTTATAGTGTTTCTTGCTTTTCTTGTCCATTCTTGTATAGTACGTCTAGGATGGATTTTACGAAATGCCATGCCCAAATCCTAATGAAAATGTTAAGGACTAAACAACTATCTTGATTATCTAGATGCATTAGGAGGAAAGATTTTCTGTTTGCTTGCAAGCCCTTGTTCCAGCCTTTACTATGGATTTGTAGGTATCTGTCATGATGAGCATATTGTTTGCACAGCATTGAGTGGGGCATCCCGTGCTTTGGATACATCGGGTGATGTATCCACTATTTATTCTCTATATTATTTGGTTGGATAAGTTGGGTAGTCTGCAGTGCGGGCATGCGGATTGAATTTCTCAAAGTGCATATGATAGTAATTATGATTATGATAACCCTAGTTAGCTAATGTATCAAGCTATACTTATTGCTTGGCCATGATTGATGGATGGAATCTATTTCCTGTCTTGCCTAGTCTAGTCCTGCTCCAGCTTATTTTATTTCAGCACTTAGATTCTTGTTATTCATGTACATGCTATTATTCCTGCTATATGTCTAGCTTCACTACTTGTCTGACATGCTCGACTACACTTACATGTTTACTGCTCTCGGCTTGACCTTACATGATCAAATGCTTGGTTTCACTTAATGCTCATATGCCGGACTTTACTACATGTTTGCAATTTTCTTTCAAATTTGTGTGGTACCTTTATATTATTCTTGCTTGCTTTTATTGCTTTATTTTAGTTTTGTTATGATATACTTTCTGGTTTAGCTCATAGTTTGGCTTCCTTTGTGGTACTTGCTATTTGGGGTCTGATCCTACTGATTTTGTTTGGCCAGATTTGGTTGAGGAGCCGAACATCTACCGGACTTTCCACTCGATGGTGACCACCCGGAGCACCAGGGTGCCTAAGTGGGTGTTATTTCTCTTACCCACTCTTATCTATATAGTCTTTTACGACGTTTAGCCACCAAACACGTGTTTAGCTCGTGCTTTGGACTTGACTTTGTCCTACGGGCTTAGACATGATTTGTATATTTTTTAGATGCAGCTAGATATGATCATGTATGACTTACTTACTTGCTAGTTCTTCATTTTGTATTACTAGCTTCATAATTATCTATATATTATAGTTTGTGATGCTTTACTATCTATATGGCTGATGATTATACTATTGTACTTTACTTATGTGCCTGTGATTAGGATATCTTGGATGTGCTTGACCTAAGATTTGACTATTGGCTTATAGTAATAACCCCTACATCTACAACTTTGACCGTATTTCAGGGTACTGGAGTACTTTGGTATACTAGCTAGCCTGGTCTGTACCGACTTGCCAGTATTCCGGTTCTGGGCGTGACACACTAATCCTTTCAAAATTTATCCCCCCAAATTGAAATCCCCCACCGTCGTTACCCGCCCCAACTGTCGTAAGCCCCTACGCGCTCCGGCTCTCCTCCCTCTAGTCGACTCCCACCGCCATGAGCCCCTTCCCGTGACCCCCCCGGTGCTCCAGCTCCCCTCTGCGTGCTCCTTCGCCTCCAGTCCTCCTCCCCTCCGGTCGACCGCCCTCCTCAGTCAACCCCTACACCCTCATCTCGGTAAACCATAAACCTATCTTTCTTTCTATCTCTCTCTTGCTATCTCTCTCTCTCTCGTAGCACAAATACTGCACGACATGACTAACACATACACTGACATGACACTGACACGACACACATACTGACAAAGACATGCACGCACACTTACAAGGACAAGTTTGAGTTGGATACGGACACACACACCTTCTTGTTTTGAGGTGGACATGGAATTTTATTTGTTGTGATACATAGTTAGGAATTGGTTATGTATTTAAGGATATAGCGACATGGACACACAAAACATGATTTGAACTCAAGTAATTAGGACATGGTGTTAGAAATGATGTTTGTAAGTCTTTGAATCAAAATTTAGGTTATAATATGTGTAGTTAGTAAAAATATTCCCTTAATTTGTAGCAATATATATGTGAAGAAAGAAATTTGCCTTTGTGTATTTTAAATTAAAAGTATCTAAGTTTTGTGTCTTTTAATTTGAAAAGTTTTAAAGTGATTATAGTGTAAACTTAACCCAGTGTATCACGGACTATGTAGCTCTTAGTATCACATATGGATAGGTTATAGTTGCCTTAGTCTAAATTAGGCAAAAATAATAAGAAACTAGAATTTTGGTTTAGTTTAAATTTCAAAGTCAAGAATAGTTTTGACTATAATCATGCCTATGTTGGGCACTCTGAAGTCAAGTGTCTATGTGAGTTATTATCTGAAATCCAAGCCATGGGATAAGAAAATCACAAATGGTTTGATAATGTAGAAAGAAAGTTGAACTATGGATATGCCTTGGGCATGTAAACCTTCGACCCTATAGATTGACGTATTTGGCGACCATATAGATGAACATATTTAAATGTCGCTATGTTGAACACTCTGAAGTCAAGTGTTAATAAGTCTTAGGGTCGACGAAGTCGAGTGTCCTATGTCTAGAATAGTTGTGAATAAGTCTAGAATAGTGGTGAGTAAGTCTAGAACAGTTGTAACCATGATCGTGCCTTTATTGAACAGTCCGAAGTCAAGTGTCCATGTGAGTAATTCTATGAAAACTAATTTACTTCTACATGCCCTTTTAGGCTATTAGAGTTCTACCAAAAAATGCCAAAACTTAGTCATTTCTAGGATTTTAACTCTAATAGCCTCAAAAGGCTTGCAGAAGTATATTCATTTACATTTCCTTTTTAGAGAATGGCTCACAATGAATACGTGATGACACCCATATCCTACTTTATTTATGCCAATCTCCACACTTGGCAATGATGATGTATGGAACTACCACTCTTCTCTATTGTGCACTTTTACCTGCACACTTTTACTAAACAGTTACCTATTTAAAAAGTCGATAGAAATTTGATTTAGCAAGAATGAGACAAGTCGGTCTCATTTTTAAATAGGTATCTGCTTAGCAAAATTATGCTTGTAGAGGTTTGTTTATTATTCTGAGCAGTCCATTTAATTGGGTTTGAAATCGTAGTTGTCCACATTGATCACGTGTCATTAAAATGGATAGTCACGAATTATAATATGAATACTCATGAATCACGATATGGATACTCACGTATTACAACTTAGATACTCACGCATCAATAGGAATTGTACTTTGATGGACATGTGTATCCATCTTTGCATCCATATGGACAATATATACACCTGAACAATGTGTATCGATCTTTACAGAAGTATCTAAAAATGGATATGAATTACTACTTGCGACATTGTTCGTGGATGTACAATCATCATACTAATGACATGTGTTGTGTGCGGGATGAATTCATATAGGGAGTAGAGTAGTTCCTACAGTTCGCCAAGATGTTCCCTTAATACATAAACGACACCAAAATTAAGTGTCCATGTGTGAAATGCGAAATATAATCCAAAAGTAGATGTGACATTTTATTTGTACTCGAGGGACTTCATGGAGAACTACTATCAATAGACCTCACACTGTGAGCTTGTGCCTTTAACATCAAAGTACGAGCCTTATGTGGAGTCGTATATGGATGTCTACGACCATGTTGATTACGACGATGGGTGGATGAACATGGGTCAACATGTATGATGTTTTCAGGAAGCAAAATTTTATATGAGGGAAGCACTTTGTGGACCATCAATAACTTTTCGGCCTATGAAATATTATCGTGATAGAGCACTCATGGTCGTCTCTCACGTCTGTATTACATAGATCGCGCTAAGACTTTTCGTTTGAAACATGAAGGAAAATTGTGCTTCTTCGATTGTCATCAACAGTTCATGCTGAAGGATCATCCGTTCTGGAGGAACATGAATGCTTTACCTACCGGCATTGTGGAGAAGGGATTCTGTAGCTTACACTGTCTCCAACTTTTGTAAAATATTTACTCCTTTATTTTGGCTATGATGAGATAAATAAATCACAAGTTGGATGATCCAATATATGTTTCCAATGAGATTTTTACATTCTTTGTTATTGGTTGATGGCTAATTTGATGAAAACTAGAGAATGTTTTGGCAACTTTGAAGCTTGTTGTTGTAAAGCTTCTTCTTATGTAATTTTCATATATATTGCACTATACTTCTTTTTGTTATAGGGGACTGTCATGTTATATTTTTGGTATGAAAATAGATGAGCATGTTGTAAAAGTAAGAGAGAAAGAGAAGAAATTGGTAGCCAGAAATCTCTAGGTAGTTTTCTCATATAATATATATAAAAAAAGGAAATTGAATAGAAGTTGTTGTGAGTATGGATAAGGGCATCCATATTTGGGTTTATCCAAATCACAACACTTTCCCTTAAATGTCCACTTTAATTATTGCCTCATTAAAAACTTTTCTAAGGAAAAACTCATCCTTGGAAAAATTTATAGAAAAGAAAAAAATATTCTTTAGGAATATATTCTTCAGGAATCATAGTGGGTGCGACTTACATTGCCTTGTTAAAAACCTTTCGAAGGGAAACCCAGTGGAAAAAAATCTCAACGAAGGAAAGAATACAATACGCAAAGACATGCTTCAAGATGTCCCATTAACATCTTCAGGATGCTTGCACCTACTACATGCTCCCCCTCAAAAATATTACATTCTTGTTCTTAACATCAATTCAAAATAAAAAAAAACCTCCAATACAATTTAAATATTACATCTTACCCCAATACTTTATTTGTTTATACATTTATACTCATATCCTTATGAAGAAGTTACAGTCTTTATTTGTGCGCTTTATTTGTGATTCCTGAAAGCTCGCAACTCCCCTGATATGTTGAACTTTTGAAAACATAGCCCTACACATTATCTTGTTTGCGCCATTAATTATAAGAGAGATTGTGGAGAATGTCACAGTATTTTGCTCTATTTGTCTCCAGAATATCTGCAACATTATTTAGAAAACATATACCCACTACAAGAAAAATGATCATTTACGGCACGCAAAACATGCCGTAAATGATCTTTTACGGCGTACATTTTTGTGCCATAAAATGTCATACCGTAAATGACCCTATTATTTACAAAGCACATTCACATCTTTTACAACACGCACGAAACGCTGCAAATGACTAATCTCCATCTTTTACAACACACATCTGAATGCTGTAAATGATCTTTTACAACATGCATCTGAACGCTGTAAATGATTCCTCTCAATCTTTTATAACACGCATCTGAACGCTGTAAATGACTGCTCTTCATCTTTTACACACACATCTGAACGCTGTAAATGATCCCTCACTATCCTTTTACAACATGTATCTGAACGCTATAAATAATCACTACAAGAATAATGGCTTTTCTTGACGAGGAAAACCGTCAAGAAATGGGTATCTTGACGGTTGCAGATCCGTCAACTAGGCCGGAGTCAATATAATTCAAAACATCGCAAAGATCAAAGAACTATAATCAATATAATTCAAAACATCGCAAAGATCAAAGAACTATAATACACACATTTTATATTAACAATATGTGTTCGTACACCACAAACATCCACCACATCGAAATAACCAAAGTATACAATTTTTGTACAACATCTTAAAACATCTAAAACCTATTTATACAAGTAAATCAAATACATCTGAACCCGTACACATCCCTCCCATCACAGTACACCTTTTTTACTTGTAGTTCCTGAGAGAACAAGAGAAATCGAGTTAGTCAGTATGTATTTTGTATAAAAACCGATATCAATTCTATCAGGAAGATAAGTTTCATTTTTTTTTTTTATCATATAAC
>JANAVB010040018.1:4830040-4884693 GCA_029216955.1 Iris pallida | reverse complement strand
TCGGAGGGATGCGCTCGTCAGAAGAGCTTGCTACCTCCTTCGGTTTACTGATACCGGTTTTGAAACTCGGGTCTTCTTCTTCGATGATCCCTACAAGAAGAAAAGCACAAGTCACCAAAATGACAAGATAAGTCAAAAATACGAAGGACTCCTTACCTCAGCAGAAGATGATTCCACTGGAGGTACAGATGGCACCCCGTGGCCTTTGGAGTCGTCGTCTTTCTCGACCTCTTTGGTGCAGACGAGCCGGCTTCTGCGTCAGCCCGTCTTCCCAATAAGGGGATCCCTCACTGATGCTGCAGCAGCGGCCCAATATCCCGCCAATTCTGGTGGACGATATGACCGAGCCAGCATCAACATGTTCGCCGTGGCCTCCAGCTGAGTTCTAATGATGAAACTAGTCTCTCTATCATAACCTGGAGATGCAGCATTCATTGTGCAATACAGCTTAGCGGCCGAATACAGGATCTGGGCCGAGGGTTGCGAACGGGCGCCGTAAACTGAACACCAGTACACCCGGCATTGTAATATTGCCAGCCCCGGCCCCCATCCAGCAAACTACCGATGAACCCCAGACTGTTACTGGGATTCCGTAGCATCAGCTGAGTATAGCCAAACTGGCGAGCGAACCGGCTGGGCAGATATGGCTCCAGATAATACCTATTCTGGTTCCGATAGACTAAGTGAGAAGGTCGAATAGTTTACAACCAACGAAAACCCCATTTTGGCAGAGTAATCGCGTCTTCACCAGAGTCGACTAAATCTTGGTCAGCCTCAAAATCTTTGAAGATGGGGGCAACCTTGACAATCTCCCACCCCTGAAGGTAGGACAAAACTCTCCTGCAAACGGGGACACCAGTGTGTGACCACTTCCTCTTGTAGAAGCAGCGGGATAAAGGCATCCCCTTCAACATTATCCTCCTCCAGACCTGGATTCATCACATTCGGATGATGCAGAATCATCCATCCCATAAGATAATGGAATGGCAATTCAGCCCGGAAAAAGTTGTCGTTTTACCTCTCCCCTGGATCACGTCATCAGCAAAAGTCCTCAAACCCCGCAACAGGTTACACACCATCGCGGGAAGGAGAGCTAAGGGATGCCCAAAAGCCAACTTTACGGCAGGCAAAATAAGGTTCCGGTGTACCCTCTCCACTGTACCAGATTCGCCCGTAAATACACAATCTCGGAGCCATATCATCAAGTATATCGTCAGCACCGCCTTAGACAACATCCGGTACGCACATTGCCAGAAGCAGCTATACGCGTTCTCGCCATCCTCATTAGAACGAGGAGTCCTCTCGTCCAGCCAGCTTATCTCAGAAGTCACTTCTGCAGGTTTCAGCCCTTGCGGAGTCGTAAGCCGGATCCTCGAGGGGTCTGCCAAATCCTGCTTGAAAACATTATCTCTCCAAGCAGTCACATGAGGTTGGGTTTGCCTTTGTCCTTTCGGTGCATCAAATAATGATGGCTCGCCACTTCTTTGAAAACGGCCATCATTTTCGAGTCCTTATTTTCCAGAACCTGGATCTCTTCATTCGACGGGAAATATTCCTCGTACGGTTCTGAGCCCCAGGGAAGCTTGGACACTTCGTACATCTCGTGGAGAGCCAAACCCAACTCTCCCACTGTAGTATAGAAGGTGCCAGTCTGGGTATTGAACAATTCCAAGAGTGCAAGGAACATAGGCTTATTGAGATCCACGCCAGTCTGTGTGGCACGGATAGCGACTGTCAGTCCAATCTCCTTAAGCTCAGCCTTGAACTTCGAAAGCACCCAAACGGTCAACTCGTCCCCCTCGAGATATGATGACACCAACCTTCGACCCTAAAGCTACCTTTCGGATACGTGACCCTCGATATCAGCATCCGACTTGCAAAGGTTGAGGCACTAAAGGCAAAAGTGTTATTTGGGACTTCACTATAGAGGCTCCCAGGACGCAAAGCTCGGCAACTGAACGAGGGACCGGTTCGTGAAGCAGCCAGGGTATTCCTCTGATTTGAGGTAGCATCAATCGAAAGAGCACCCCCTAGGGCTCCCCCCTGAGAAGGAGTAAGATCCCAGGGGATCCTATAAATAGCAAGGTGCCATTCCCTTGTAAAAAAGATTGGATCCAGAGAAACAAAAAAATATAGCAAGGTGCCATTTCCTTACAAGAGAGATCCTCTCCACCCGGTTGGACACACAGAGAGACAAAGGCGCGCACAGAAGAGTCTTCCCATCTTGAGAGCAGTTCTTCCCCGGAGCCAAGGCTACGTCTTATCATCCAAGGAGTAAGACAGAGCGGCCGTCGCCTTCCCGAGCCTCTATCGTCACCCCCCAGAATCAAAACTAAATAATCGTGCTTAGATGCTGTACCTAAGTTTTCGTCCCTAGGCTTTCTTTGTACGAACGAGTTTGTATTGTGAAGTAAAAGTCCAGTCTCCCATATAATTGTTCTGTTCTTTTATAATCAATGGCAAACACTTATTTGCTAGATATCAAGCTAATCCTAAAGAATCATACATGACCGCTGTTAAGCGTATCTTTAGATATCTTAAAGGAACAATTACGGTAGGCTTGTGGTATCCCAAAACTACTTCTTTTGAATTAATCGAATATTCCGGTACTGATTTTGCGGGATGCAAAGTCGACCGTAAGAGTACCAGCGGCACGTATCATTTGTTAAGAAAGGCTTTTGTCTCATGGTTTAGCAAGAAACAGAATTCTGTCGTGCTATCCACAATAGAAGCTGAGTACATCGCAGCTGGTCGTTGTTGTACACAGATTCGGTGGATGAAGGAAACTCTTGAAGACTATAACTTATTATTCAAGCACATACCTATTTTTTATGATAATACTAGTGCAAAAATTTGACCAAGAACCCAGTATGTCACTCACGCACAAAGCATATAGAGATTATACATCATTTCTTGCGTGATCATCAACAGCACTACACTATTAACTTAGAGTTCACTGAAACTGAACATCAGCTAGCAGATTTCTTTACTAAACTACTAGCCAAAGAGCGCTTCAATTTTCTTTGTCGAGAGTCAAGAATTTTGGATGAATCTGTCTTACAATAATGTATACCTGCGTGAATAACGGTTATAACATATCATTCATGGGAACACTGTTTGGGTACAAGCCGAAAGGGCCCTTCTGACAACAAGGCATAAAAGTCTAAGCGACACGGTGCACTAGTCTTCGGACTACCGCTAGCTGGGATCCGGCTGCTACAGCTAACCTGAGGTAGTTCCACTGTGATGATCATTGTCTTCACAATAATTTATTATTTGGCTATATTATATGGCTTATACCATTCATATTTCTCATTCAAGATTTTTTTTAATTTCATCAAAACAATTTTTTTCTCTTTAGGAATTCTGGAGCCAGGGCCACAGAAATTGGACCGAACTGCCCTACACAGAGTTCGGGCCGAAGTCTGTGTGCCTGCTTCTAGAACCTACTTTGGTTCCTGGCTATCCAATTTTTTGATCGGACGACCACGATTTAACCCGACATGCTGGCTCTAACCATCATAAACCTGAACTCTCCTTCTCTCTCTTTACTTTCATCTTCTTCTACCTCCCTCTGAACTCTTTTTCTCTTTCAAATTCATAAACCCTAACCCTAAAAAACCCATATTTTAGGGCTATTTCCTTCCAAACTCAAGATCTAAGGGGTTTTTGAAGGATCTCTTCCATCTCCAACCATTTATGTGAGGTATAACTCCTTTTTCTTCTCTCTTTCAGATTCAACTCTTTTCATTATCAATGGCTCCTAAGTTATTTGGTAGAGAAAAGAGGTTGAGAAGTGAGGAGGCATCTTCATCTAACCCTCCTCCTCCTCCAAGTCATCATTTGTTCAATCCACCGCCTCCACCAAATTCCAACACCTACAATGAGCAAATTTTTGTCTTATTGGATACATCCAATGAGTGGTACACGGACTTTCGCTAACGTAGGTGTTCCCGGGTCATTCGATAAACTTCACAATTTTTTCGACATATGACGCACTTTTTTACGATTTATGTCTCGATGGACTTGTCCCAACTTCATCTTGTGTCCATCTCAATGTCATATAGATGTTTTACTATAATTTAACTCATGACGAGACTAAGATATTCTCGTGTCGTCGGCATTGATATATCCTTTGACGATTTCGAACTTGCCGATTACCTTGACCTCCCGGAACCAAACACTTAGGAAAAACTTGTTGATGCTCGACAGTTCCATTTTCCCGGTGAAACCACTCTTGAGGGTTTCAAGGATGCGTTGTGTTCTCCTAACACATCCTCGCAAGCTTCGAGCAAAATATCTTAACAACTATTTTATGAAGTCCATCGGATCATTTTCCTCGATCTTACCCAAAGCAGGATCTACCGATGAAGTCACTTATCTTGAGATATCGGCTCTATATTATCTTCACTTTTGTCTTCCGTTCAATTTCCCTCGCATGATGATGGATTTATCACACCCACTTTTTCATTTCAAGGGAATTTTGGTAATTTTTGATTATTTATTTATTTAATGAATTCATGTGATGATATGTGGTTGGTTTGTTGTTTGAGTAGTTTTGATGGGTTTAACCTAGCGAACCATGACCAAGAACCTTGATGCCATATTAGAATTAGATTAATTATCATTAGAATTAATTTAGAATTAATTAGTTATTTTAGAGTGTTTTAATTGATTTTAGCAAATTTTTTAGTAGCTTTTTAAAGCCTTTTGGACTTGGGCTTTACTAGAAACTAGGGAGCCTAGGCCCATGCATCTAACCTAACCCTAATTCCCTTATACCTGGCCGGCCATAGGCAACCCCTCCTCTATCATTTGCATTGAAGTTTGTAGCCTCCAAGAAACCTTAGATTTTCCCTCTTCAAAATTTTTAACTTTTGCATCCGGAGTCCTTTTCTCCTCAAACGAAGTCTGTCGTGCTCGTAGGAAGGAGAGGATCTTGCTGGAGCAGTGCTAGCAAGGTGGTGGAGGTGTTTGCTTGAGAGTACTCGATTGTTGGAGCGCTCGGGGAGTCTTTTGTATTGAGATCTTGACTCTCAATAGGTAAATCCTAATCTAGTATAGTTTTTCCTAATTTTTCTTTATGATAGTGAGCATCTAGGTACCCAGGACCTATAGGATTAATTTTGTCCAATTTTGTATTCATTTGGTGTCCGTATCGGACACATGTCGGCTAATATTTGTAGGTGTTTGATGAAATGTCGCAATGAATTAAATTCTAATTTTTGTTGAATCTATTTTACATATTCTGGTAGCCCTATACACAAGGATCACGACCCATAGGTTTTGACACGAATCTGACTCGTGTCTGTGTCCAAATATGACACGAATGCGATGTACGCCAGGCCGCACACGTGCCCTGCTGCTCGGGGCTAATTCCTCGATGCACAGGCCACGTGGTCACGTGAAAATTGACTTGTAGGTGGGGACCGTGACTTAGATCACGCTCCCAAAGTTTTGTGAAGTTTCGTCAAGAAATGAAGGAGAGAAATCTCGTCGGCATTAATCGGCCACACGCGCGTGCGTGGGACAGCCGCCACTGAAACGCGGTTCACGCGGACACGACAAAACATGTGTACACAAATCAGGGTGTCCAACATGTAGCGCTATACCTACCCTAGCCTAGGACATGAACACGCGACACGAGGTAGGACACAGGAGTCCCTAGACTCGATGGCACTCGTATACGATGCTGTGCACGAGGCTGTGCACGCGCACACACCTGCGCGCGGACGTGCTCTGCGTGCGTGTCAGACACGACACTTGGCTATACGCTAATTCGTCCAGTAGGTCGAGGATGTGTATGCCCAGGTGTATGCGAAGTTTCATGAGAGTTGGATCAGAAACGAGCGAGAAATCGGGTTCGTATCGATTCGGTTCACGCGCGTATCGGGTTTCCGATACTCGTTCGCTGGATACGATACGGATATAGTTTCGACTCGGGGAAACCCGAGCACGTCCCACATATCAAGACCGACCTATTTGCCATGTTTTGTGGGTTAATTATGAGTATTTTGAGCTTTGGGTCATTTTGTGAAAATAGGGTTTTTTATTGAAGTTGAAATTTGAAGATTTTATGATATTTTGATTTCTGAGTATTATGGCAATAAATTCTGAGCTTTTGGTCCTTGGACATTGTTTGTGACTTGTGGGAATCGACTCTTGGGGTTGATTCATATTTCTAGCCATTTTTAGGCAATTATGGTGTTTTACCTATTAAATGTATATAGATATATATGTAGGTATATATATTGATTTTCTTTATGCCTAATTTCGAAAATATGATTAAGCGATGGTCGAGGGCCTTAATCTCAGAACTGAGAACTTACTCCAGGCTCGAGATCCACCCTCGTTGGCTTTCATACTTGGTATATACCTATATCTATATATATGCCTATATGTATATATATATATATATAATATATATATATATAATATATATAATATATTATATAATTTTTACTATTGATTGTAATACTTTAAACATGGATATCTTGTAGTCTCATTCTATTTTGTTTCTCAGATTTTGACCCATAACCAGCAGCCCCAACATCGTTCACACTCACAAACCATGTTTCCTTTCCTAACTTATATATATGTATTATATATATTATAATATATTATATATATATATATATATATATATATATATGTGTGTGTGTGTAGATATATGTATATATATTATATTAAATTGTGATGAATGTATAAATATAGGTAATATAATAATTGCTTGTGATATGACTATAGGAAGTGTTTGGACAGATTAGGATCGTCGTTAGGAGCCTAGTTTGGTCAAATTGGCCGACAAGTTGACCAAGTTGACAAAAGTCAGCTTTGGGTCAAACTTGATCCAAATTGACTCAAATGAACTCCGAATGACCTGAAAATTTGTGTATGACCAAGAAATTAGTAAACGGACTGGTTGATCAGAGTTTACCAGGTTTTACCAAAGTTAACCAAGGGTTGACTTTGACCTAGAAAGACCTAGAATCATGTAGAATTGCATTTTAGGCATTTCTTATGATATGTTAGACCTTGTTGTGACTTGTGGTTGTTTTAAATAGATTTATATCACTCCAGTGCAGTTACACATCCTCATCAGCAGCTCAGATTGTCAGGCAAGTATATTCTCTGACTGTTTCATTCTTTTTTCGACATATTTACTTATTATAGACTAGTTTACTTGTTGCTGTTACGATATATCTCGGATTAGTACTATATGGATCTCTTCATGCGATGTTATCCCCTCGGATACATCGGGTATAGTGTGCTCATGTACTTTATCATGTGCATCGTCTACTCATTGTATTCGTACTTATTCATGTATACTCATGTGACATTTATGTACACTCATGATTATATGAGCCTTCATGTATAACCCAGTGTGCATATGGACTAGCTATCCATGTGATACACTACTTTCATGTGTAATAACATAACCTGGACAGATCCTTGTGTACTGATTGAGGCAGGGGAGTATTTATTTGGTTATGTGATCTACACCCTTTTTATGTGCAACTCCATACTAGATTTAAGTCATGTATAACCTAAGCCAGTTTACATAACCAGATTGCTCTACATCACGTATTTAGTTCAGTTCTCTATTATATTTGTTATTTATTTTCATATATAATGTTCTCTCTTTTGCAGTATATTTCCTTATTAGCAGTTCATGTATATTATTCTATAGCTTGTTTTATATTTCCTTTCATGTTATGAACTGTGAGAGAGATATGTATTCGTTCCTGTCCTGACTGGACCTGTTAAAATATTACAGATGATGATGATTGCTGACACTTACTATGGAGCAGGTCTAGTTGACACATGTGACCTGGACCCTTAGCAGGATCCAGTAGTCGCTGAGGACTTGCCTTGAGATTATTATTAGACTTATATTATCTTTTAGTTATGAGACTTTGTGGTTGTATTGAGACTTGTTATGGTGTTGTTTTACACCGAGATTTATTACGACTCTCTGCTGTGATTATCATTCTTCCATTCTATCTTAGTTATTGTGATTGAGTAGTACCATTTATATATCATTCTCCATTCGGAGTATTTTCTAGACTGTGTTAGATGTTGGACCCAGCACAGCGTTCTACCGCCGACACTGCGGCGTAGGCGGGACGTACCCACGTCTTGTGCCCTTATACTGGGTGCGGGTCATGACACATTTTTAGTGGTGGCCCATGTAGGTCCTAATCACAACTAGTATGATTTTGTAGTGGTACTCGAACTAGAGTATCATTACATCCTGCAGTAGGATATAGGATATAAGTTAAGGTACTCAATCATATTAGGAAAACTCTTATCTAATTCTTGCTGTTAATTATCTCCTTTTGAAACAACTGTCCTCCTTTGATGATTTCGTTTCTTTTTCAGTAATTGATTCCTTGTTTGATCTGTCTTCAGGATGGTTGAGACACGATCGCAGTGCTCTGGTCTTAGGGATTCTGTTGAGAGGTTTGCTATTTTTTGCCCGACTCAGCAGGGCCCAGGGACCATAGTACCTCTTGTTCTAGCTCAGGGGGCCCGTCTGTAACTTTTGGAGGTGCTCCTCCACCGATTCCAAGTACTACCCCAGGAGTTCAGGGGATGGTACCACCACTACCCCAGGGGACAATTGATGTGGTGCAGTTCTTCGCCTTCATGTAGCAGATGATGGAGACGCAGCGACGTTAGGCAGAGGACATGAGACAGGGTATTGATAATACCCATCAGTTAGCGATGGTGGCAGTAGAGAGGGTGGCTGTCTAACCCCAGGAAGGGCAGATCCAGCCATACCAGCCGAGGACTCCAGGTATTCAAGATTTCCAGAAGATGCGACCGCAAGACTTCAAGGGTACCGAGGGTATCCTATATGCGACGACTGGATCGAGCATATAGAGGAGATCTTCCATCTCGCGAAGATACCAGCTATACTCCAGGTGGAAGCCACAGGCAGTCAGATGCAGGACCTTGCCCGCACTTGGTACCAGACCGACCCCAGGATTGGTACTAAGGGGCAAACTTAGAAGGCTTTAAGAAGCTTTTCAAGGAAAAGTTCTTCCTGACACTGTACTTGGCGCCTTGGAGACGCAGTTTGAGAACCTGGTTCAGGGGAACCAGACAGTAGAGGAGTATATCGGAGAGTTCTGCCGCCTGGGCAGATTTATGGAGGGCCATAGCAAGACAGCGAAGGCTAGAAGGTTTAGGAAGGGCTTGGTTAAGGAAGTCAAGTACTTAACCAAGAGCAACAGGAATGCTACATTCGAGGAGATTTTGATGGGAGCTATGGTAGCGAAGGATGATCTGAAACTGAAGACGAAGAGAGGTCGAGATTCACACGAAGCTAGTGGCAGTGGGGAGCCAGCCAGAGGCCATATTATCAGCAGCAGCAGCAGCATCAGCAGAAGCCATTTCAGCAGAAGCAGTTTTAGCAGGTACCGAGACAGTAGCAGACCATCAGTTGTACCTTCTGTAAGAAGCCAGGGCATATATAGAATGAGTGCAGAAAGAGGCTCGGCATGTACCTACTTTGTGGTGCCGCAGAGCACCAGTTGAGGGATTTTCCCCTGGCTGCGGGACCTACAGCTCAGAGGGCAGGTGCCAAGGCCCCAGTAGTGCAGCAGAAAGGACTACTGCCGACCCAGCAGCAGAAGTTCATTCAGCACCAGCAGCAGGCCAGAGGAGGTCAGCAGGGGCAAGCTTTCGTCATAGCAGCTGAGGAGTCTGAGCCAGTAGGAGATCTTATAGCAGGTTCTTTCTTATCGACTCTTTTCTCGTATTCGCATTATTTGATTCGGGTGCTTCCCATAGCTTTGTGTCTGTATCATTTGCCACTAGACACCAGTTTTCTTCTGAACCATTGCCTAGGATTTACAAGATCACGACTGGGGTAGTATTATCCTCGTCCGTGATGTTTGTAAGGATCAGAGAGTAGTTTTGGGAGGCCGAGAATTGGATATGATTCTGCTCGTAATGCCATTACCGAACTACGATATTGTACTCGGTATGGATTGGTTGAGCAGGCACCATGCCAGTATAGATTATCGTGGTAGTAGAGTACTTTTTAGCGTGCCAGGGGAGCCAGAGTTCGAGTTCACCAGGCGGGAGGCAGAGCAATGGAGTTTTCTGCAGAGTTTTAGCAGAGGAGCAGAGCATGCCACATCCACTGATAGCTGAGTTCATGGATGTGTTTCCGAAGGAGTTGCTAGGTTTGCCTTCGGACAGGAATATAGAGTTCTCTATAGACTTGGTACCCGGTACAGAGCCGATATCTCAGCATGTCTATAGAGTGAACAACAGTGAGCTGGTAGAGTTGAAGAAGCAGGTGGATGAGTTGCAGGACAAAGGCTTTATTTCGAGTTCTTCACCGTGGGGTACGCCAGTACTCTTTGTACTGAAGAAGGATGGGTCGGTACGGATGTGTATCGACTACAGGGCACTCAACAGCCTCACGATCAAGAACAAGTACTCGCTGCCGAGGATCGATGACCTGTTCGATCAGTTGAGCGGAGAGAAGGTGTCACCCCCAGTTTTCAGAAATAGGGATATTTTTGTCATTTTCATTTTAGAATATTTTTGAAATTTTTTATTTATTTATAATATTTTGGGGTTATTTGACTCGAGTTCGAATTTCAGCTCAATCCGACTTGAAACGGGGACCCGGGGTAGTTTTGACTCTAGTGGACCCACACACTAGTTAGCCATGGCCAACATGATATTTGGGTTAGTGTGATAGAGTAAATTTTCATGGATGGGTTTAGTTAATTAGAGCATTTAAAACTAGACTAATTTAGCCTCAACCTAAGCCATTTCCTATTTAATTCAATTAGAGAAAATGGGGGGTATTTTAGACATTCACCAATAGAGACACCTAGCCCACACATGGCTGGCCATAGAGGAGGGAATAGACTCATCCATTTATTTCATTATTTTTCCAAACTTTGTCTCTCTTGTTCTTCCCCAAATTTGAGAGCTACCTCCATTGATTTCATCTCCAAATCTATCATTTCTTCCACCAAATCTTCTTCTTTTCTCCTCTACTTCATGGAAAGAGGGTGCTAGCCAAGTTTGGGAGGATTAGCTTTGGTTCGTGTCCATTTGGAGGCTATTTCGTTTCGGTGTCGTGTCGGGAGGCTTTTCCTTTGAATCTCTCTTCCGGAAGGTATAATCTCTCCTCTAAACCACCCCTACATGCATATAGGAATAAAACACATAGAAATGACCCCCAGGGTTGTATCTCCATTTGTGTCCATTTCGTGTCCATTTGGAGGTCATAGGAGTGTCCTTTGTGTTGTGCTTTGTGTCCATGTGGAAAACCCCCAATATTGGACACTTCATGTGGTTGTGATTTATTTAATGAATATTTCCTATTTTAATTTTAGATTTTAGATTCCTAAAATATTGCTCTTATATTTTTATATATATAATATATTATAATATATATATATATATATATATATATATATAGAATATATATATTATATATATTATATATTTATATATATATATATATATAATTATATATAAATATATTTATATATATATTATATATAATAAGTGTGTGTTTATATATATATATTATATATATAATATATTATATATATATATATATATATATATATATAATTATATATATTATATATAATATATAATTATATATATCTATAGGTATCTCATCTTTAGGTCTGTTATTTTATATTATATATAATATATATATATATATATATATATATATATATATATATATTATTTTATATATAATATATATATATATATATATATAAAATAATATATATATATATAGATATATATATATATATATATATATAATATATATATATATATATATTATTTATATATATATATATATATATATATTATATATATATATATATTATATATAGTTGTTGTGTGTATATATTAATATGTGTGTGTAGAGATTTCGAGAGAGGGAGGAGATTATGGAATAGAGTGTGGTAGAGGGAATGGTGTTAGAAGTGTGTGTGTTTGTGTGGTAGAGAGATTGAGATGAGAGAGTGATAGAGAGAGTGATAGAGGGAGTGAGTTAGAGATTGAGAGTGGTGGTGAATTGATTTTAGTGTGTGGTAAGTGTGTGTTGTATAGAGAGTTAGAGAGGAGAATTAGAGGGATTGAGGAAGGTTTTTAGAGTGATAGGAGGGGGAGCACTACTGTTCAAACAGCAGGTAGGGGCAGCAGACACACTGCTGTACAGTGTGTATCAGTCCCTACGAGGGGGACTGATTTCAGGGCCTTATCAATCCCCTTCCAGGCCATTGGGCAGCCCCATAGCTGTCCCAATTCAGCCTCGAATTCAGCCTATTAGCAACCTCAAACCATCCTATACACAGCTATATGATGTCCCAAACACACCTATATGACAGCCCTTAACACCACTAAACAGTCCCCTGTTTCAGCCTCTAACTATCCAATGTACCAGCCCATAGAAGCCCCCCTAAACCAGCCTTTGGTCCCAACAGGTCCTTAACACAGTACCTTAACTACACCAAATGACAGTCCCTAACCCCCACAAAATCAGTCATATGTTAGCCCCAAACCCTGTCCTTAACACAGCCTACAAGCATCCCTAAACCAGTCCTGAAAAGTCCCAAACCCAGCCTTGTTTCAGCTCCTAAACCAGTCCCAAAGCAACCCCAAAACAGTCCCTAACCTTTCCTAAAAATAGCCCAAAATCAGCATGTTCAGCCCCTTTCCAGCCACCCTTCAGCCCCTAAATTTGCCATACAATTCAGCCCTATAACCCCACATATAAACCCCCATATCAGCCTATACTTAGCCCCATGGACCCCCTATATGCAGTCCCCAAATCAGTCCTAACATGCCCCATATTAGCCCCCATCTAGACTGAAATTCAGTCCATGTAGCTGTCCTAACATGTCCTTAACAGTCCCTTCAAAACCAACTCTAAACCAGTCCAATATCATGCCCATATCAACCCATCAAACCACCATGGTTGTCCAATAATTCATTCCAATATACACCCTACAAATCAGTCCCTATAGCTCCTAAAATTAGTCCACTTTAGTGCCATGTGTGTGTGTGTTATGAGTTTGTGTGTGTGTGTGAGAGCCTAGTTGTAGCTAATAGCCTATAGGTTAGCCTAGTGTAAACCTATAGGAAAGCTATAGGTGAGTGCGATATATGTGAGTGTTGTGTGTGGGTGAGTGCTAGCGTGATGTGAGGATAATTCATGATATTGGTAAGGTAAAGGGGTAGGATGACTAACATATTCTAAGATAGGCTAGATACCTAGGACACCAATTTTGGTAGGTAAACCCTAGATAGGATAGTATCTAGCTACCCTAAGGAGCCTAGGCTAGTATCTTGGGTATTAGCGGGGTTTCCTTTGTATTGGGCAAGGTATCAGGATTTACCTTGGTAGGGTAATGTAGGTTTTACCTAAAACTAGGGTATTTGAGTCTAGAGTCTAAGATATGGTTAGAACTTGATTTCCTTGGTTGGTAGTGATCAAATACAGTGCTCATAGACTAGTTTGACGTCGGTTGACCATTTTGACCAAAAGTCAACAAAAGTCAACCGAGAGTCAAACTTAGCCTTTAAGCGACTAGAATTGACCGAAACCAAACCAGAGTGACCAGTTGACTGAAAGTTAACAGTTGGTCAAATTAGGCTTGTTTGACCTAGGGTTGACCCAGGGTTGACTCAGTGTTGACCAAAGTTGACCAGAGTTGACTTTTGACCAAAAGTCAACTGTAAGTCAACCTTTGACCCCGTTCGACCTAGTTGGATTGACTCCCAGTGACCTGGTATGACCTAGTGTGAACCAGTATGACCTAGTATGACTCAGTTTGACCTAGTGTGACCTAGTTTAGCTTGGTGTGACTTGGTTTGACCTAGTGTTTGACTTAGACTTGCATATCATGACTAGATTAGCTTTCCTTTCATTATTAAACCATGTTTTGACTTATAGTATCTCATCTTTAGGTCTGTGATTACTCTGAGCATTTGTTCACCTTATCAGCTCAGGACCACAGGCGAGTATATTCACTAATAGTTTTCATTGTCTTGATATCTGCTATATCCGATTCAGTTGTAGTATCTTACTCGATTCCCAGTCAGGATAGTTCACGGACTAGTATATGCTGGATCATGACATGGGATGTTGTTCCTAAATTTCTACGTTATATTGGTACATATTTGGTCTTATTTCCATGTATTGGTATAGACACTGATTTCTAAGGGCACTTGCTACCCTCTTATGGAATTCTGTGTCATGACGTGTCATGTCCAGATCCTATACTATTCAGGGATGGGAGAATTATTAAGGGTTATGTGATCAAAGCCTCCTGTCACTATTTTGCTAGCGCCACCCTCACCTCACGTAGGGTGTAGCAGATACCCCATTTCCAGGTTATCCAGGTTGGCCGGCATGACTCTCCGTTGAGGGCACCGCGGATTGTCGGGCCAAGTAGATAACCCTACCATGACTCCCTAGCCGATCACATATCACTCTTATAGTTCAAATATTTTACATTTATTATCGTATCTTATTTTCAGTTCAGCTCTACTTTCTGTACTTTCTCACCATACTATGATTTCATTTACTCACATGCTCCACATGCCTTATACTGTACCTCAATTTGAGACTAAGTCCTGTTTGAAAGAAGGGTTAACCCCGGTCCTTGTTGGTTAAGGGTTGTAACTCGGCTTTCGAACGGTTCCCAAGTCGCTCTGTATCTTTGTCTTGTATTTCATTATACTGTCTCTTATAGGATTTGTCAATTCATATGGAACTGCAGTTAGTGTTTGTACTTGCTCATTTTCCTGACAGGATACCGTTGACAAATTTTACAGATGTTTCTAAGGTAGGCTGCTCGACCTATTATGGGGTCGAGACAGATGGAGACTCAGGCCAGGGCTGTGGCCTGATAGTGTGGCCACTAGATTTTATACTCCCTGAGTAGTTAGCATTAGTTAGGCTTGCTTGGACTGCGATCCAGCTTTGGATTTTAGACTGTAGTAGCTTTTATTTATATTTCTGTGACTCTGGGTTGTTTGTGTATAGCTCTGGACTTATGTGGATCTTGGACTCATTTCCTATTTTTATCTATCATATTTCTCTTCCATGCTATCTACCTTAGTTTTATATTTGTGATTGAGACTGTATTGCTATGTCACCTCCATTCGGAGAGTATATACTGTACAGGTACTTTTAACTGTTTTAGTCGTAGTATTTAAGACCCTATATACAGCGTTCTACCGCCGATTCTGCGGGTAGGCTGGACGTAACCACGTGCTCGTGCCCCTCTTTAGGGTACGGGTCGTGACAGAAGGTATTCTCCAAATTGATCTGAGATCAGGTTATCATCAGGTGAAGGTGAAGAAGGAAAATATTCCAAAGATAGCTTTCAGGACTCGATATGGCCAGTTTGAGTTCATAGTGATGCCGTTTGTGTTAACTAACGTCCCGACGGTGTTTATGAACTTGATGAACAAGGTGTTCCACCAATACTTAGACAAGTTCGTAGTAGTTTTCATCGATGACATCTTGGTGTATTCGAAGACCCCAGAGGAGCATGAGGAGCATTTGAGAGTGGTTCTGGAGACTCTCAGGAAGGAGCAGCTTTACGGCAATCTCTCGAAGTGTGAGTTCTTCTTGGATCGAGTTGATTTCCTAGGTCATGTGTGACCAGAGATGGGATCTCAGTCGACCCAAAGAAGATCAGAGCAGTCGAGGCGTGGACAACACGAGTTCAGTTGCAGAGATCAAGAGCTTTCTAGGATTGACAGGATACTACATGAGGTTTGTTCAGGATTTCTCTCAGATTGCAGAGCCATTGACTAGGCTGACCCGGAAGGATGCAGAGTTTATCTGGACGGAGGAGTGTCAGGTTGCTTTTGATGAGTTGAAGAAGCGACTGACGACAGCCCCTTTTGACATTGCCATCAGGATCAGGCGAGTTCACTATCTACAGTGACGCCTCAGGGAAGGGTTTGGATTGTGTCTTTCAGCAGCATTGGAAGGTGATTGCCTATGCATCCAGGCAGTTACGTTCGCATGAGAAGAACTACCCTACCCATGATTTGGAGTTGGCGGCAGTTATCTTTGCTCTTAAGCTGTGAAAGCACTATCTATATGGAGATCGTGTGGAGATCTTACAGAACACATGAGCTTGAAGTATGTGTTTACACAGAAAGAGCTCAACATGAGGCAGCGCAGATGGTTGGAGTTGATGAAGGACTTTGACATTTTATTATAGTACCATCCAGGAAAGGCCAACGTAGTTGCCGATGCCTTGAGTAGGTATCCGGTAGCTATGTGTTTGACGATGGATCGTCACTTATTAGCGGATTTGGAGAGCTTGGGGATCGAGGTGATCGTGCCAGGAGTTCAGATGCAGATGTGGGGCCTTCAGATTCAGTCAGACTTGATGGAGAGGATCAAGTCAGCTCAATTCGACGATATTACTCTGTGGTGTATCCGAGAGCAGGTTCGAGCATGATTGGTGGATGAGGAGTTCATCATTGCAGAGGATGGCACATTAAGGCACAGTTCCAGACTGTGTGTGCCTAGCGGAGAGCTTCAAGAGCAGGTCATGCAAGAGGCCCATCGCTCTTAGTACTCTATGCATCACGGTGCCAACAAGATGTATAGAGATTTGAAAGAGCATGTATGGTGGTATGGAATGAAGTCGGAAGTAGCTCGCTTTGTAGCCAGGTGTTTGGTCTGTCAGCAGGTTAAGGCAGAGAGACAGAGGCTAGGAGAACTGTTGCAGCCATTGCCCATTCTGGAGTGGAAGTGTGGAGCACATCACAATGGTTTGTTTTGGATTGCCGCATTCACCAGGAGGAAAAAGATGCGATTTGGGTCATCGTGGACAGGTTGACCAAATCGGCCTACTTTTGTCATTTAAAGTAGGTACGTCTACTGAGAAGCTAGCGGAGATGTATATGCGGCAGATTGTCAGGATATATGGAGTCCCGGTGAGCATTTTCTCTGATCAAGATAGTCGTTTTACTTTCTATTTCTGGCGGAGTCTACAGACTAGTTTGGACTCAGCTCAAATTCAGTACTACATACCACCCTCAACGGACGGACAGTCAGAGAGGACTATTCGGACTCTCAAGGACATGCTGCAGACTTGTGTTCTAGATTTTGGAGGATCCTGGGAGGATCACTGTACTTGGTGGAGTTTGCATAATAACAGTTTTCAGGCCAGCATTGAGATGTCACCATTTGAGGCACTGTACGGGCGTAGATGTCGTACATCATTGTCTTAGGATGACGTTGGAGAGCGAGATTTATTGGGACCTGATATGGTTGTTGATGCAGCCGAGAAGGTGAAGCTCATCAGAGATCGACTTCGCATGGTGCAAGACAGATAGCGGCATTGGGTCGACAGCCACCGGAGACTATTGTAGTTTGAGGTACAGCTTAGACTTAGGATTAGAATCTTGTTTGTTTGTGATTTTTTTGTTGATCGTGTGATTGTTATAGTTAAGATGAGACCATGTTTGTACTAGGTTGGTGATCTGGTGTTCTTGAGGATATCTCTGACGTGTGGTACTATTCGCTTTGGTGGAGGTGGAAAGCTTAGTCCGCGTTTCATCGGACCTTTCGTTGTCAGCGCAAGAGTCGGTGACGTGTCATACAGGCTGGACTTATCCCCTATTAGAGGGAGTCCACAATGTATTTACGTATCGCAGCTGAGACGGTACGTGGCAGATCCCAGCCATGTACTAGATCATTCCGAGATTGAAGTGAGCCCTACTCTCAGTTATCCAGAGCAGCATGTGGAGATACTGGATCGACGAGAGAAGGTGTTGAGGAACTAGACGATATCTTAGTTCGCGTAGCATGGAGGCATCACTCTACAGGTGAGTCTACCTGGGAGAGGGAGGATGAGATACGCGAGCAATACCCTTATCTTTCCAGTCTTGAGGTATGACTTTCTATCCTTCCTGTCTATTCAGTTTTGTCTTTAATTTCGTGGACGAAATTATTTTAAGGGGGGTAGACTTGTCACACCCACTTTTCATTTCAAGGGTATTTTGGTAATTTTAGATTATTTTATTATTTAATAAATTTATGTGATATATGGTTGGTTTGTTGTTTGAGTAGTTTTGATGGGTTTAACCTAGCCAACCATGACCTAGAACCTTGAAGCCATATTAGAATTATATTTATTATCATTAGAATTAATTTAGAATTTATTAGTTATTTTAGAGTGTTTTAATTGATTTTTAGCCATTTTTTAGTAGCCTTTTTAAAGCCTTTTTAAAGCCTTTTTGACTTGGGCTTTACTAGCAACTAGGCAACCTAGGCCCATGCATCTATATAACCCTAATTCCCCTATACCTAGCCGGCCATAGGCAGCCTATCCCCTTTCATTTGTATTGAAGTTTGTAGCCTCCAAAAAACCCTAGATTTTCCCTCTTCCAAATTCCTAACTTTTGCATCCGGAGTCTGTTTTCCTTAAACGAAATCGTCGTGCTCGTAGGAAGGAGAGGATCTTGCTGGAGTAGTGCTAGCAAGGTAGTGGAGGCATTTGCTTGAGGGTACTCGATCGTTGGAGCGGTCGTGGAGTCTTTTGCATTAAGATCTTGACTCTCAATAGATAAATCCTAATCTAGTATAGTTTTTCCTGATTTTTCTTCATCATAGTGAGCAGGTAGGTACCCATGACCTGTAGGATTAATTTTGTCCAATTTTGCATTCATTTGGTGTCCGTATCGGATACGTGTTGGCTAATGTTTGTAGGTGTTTGATAAAATGTCACAATCAATTAAATTATGATTTTTGTTGAATCTATTTACATATTCTGGTAGACCTATACACGAGGATCATGACCCCATAGGTTTCGACACGAATCGGACTCGTGTTCGTGTCCAAACAGGACACGAACGTGCTGCACGCCAGGCCGCGCACATGCCCTGCTGCTCGGGGGTGATTCCTCGACGCACAGGCCACGTGGTCGCGTGAAAATTGACGTGTAGATGGGGGCTGTGATTGAGATCATGGTCCCAAAGTTTCGTGAAGTTTCATCGAGAAACGAGGAATAAATCCCGTCGACATTGATCGGCCACACGCGCGCGCGGGACAGCCTCCGTTGAAATGTGGTTCGTGCGGACACGACATGACACGTGGACACAAATCAGAGTGTCCAACATGTAGCCCTATACCTACCCTAGTCTAGGACACGAACACATGACACGAGGAGGGACATAGGAGTCCCTAGACTCGATGGCACGCGTGCACGATGCTGTGCACGGGGCTGTGCACGCGCACACACCCGCGCGCGGACATGCTCTGCGTGTGTGTCAGACATGACACTTGGCCATACGCTAATTCGGCCAGTAGGTCGAGGATGTCTACGCCCAGGTGTACGCGAAGTTTCACGAGAATTTGATCGGAAACGAGCGAGAAATCGGGTTGGCATCGATTCGGTTCACGCGCGTATCAGGTTTCCGATACTCGTTCGCTGGACACGATACGGATATAGATTTGACCCGAGGAATACCCGAGCATGTCCCACATGTCGAGACCAACCTATTTGCCAAGTTTTGTGGGTTAATTATGAGTATTTTAAGTTTTGGGTCATTTTGTGAAAATAGGGTTTTTTATTGAAGTTGAAATTTGAAGATTTTTGTGATATTTTGATTTCTGAGTATTATGGCGATAAATTCTGCGCTTTTGGTCCTTGGACGTTGTTTGTGAGTTGTGGGAATCGACTCTTGGGGTTGATTCATATTTTCTAGCCATTTTTAGGCAATTATGGTGTTTTACCTATTAAATGTATATAGATATATATGTAGGTATATATATATTGATTTCCTTTATGCCTAATTTCGAAAATATGATTAAGCGAGGGTCGAGGCCCTTAATCTCATACCTGAGAACTTACTCCTGGCTCGAGATCGACCCTCGTTGGCTTTCATACTTGGTATATACCTATATCTATATATATGCCTATATGTATATATATATTATATATATAGTTTACTATTGATTTTAATACTTTATACATGGAATACTCTTGAAGTCTCATTCTATTTTGTTTCTCAGATTTTGACCCATAACCAGCAGCCCCAACATCGTTCACACTCACAAACCATGTTTCCTTTCCTAACTTATATATATATATATATGTGTGTGTGTAGATATATGTATATATATTTATATTAAATTGTGATGAATGTATAATATAGGTAATATAATAATTTCTTGTGATATGACTATAGGAAGTGTTTGGACATATTAGGATCGTCGCTAGGAGCCAATTTTGGTCGAATTGGCCGACAAGTTGACCAAGTTAACAAAAGTCAACTTTGGGTCAAATTTAATCCAAATCGACTCAAACGAACTCCGAATGACATAAAAATTTGTGTATGACCTAGAAATTAGTAAATGGACTAGTTGAACAGAGTTGACCAAGTTTGACCAGAGTTGACCAAGGGTTGACTTTGACCTAGAAGGACCTAAAATCATGTAGAATTGTATTTTAGGCATTCCTTATGATATGTTAGACCTTGTTGTGACTTGTGGTTTTTTTTTAAATAGGTTTACATCACTCCAGTACAGTTACACATCCTCATCAGCAGCTCAGATTGTCAGGCGAGTACATTCTCTGACTGTTTCATTCTTGCTTAGACATATTTACTTGTTATAGACTAGTTTACTTGTTGCTGTCACGATATATCACGGATTAGTACTATATGGATCTCTTCATGTGTTGTTATCCCCTCGGATACATCGGGTATAGTGTGCTCATGTACTTTATCATGTGCATCGTCTACTCATTGTATCCGTACTTATTCATGTATACTTATGTGACATTCATGTACACTCATGATCATGTGAGCCTTCATGTATAATCCAGTGTGCAAGTGGACTAGCTATCCATGTGACGCACTACTTTCATGTACAATAACATAACCTGGACAGATCCTTGTGTACTGATTGGGGCAGGAAGAGTATTTATTTGGTTATGTGATCTACACCCTTTTCTTGTGCAACTCCAAACTAGATTTAAGTCATGTATAACCTAAGCCAGTTTACATAACAAGATTGTGCTCTACATCATGTAGTTAGTTCAGTTCTCTTATTATATTTTGTATATTTATTTCCATATATCATGTTCTCTTTTACAGTCTCATTTCCTTATCAGCAGTTCATGTATATTATTCTATAGCTTGTTTATATTTCCTTTCATGTTATGAACTGTGTGAGAGATATGTATTCGTTCCTGTCCTGACTGACCTATTGAAATATTACCGATGATGACGATTGCTGGGACACTTACTATAGAGCAGGCCTAGTTGACATAGGTGACCTGGACCCTCAGCTGGATCCAGTAGTCGTTGAGGACTTGCCTTGAGATTAGATTAGACTTATATTATCTTTTAGTTATGAGACTTTGTGGTTGTATTGAGACTTGTTATGGTGTGGTTTTACACCGGGATTTATATTTATATTATGACTCTCTACTGTGATTATCATTCTTTCATTCTATCTTAGTTATTGTGATTGAGTAGTACCATTTATATATCATTCTCCATTAGAAGTATTTTCTAGACTGTGTTAGATGTTGGACCCAGGACAGCGTTCTACCGCCGACACTGCGACGTAGGCTGGACTTAACCATGTCTCGTGCCCTTACACTTGGTGCAGGTCGTGACAGGATTGGATGATTCGTGCAAGACCAAAACCAAAATCCTTAGTCAATGCCATTTACCTTCCAAAGATTTTTTGTGCCTTCAACATCCCTCTTGATGACTGTCAGTTCCTACCCGCTTCTGTTTTTCTGTCCAAGACACGTCGGACTATTTCTGTTGTTGCATCCTCTGACTCTAATGCTCCTGATGCTCCTGAGCCCGAGCCTCCTACTACTCTTGATTCCATCCAAGCGATGTTGCGTGATCACTTCCGTTGGAAGACGACCGCTGGATCCAGTTGGACTACCGCAGCACCCTTCAGATAAGTGCTATCAGCAACTCACTGCACGACATCCAGTACACCCTGGCCACCCATCCTACTATTTTATTTCCTATCGTACGAGACCCTTCTCACGAAGGTTACCATATTAACGACACATGGGTCAGGCGGTATCTGGACCCAGACGCGGCCTTTGTTGACCCTCGTCGCTCTGCCAACGACCCTTCAGACTCTTTTGGTCCATCCCGTGCTCCATGATGGTCATGGTTTAGTATCTGTTGATGCTGCTGCTGATGTTAGGCTATAGTTTCATTATGCTTTATGTAGTAATCTTTAAAACTTTGAGATATAGTATTTCTATTTCCTTCATGCATTGTGTTTCTTTCAAAACTATGTACTTTAGTTTATTATATATGAGATATAAAACTGCTAGTAGTTTCTCTCTATGATTATGGTTCCACATTGTGTGATTGTATGTATTCATTTTGTCTACTTTTTATGGGGGAGCCACTTTATCACTTTGCTAAATGACAAAGGGGGAGAATACTTGTGATATTTGCTTGTGCTTTGGAAACACTTGATAAAAAATACTTGTGATATTTGTGTGGACATGTGTTTTGAGCTTCAATATATATTGTTGTGCTGCTTGGACTAGAACTTGTCTCAGGACATATCCATTTTAGGGGGAGCCAACATGTTCATCTACGGAAGAGCTATTATCCTTATTCTATGTGTCCAGTTATGAATGTTTCGACATACAAATATCGTATTTTTGTCAATTATCAAAATGGGAGAGATTGTTGACCCAAACTGGATCACAGTCAACCTAATATTGATAATTAACAAGATGATATCAGTTATGATCCAACTTGACACATCAAGCTCCATCAAGCTCTAAAATAGACAATCACCATACATCAGCTCAAGACGAACATCATTGACAATTGCTATGACATGCTGCTGTTTACTTGTTCTCTGAGTCTGTATTTTATTTTTTATTGAGTCTAGGCTATTGTAAGTTGAGTCGCACTGAGTATCTCAACCCTAGACTTTACACCCAAAGCTCCACAAACAAAAGTCCAAAAACCTGCCAAGCCCAAAATAGCCCATTGAACCTTCTGTCCCCAAGGAGACAGAGGTCGGGCCGAACACTGCCCCCTTAATTTTAGGACCTAATTTTTAGGGCTTGTTGGTTGCTAGTTGTCCAACGGCTAAATATTTTAAAATTTGGGACAGAGTTCTGGCCGAACTCTACCTCTCTGGACTAGTATATGCCTTGATTTCTCTCATTTTCATTCATCCAATCTTCTCATCTTCTTTTCTCGTATAGCCTATACATTCAAAAGATTGTTCTTCGCATCTAACTATCCACAAAACTTCCCAAGACCCCAAGGTGCTCAGTGCGAGTTAACTAGAAGTTTGTGTGCAAGAATTTCAAAAGAAGTTACTTGGACAATTCCAAGTCTCGCCATCTACGAATCTGTAAGAAGTTGGCGTGCTCTTCTGAGTAAAGGCACGTGGTTGTACGCTTTTTCACAAATAATGGATTTCAATCCTGAGCTAGAGTTCTTATGCCTAGACTAGTCCTCCACGAGAGAAACTAGGTTAAAAACTATTGTGTCTGCGTATGCTTCTCTGATTTCTATTTATATTTTGCACTTATACTCTGATTATTATTTCTGTTGGGTGGACCTGAATAAAGTTATTTTTAATTGGGTATTATTGACACATATTCTATTCACCCCCCTATAGAGTTACCTATACGTACTTCAGTAGTAACTTCACGTAACATAATCACGAAAATATATGGTTCTCCATCTTATTTGGTTTCATACCGTTCTTGAAAATAATTCAATGAACCTTCCTGCTTTGCTTGACCCTACCATTATTTGAAATTGGTATGGTTTGTTTGACCTAACCTTATGTTCCCGTTACCTTATACTTATTAAATGACTGAAATAGACAAACCTTATTGTTATATATATCATATAACTAAGCTAGGTTTGGTGTGATTGTGATATTAGGTAGCTAGAAACGGGTAAGTTTCTTAGATATGGATCCTAGTGAGACTATGAGTCGAGTATGAGTGCCTGGATATTGGATGCTTAGAACCTATTAGGAGTAGTTGCTATGAGTGAACTAATGGGTATCATTGAATAGGTTGATAATACTATACCTACGATAGAATGGTACGACTAGTCGCATTAGTAGTAAACGCTTGTATCCTTTTTTCTCCCTAGCTTTATTTTTATTTTTTGAGGAGCATATTAGAGTTTTGTTAGGAGTATTAAGGTAGGAGAATTTGTTTGCCAAGCTCAGTAAGTGTGACTTTTGCTTAGACAAAGTCTCATTTCTGGGCTATATCATTTGTGGTAAAGAACTTTCAGTTGATCCAGATAAGATAGAGACAGTTGCAACATGGCAAGTGCCTACGTCAGTTTCAGAGATAATAAGTTTTCTCGGACTTGCCGGATACTATCGAAGGTTTATAGAGAATTTTTTGAGGTTTTTTGAGCCTAAGACGCGGTTAACGCACAAGGAGCAGGAGTTCACCTGGATAGTAGAGTGTCAGACGGCTTTTGATGAGCTGAAGAAGCGTTTGACGACAACACCAGCCTTGACTCTACCTTCAGTATCAGGAGGCTTTGTGGTGTAGTGATGCATCCGATAGTAGATTAGGATATGTCCTCATGCAACATGGTAAGGTAGTTGCTTATGCATAGAGACAGTTGGCGGCTCAAGAGAAGAATTATCTGACACATGATCTAGAGTTAGCTGTAGATATATTTGTACTAAATCTTTGGAGGCACTACTTATCTAGCGAGAGAGTTGAGATATTTACCAACCATAAGAGTTTGAAGTACGTTTTTACTCAGAAAGAGTTGAATATGAGGCAAAGACGTTGGTTGGAGCTGATAAAGGACTTCGACATTGAGCTGTAACACCATCCTGGGAAGGCAAATATAGTAGCAGACGCCTTAAGCAGAAAGCTCGTAGCTTTACTTCTTGACAACACAGCGTCATTTGCTTGAGTATATTTAGGAGCCTAGGATTGAATTCATATTGCCGGGTTCAAAAGGTATTTTAGCACAGTTGGAAGTTCGGTCTTCACTAGTTGAGAGAATTAAGGCATCTTTGCCTACGGATGTAAGATTTAGAAGACTTCGTAAGATAACTGAGGCAGGAGAGCAGACATGGTTGTGTATTCATGAGGACATAACATTAAGGTGCAAAGAGCGCTTATATGTTCCTAATGGAGAGCTTCGACAGGAATTGATGAAAGAAGCGCATAGTTCAATCTACTCTATCAATCCCGGGGATATGAAGATGTACCAAAATTTGAGCTAGCATTTCTGGTGGCCTGGGATGAAGAGAGAGATTGCATAACTTTTATCTAGATGCTTGGTCTGTCAGCAAGTCAAGACTGAGCATTAGAGATCAGCTGGACTTCTACAGCCACTTCTTATTCCGACTTTGTCATTGGATTCCATAGGAGCCCTAGCAGGAAGGACGCAGTCTAGGTGATTGTAGATCGACTCACCAAGTTAGCACATTTCTTGCCATTCGGAGAAGGACAGTCTACCGAGGTATTGGTAGATATGTACATGAGGCAGATTGTGAAGTTGTACGACATACCTGTCAGCATTTTTTCGGATCATGATTCTAGTTTTACGTCATATTTTTGGAGGAGTATGCAGGAGAGTTTGGAAACTCGATTGAAGTTCAGTATTTCGTATCACCCTCCGACCGACGGACAGTCAAAATGAATGATTCAGACGCTCGAGGACATGTTGAGAGCTTATATGTTGGATTTTGAAGGATCTTGGGAGGATGACTTGTACTTGGTAGAATTTTCTTACAATAATAGCTACCAAGCAAGTATCCAGATGGAGCCTTTTGAGGCACTGTATGGAAGAAAATATAGATTGCCAGTTTGTTGGAGTGACGTGGGAGAGCGTTAGATTCTTGGTCGTGAACTAGTGACTCGGACCGAGGAGAAGGTGAAGCAGATTTAGAAGCATCTTCAGCAAGCTCGGAATAGGCATAAGCACTAAGCAGATACACATCGCCGGCCTTTGGAGTTCAAGGAAGGCGATTATGTGTTTTTGCGAATATCACCGACTGGAGGTACCATCTAATTTTTCAGCAAAGGAAAGCTAAGTCCGAGGTGCATCGGTCCTTTTGATATTCTTGAGAGAGTTCGAGAAATGGCCTGTCGTCTTATATGACCTCCATTACTAGAGGGTGTGCACGACGTGTTTCATGTGTCTCAGTTGAGAAAATATATGGCAGACTCTAGTCATGTGCATGATCATTCTGATATTACAGTTGGGCCAACTTTATCTTACGAAGAGCAGCCAGTTGGGATTCTTGACCGTAGCGAGAATATATTGCGAGGTCAGACCGTTAGACTTGTCCGAGTTGCTTGGAAGCATCATTCACCAGGCGAGTCTACGTGAGAGCATGAGGATTCCATACGAGAGCATTTTCCTCATTTGTTTGTGGATCAAGGTATGTAAATTATTGTGTTTCCTTAGTTGTTTCCAATTTCCTATACGACATTGTTTTTATTTTTGAGGACGAAATTCTTTTAAGGATGGAAAGATGTAAAACCCCTTAAAAATTAAAATAATATTTAATTAGATTAAATATATTTTATTAGATTTTAATTATTTTTAATTATTTTTAATTCTATTATTATTATATAAAAAGAGTCATAGTCATGGTTGAGTTTGGATATGAATGTTAACTAGAAAGTATGACGTGCCTAGTGTAGTCGGGTGCCATGACTAGCATACTAACCGTGACAGGGATGGCATAGTCATATTTTAGTCCCTTGCATGTTAAAAATTCAAGTTGTGGTCCAAGTTATATTTTGATTAATTAATTAGTTATATAAGCCTTTTGACTTTTTTAGGAGATCCGGTCGTACCAAACCTTCTCGAACTTCTACCAAGCCAAACCCAAACCTATGTAGGCATGTTGGGTATTAAAATACATTTATATATATATTTATATATATATATATATCCGTATCCGTACGGTTCGATGAATAGTGAACCAATAATGGTATTTTTTCAATAAAGAGGAAACTTAAGATTAAGATGCTTCGTAATGGAAATAAGGGAATGTCCACAATACCTGGATTTAGTCAGATACAATTTGAGGGATTTTGTAGGTTCATTAATCGGGGCTTGGCGGAAGAATTTCATAAATTTTCAAAAATTGAAGATAGAGATCAAGAAATGGAATTTCAATTATTTGTGGAAAGATATCAATTGGTAGAGCCCTTGATAAAAGAAAGAGATGTTGTGTATGAATCGCTCACATATTCTTCTGAATTATGTGTACCTGCGGGATTAATTTGGAAAACCGGTAGAGAATATGTATATATATATATATATATATATATATATATATATATATATATATATATATATATATATATATATATTTAGAGAATATGTAGAGAATATGTATATATATATATATATATATATATATATATATATATATATATATATATATATGTAAAAATATATATATATATATATATATATATATATATATATATATATATATATATATATGTGTGTGTGTGTGTGTGTGTGTGTGTGTGTGTGTGTGTGTGTGTGTGTGTGTTTTATTTATATTCAGATTTTTGAATTATATTTAGATAAATATTAGAAGGTTCTATATATGGTTATGTTTAGTTAAATCCTTAGCTAACCCAACTAACCAATTAACCAATCCAACCAAATGGGGCCCATGTCATGTAGTTTTCGGCCACCATGCACAACCCCCTTGGCCGAACACCCCCTATTATAGGTTTCCTAAACTTATTTGCATGCATATACACAAAGGCCCATATATATATACTACTTTCTATTAAACCCTAACCCTAATTTATTTCTTCCACTTCCTTCCTCCTATTTTGGCCGACCACTACCCCCTCTTCCTTTCCATATTTGACATCCTTCTTATCCCTAGCAATTATCCTTCATCATAAATAAAAAACTCATTCTTTTCATCATCTATCCATCCATCTCCTCAAAACAAACCCTAGAAGTGCCATCTTCACCATCCAACCTTCAAGGGCTATTGCCAACACCTTCAAACACATCAAGAAGGGGTTAGCAAGCAACCAAGGCAAGAAAGTTAGGAGCTTTGGCAAGGAGGAGCACCCACAACTCTTCTAGCAATGGATTTCGATAAAATTTCTATCTTTTTCATCTCGAATCTCATGAAAATAATTTAGTAGAAAATATGAGTTTAATGTCTTAGAAATTATATTGGATTTCTTTTACTCTATGTTTTCATCTCTAAAGATAGCATATAGGATTGTTGAGAAATCGGGTTACGGTGGCATTAAATTTTAGTACCATTGTGAAGGAACCCAATGATATTGTTAGAAATTTTTTAAAATGAATCTAAAGTAGTTTTATTACTATAAAATATGTTTTTTAAACAATTTTTGTGATTTTATCATCTTAGATCTGATCGAGAAAAATAGGGGCCAAAATACTAGCTTTTTAGGTAATTGGCTGACATAGAATAGCCAAAACTTGGTGGTTAATTGGACCATTTAATCCAAGTTTATTTTCTATGAAATAATCAGTATTAAATATGTTTCAAAATAATATTTTATGTATTTTTACTTATATTGGAAGTTGGCGATGCTTCGGACAAGTTTCAGATAGACTAGTCAACATAGAAGTCAACTAGCCATAAATTTTCTTTAGAATTTCAAATCTAGAACTCAGAGCCTATTTCTGTACAAAATAATTTGAAATTATTTTTATGATTTTAGATTATTTTTGTGTGTATCATCGAAGTAAGAGCTTAACAGACAATTTTGGAAGTCATAAACTGTAAAACTATGTCTCGATGTCTCATGGAACATGTGTGTTGTTGTGTATAAATCTAAATAATTCCATGAGATATTTGGATATAGTTATTACGGTTAGTAATAATAAATTAGTTAATTAAGTCATATTATAGGTTTCCTGGTTAGATACTTAAAGTAAATTAATTATTTAGGAGTATTAGATTACGGAGGCGTGGACATGATAGCTACTTTTGATCTTCGCACTGCAGAATCAGGCAAGTGTACCTTGCTACTGTCAGTTTCTGTTTATCTTTTATTTTATTTCTTGTATTTATGTTACTGTCTTGGACTATAGTGGTTATATTAATACGTGATTCCAGATTATATTCAGGTGCATTCAACTGTTTAGTTGTCTAGTATTGATATATAGAGCCTTCATGTGATTATTTGGATTTTTATTTTCATTGAGACATGTAGGATATGACACGTGATTGACACATATGGTTCTTGATACCTAAGCTAGTTTTCCTCATTTACTAGATTTTTTTTATATCTGTAGGTTAAGATTGGTAGTTGTCATTTTATTTTTCTTGTAGATGGGTCATAGGAATTGTCATCTAGATAGAGGTCAGAAACGGTAAGTTATAGATGTAACTTATTGATTCTTGAGAGTTGAGGACAATTACTACTTGCGCGGGCCATGCTGTGCATTATATTTCCTATTATGTATCTATATTTATTCAGAAAAATACATGTTTCCTGTGGTCCATGTTTTTTTTCTTAGTTACCGTTGAGACTCCGACACGGCACTACGGCTATATGTATATTCTTGTCCTGTTGTATTTACTTTGGAAATGTCTGCGCTTTCGAACGTTGTCCTCAAAGCGTCACGTCAGTTTGGTTTAGTCGCCCTGAGATACTTCAATTAATGCACTTTAGCTTGTATATTATGTGCTTTGCTATATCCCCTGAGATTACCTGGTTATTTTCTAAATATATCTGACGAGATCTTTTTCGAGGAGTACGAACCGGAAGTATATTCATCTTTTGCACCAGCTGATGAAAATGAGGTTGCACTGGAGTAGTTCTTTTTTATTGATATTTCTATTTTATTTTCTGTCAGAGTTGTGGACTTGTAGTAACTTTTTTATATTTTATTTTGAGACTTGTATCGTTCATTTTATTTTGCTGAGACTTGTGTCCATGGGTTTTTCTATGTGACACTTTTATTTCTATTTGACATTATTTCAGTTTTCTTTATTCAGCATGATGACATCATGTTTTTTGTTATTTCATATTTGTATCTGTGGATGAGTATAGATGCCTGTGACTGCCATGATTGTGATTATATTTTACAGCTTTAAATACTTTCCATTTGGTCCATTAAATTGGGTATACCTATAAGTGTGTCTGCTGGCATACCACAAATTCTAGTCCATATGGATTTGGGGACTGGGGCATGATAAGGATCATTTGCACTTAGTGGAGTTCTCTTACAACAACAGCTTCCAGGCGAGCATTCAGATGGCACCCTTTCAGGCGTTGTATGGCAAAAGATGCTGGTCACCACTAGCATATAATAATATTAGGGAGAGACAGATGCTTAGTCCAAAGTTAATGCTCAGTCAGTTAGAGTGGTTAGGCAGGTCAGAGAGCATCTCAGAGTGGCTCAGTATAGTTAGCGTTATTGGATAAATCACCATCGACGTCATCTAGAGTTCTCTGTCAGCGACCATATATTTCTTTAAATTTACCTACCCATAGAGTCATTCGGTTTGGCGTACGAGAAAAGCTTATTCCTAGATTTATTGGGTCGTTCGATATGCTCGAACGAGTAGGAGATGTATCATATCATCTTGCTCTTCCGCCATCGCTATGCGAGTTACATTATGTGTTTCACGTATCTCTGTTTTGTCGACATATTTTAGATTCCAGCCATATCCTAGATCATTCCGAGTTGGTCGTTGGTACCAACCTATCATATAAGAAAAGGCCCATATCTATTTTGGACCAGAGGAAGAAGGTTCTCAAGAACTGGACTATCTGATTAGTTCGTGTTTCTTGGAATCATCACTCACCGGACGAGTCGACATAGGAGCGCAAGGATGATATCCGAGCTCATTACCCATATATGTTCGATTCGTATGGTATACTTATTCGTGTGCCTATATTCTACCTTTAGTTTGAGTGTGATTGTAGGAATGTATGATGTTAATGTTGTATATTAGTTGCTTTTACATTCTTTGTATATTACTATAGTTGTATTTTATGATTTATGAGTTTCCTATCTTGATCCTGATAGCTTGCTTTCTTGGATTTCTTGACTTTTTTTGCTTGCCTTATAGAAATTCTGAGGACGAAATTTTTCTAAGGAGGGGAGAGTTGTAAGACTCGTCTCACAATATCGGTATTTGTATACGAATACATATGTATATTATATTTTGTACTTTCTTGACTATCGGATAATAGTAGAAAAACTTTATTTTTGAGACTTTATTCCTTGATCGACATACCGCCAATATACCGATGTGTACAAACAGTATACTGCCCATAAGATATTTCTACTTTTAGATATTTTTGATTTTAGATATTTTTGTGAATAATGTTCTGATATTTTTGTGAATAGTATTTAGATATTTTCATGAATAGTAAATATACATTCTATTATCCACTAGTTCCTTGGTTTTCTTCTGAACGGTCGAGATCGATTCAGATCGAGTCGCAGATCGCGATCGGACGGTCACGATAAATTTACTTTCTCTATATATATATCCTTTAAATTTCTTTTTACAATCTCTCCCTACTATTCTTCTCTTCTCATTTTTTACCTATTTTTCTTGTGAGCTAGGAGCTTGGCCTCGAGGCCTCAGAGTGTGGGTTCTAAATCCTTCTTGGTGGTGGAGTTGAAAAAGTTAGGCTTGGAGCAATATTATGAAAGTACATCTTGTCGAACTATTGGACGAATATTATTTTTACTGCTATTTTATTTTATATTGCTTTGGTAGTCCAATATTGTCTAGTAGTTGGTTCACTAAAATTGTTTTTCTCGAGATTCTTATCATTTTGGCCTTCTCGGAATTTGGTCTGAGCTAGGTTTTGATTTCTTTCATAGTAGGAAAACTTCGTATCATGAATGATACCAGAGTACTTGCCATGAGACTTTATATATATTCTTCGCACAACCTTCCTCTAGTATTGTTTTCATAGTTATACTTGAATTCTACAACTTTCAGGACAAGATTTGGTTTCCGAAATAAGCCCTTAGTATTATTTCTCGAGCATAAACGACATACCGTCGGTAATCCGATGTATACAGACAACATACCTGTTTATGTGTCCTTTTAAGTAGAAAACCTGCTATTACAATTAAAGGCATACTGACGGTATACTGGTATGTACCGCTGGTATATCAATTATGTGTAATATTTTTCCAATAAGTTTTGTGTCCCCATTTTCTAGCGACCGACGGTGTACTAGTCTGTACTGACGGTATACCGGTGCAGCACTTGAATTTTGACAGAGAGTTTTTCCAGTCTTAGATCGACATACTGGCGGTAAACTGGAGTATACCATCGGTATACTGCCATGGTACCCAAGTTTGATACTTTTTTATTTTGTTCCAATTTTATGATTTCTTTCTACTTATTGCCTTTTTGTATATGCTGGGTCATGTTTCTTGCTATGTACCACCATGCTTGTCTGGATTTCTCATACATGTCTAGCTTACCTAATAGTGGTCCGTCGTGGCGCACTTTTGATTCTTGTCATGTCTAGCTTGATATAGTAGTCTGTCGTGGTGCCCTCTTGGTCCATATACATGTCTAGCTCGATTTAGTGGCTCGTCGTAGAGCACTCCTGTCTTGATACTTGAATTTACTATTATGGCTTGTTATAGTGTATTCTTGCTTTTCTTGTCCATTCTTGTATAGTACACGTCTAGGATGGATTTTACGAAATGCCATGCCCAAAATCCTAAATGAAAATGTTAAGGACTAAACAACTATCTTGATTATCTAGATGCATTAGGAGGAAAGATTTTTCTGTTTGCTTGCAAGCCCTTGTTCCAGCCTTTACTATGGATTTGTAGGTATCTGTCATGATGAGCATATTGTTTGCACAGCATTGAGTGGGGCATCCCGTGCTTTGGATACATCGGGTGATGTATCCACTATTTATTCTCTATATTATTTGGTTGGATAAGTTGGGTAGTCTGCAGTGCGGGCATGCGGATTGAATTTCTCAAAGTGCATATGATAGTAATTATGATTATGATAACCCTAGTTAGCTAATGTATCAAGCTATACTTATTGCTTGGCCATGATTGATGGATGGAATCTATTTCCTGTCTTGCCTAGTCTAGTCCTGCTCCAGCTTATTTTATTTCAGCACTTAGATTCTTGTTATTCATGTACATGCTATTATTCCTGCTATATGTCTAGCTTCACTACTTGTCTGACATGCTCGACTACACTTACATGTTTACTTGCTCGGCTTGACCTTACATGATCAAATGCTTGGTTTCACTTAATATGCTCATATGCCGGACTTTACTACATGTTTGCAATTTTCTTTCAAATTTGTGTGGTACCTTTATATTATTCTTGCTTGCTTTTATTGCTTTATTTTAGTTTTGTTATGATATACTTTCTGGTTTAGCTCATAGTTTGGCTTCCTTTGTGGTACTTGCTATTTGGGGTCTGATCCTACTGATTTTGTTTGGCCAGATTTGGTTGAGGAGCCGAACATCTACCGGACTTTCCACTCGATGGTGACCACCCGGAGCACCAGGGTGCCTAAGTGGGTGTTATTTCTCTTACCCACTCTTATCTATATAGTCTTTTACGACGTTTAGCCACCAAACACGTGTTTAGCTCGTGCTTTGGACTTGACTTTTGTCCTACGGGCTTAGACATGATTTGTATATTTTTTAGATTGCAGCTAGATATGATCATGTATGACTTACTTACTTGCTAGTTCTTCATTTTGTATTACTAGCTTCATAATTATCTATATATTATAGTTTGTGATGCTTTACTATCTTATATGGCTGATGATTATACTATTGTACTTTACTTATGTGCCTGTGATTAGGATATCTTGGATGTGCTTGACCTAAGATTTGACTATTGGCTTATAGTAATAACCCCTACATCTACAACTTTGACCGTATTTCAGGGTACTGGAGTACTTTGGTATACTAGCTAGCCTGGTCTGTACCGACTTGCCAGTATTCCGGTTCTGGGCGTGACACACTAATCCTTTCAAAATTTTATCCCCCCAAATTGAAATCCCCCCACCGTCGTTACCCCGCCCCAACTGTCGTAAGCCACCTACGGCGCTCCGGCTCTCTCCTCGCTCTAGTCGACTCCCACCGCCATGAGCCCCTTCCCGTGACCCCCCCGGTGCTCCAGCTCCCCTCTGCGTGCTCCTTCGCCTCCAGTCCTCCTCCCCTCCGGTCGACCGCCCTCCTCAGTCAACCCCTACACCCTCATCTCGGTAAACCATAAACCTATCTTTCTTTCTATCTCTCTCTTGCTATCTCTCTCTCTCTCGTAGCACAAATACTGCACGACATGACTAACACATACACTGACATGACACTGACACGACACACATACTGACAAAGACATGCACGCACACTTACAAGGACAAGTTTGAGTTGGATACGGACACACACACCTTCTTGTTTTTGAGGTGGACATGGAATTTTATTTTGTTGTGATACATAGTTAGGAATTGGTTATGTATTTAAGGATATAGCGACATGGACACACAAAACATGATTTGAACTCAAGTAATTAGGACATGGTGTTAGAAATGATGTTTGTAAGTCTTTGAATCAAAATTTAGGTTATAATATGTGTAGTTAGTAAAAATATTCCCTTTAATTTGTAGCAATATATATGTGAAGAAAGAAATTTGCCTTTGTGTATTTTAAATTAAAAGTATCTAAGTTTTGTGTCTTTTAATTTGAAAAGTTTTAAAGTGATTATAGTGTAAACTTAACCCAGTGTATCACGGACTATGTAGCTCTTAGTATCACATATGGATAGGTTATAGTTGCCTTAGTCTAAATTAGGCAAAAATAATAAGAAACTAGAATTTTGGTTTAGTTTAAATTTCAAAGTCAAGAATAGTTTTGACTATAATCATGCCTATGTTGGGCACTCTGAAGTCAAGTGTCTATGTGAGTTATTATCTGAAATCCAAGCCATGGGATAAGAAAATCACAAATGGTTTGATAATGTAGAAAGAAAGGTTGAACTATGGATATGCCTTGGGCATGTAAACCTTCGACCCTATAGATTGACGTATTTGGCGACCATATAGATGAACATATTTAAATGTCGCTATGTTGAACACTCTGAAGTCAAGTGTTAATAAGTCTTAGGGTCGACGAAGTCGAGTGTCCTATGTCTAGAATAGTTGTGAATAAGTCTAGAATAGTGGTGAGTAAGTCTAGAACAGTTGTAACCATGATCGTGCCTTTATTGAACAGTCCGAAGTCAAGTGTCCATGTGAGTAATTCTATGAAAACTAATTTACTTCTACATGCCCTTTTAGGCTATTAGAGTTCTACCAAAAAATGCCAAAACTTAGTCATTTCTAGGATTTTAACTCTAATAGCCTCAAAAGGCTTGCAGAAGTATATTTCATTTACATTTCCTTTTTAGAGAATGGCTCACAATGAATACGTGATGACACCCATATCCTACTTTATTTATGCCAATCTCCACACTTGGCAATGATGATGTATGGAACTACCACTCTTCTCTATTGTGCACTTTTACCTGCACACTTTTACTAAACAGTTACCTATTTAAAAAGTCGATAGAAATTTGATTTAGCAAGAATGAGACAAGTCGGTCTCATTTTTAAATAGGTATCTGCTTAGCAAAATTATGCTTGTAGAGGTTTGTTTATTATTCTGAGCAGTCCATTTAATTGGGTTTGAAATCGTAGTTGTCCACATTGATATCACGTGTCATTAAAATGGATAGTCACGAATTATAATATGAATACTCATGAATCACGATATGGATACTCACGTATTACAACTTAGATACTCACGCATCAATAGGAATTGTTACTTTGATGGACATGTGTATCCATCTTTGCATCCATATGGACAATATATACACCTGAACAATGTGTATCGATCTTTACAGAAGTATCTAAAAATGGATATGAATTACTACTTGCGACATTGTTCGTGGATGTACAATCATCATACTAATGACATGTGTTGTGTGCGGGATGAATTCATATAGGGAGTAGAGTAGTTCCTACAGTTCGCCAAGATGTTCCCTTAATACATAAACGACACCAAAATTAAGTGTCCATGTGTGAAATGCGAAATATAATCCAAAAGTAGATGTGACATTTTATTTGTACTCGAGGGACTTCATGGAGAACTACTATCAATAGACCTCACACTGTGAGCTTGTGCCTTTAACATCAAAGTACGAGCCTTATGTGGAGTCGTATATGGATGTCTACGACCATGTTGATTACGACGATGGGTGGATGAACATGGGTCAACATGTATGATGTTTTCAGGAAGCAAAATTTTTATATGAGGGAAGCACTTTGTGGACCATCAATAACTTTTCGGCCTATGAAATATTATCGTGATAGAGCACTCATGGTCGTCTCTCACGTCTGTATTACATAGATCGCGCTAAGACTTTTCGTTTGAAACATGAAGGAAAATTGTGCTTCTTCGATTGTCATCAACAGTTCATGCTGAAGGATCATCCGTTCTGGAGGAACATGAATGCTTTACCTACCGGCATTGTGGAGAAGGGATTCTGTAGCTTACACTGTCTCCAACTTTTTGTAAAATATTTACTCCTTTATTTTGGCTATGATGAGATAAATAAATCACAAGTTGGATGATCCAATATATGTTTCCAATGAGATTTTTACATTCTTTGTTATTGGTGATGGCTAATTTGATGAAAACTAGAGAATGTTTTGGCAACTTTGAAGCTTGTTGTTATGTAAAGCTTCTTCTTATGTAATTTTCATAATATTATTGCACTATACTTCTTTTTGTTATAGGGGACTGTCATGTTATATTTTTGGTATGAAAATAGATGAGCATGTTGTAAAAGTAAGAGAGAAAGAGAAGAAATTGGTAGCCAGAAATCTCTAGGTAGTTTTCTCATTGATAATATATATATAAAAAAGGAAATTGAATAGAAGTTGTTGTGAGTATGGATAAGGGCATCCATATTTGGGTTTATCCAAATCACAACACTTTCCCTTAAATGTCCACTTTAATTATTGCCTCATTAAAAACTTTTCTAAGGAAAAACTCATCCTTGGAAAAAATTTATAGAAAAGAAAAAAATATTCTTTAGGAATATAATTCTTCAGGAATCATAGTGGGTGCGACTTACATTGCCTTGTTAAAAACCTTTCGAAGGGAAACCCAGTGGAAAAAAATCTCAACGAAGGAAAAGAATACAATACGCAAAGACATGCTTCAAGATGTCTCCATTAACATCTTCAGGATGCTTGCACCTACTACATGCTCCCCCTCAAAAATATTACATTCTTGTTCTTAACATCAATTCAAAATAAAAAAAAACCTCCAATACAATTTAAATATTACATCTTACCCCAATACTTTATTTGTTTATACATTTATACTCATATCCTTATGAAGAAGTTACAGTCTTTATTTGTGCGCTTTATTTGTGATTCCTGAAAGCTCGCAACTCCCCCTGATATGTTGAACTTTTGAAAACATAGCCCTACACATTATCTTGTTTGCGCCATTAATTATAAGAGAGATTGTGGAGAATGTCACAGTATTTTGCTCTATTTGTCTCCAGAATATCTGCAACATTATTTAGAAAACATATACCCACTACAAGAAAAATGATCATTTACGGCACGCAAAACATGCCGTAAATGATCTTTTACGGCGTACATTTTTGTGCCATAAAATGTCATACCGTAAATGACCCTATTATTTACAAAGCACATTCACATCTTTTACAACACGCACGAAACGCTGCAAATGACTAATCTCCATCTTTTACAACACACATCTGAATGCTGTAAATGATCTTTTACAACATGCATCTGAACGCTGTAAATGATTCCTCTCAATCTTTTATAACACGCATCTGAACGCTGTAAATGACTGCTCTTCATCTTTTACAACACACATCTGAACGCTGTAAATGATCCCTCACTATCCTTTTACAACATGTATCTGAACGCTATAAATAATCACTACAAGAATAATGGCTTTTCTTGACGAGGAAAAACCGTCAAGAAATGGGTATCTTGACGGTTGCAGATCCGTCAACTAGGCCGGAGTCAATATAATTCAAAACATCGCAAAGATCAAAGAACTATAATATCAATATAATTCAAAACATCGCAAAGATCAAAGAACTATAATACACAATTTTTATATTAACAAATATGTGTTCGTACACCACAAACATCCAACCACATCGAAATAACCAAAGTATACAATTTTTGTACAACATCTTAAACATCTAAAACCTATTTATACAAGTAAATCAAAATACATCTGAACCCGTAGCACATCCCTCCCATCACAGTACAACCTTTATTTTACTTGTAGTTCCTGAGAGAACAAGAGAAATCGAGTTAGTCAGTATGTATGTTTGTATAAACCGATATCAATTCTATCAGAGAAGAATAAGTTTCATTTTTTTTATCATATATCAACTATATCAAAGAACAAATAAGTTTCTATGCCTCAATCAGTTGTGCTATATATGCAAGTGATTCACATCAACTTAAAGTTTGTGTTCAAGTGCCCACTGATTACCTAAAATTTAAATATTTTCAATTTTGGGTACTTCTGCAATAAGCACCAAGGAGTGCCCAAGGAGTACCACTACCCGGTACGTACCCATATGGGTACGCCTTCCTAGTTTGAGTGATCATGTTTAACCATGGTCATAGATGACAAGAAGACTTCTTCTCTAATCAAGTTTATCTTATTAGGCATATGCCTCTCAAAATAACTCAAAGTACTTAAGGATCTTATAATACAGTAAATAAAAGTAGAGACACTAGCATCTATCAAGTATCAAGATAATGACCCCAATTATTTCCACCAAAGATCACCATCTCAAAATAATAGATGAAGAATTTGTTTGGTCTACAAAAATATTAATTCAAGGATTTACCCTAAAGTGTGTTTCTTTTTATAATGCAGTTTAAAGGACAAAGCTGCAAACCTCGCTGAAAATATATAATGGAGGGCAAAGAAAGAGATAAACTTGACTATATCCGAAACCATTTGAAGGATAAATCCACCAGCCTAATAAGGGGCATCCATATTAGGAAAACATAAATAATCCTTAAGAAATCAAATTACGTGAGATACCTTGGTCAAGCATTCAGATACTGCAAAACAAACAAGTCTGTTTGGAAACATATCTAGTAAGACTTACGATCTTGAAGCATTTTTTATTATTAATATTTCATTTTATTTATTACCAAATCAATACTACTGCCTTGTTTTCAATTTGACATGTTCCTATGAGATACAGTGCTAAAATGATACATTATCTACTTCTGCATTGGAGAAAAATGTTTGCAGCATCCCACGCACCCTTCCACGCCTTATGGTGGGTTATAAGTTGGGCAATTAAGGGGCTCCTTAGTGATTTGAACTTGAGGGAAGTTGGAGAACATGAATAATCATGTTGAACACAGAAGTGTATCTCATTTCCTATGGATTTCTTTTCTCCATCCTTAGTTCTACGGGTTCGTTGGCTTGTTTGGCTGCAAAAACGTTGATTTTGAGCATGACCCTGAATAACATACAGATAAAAATTTATTTACTCAGTTTTATATCATGTACCAATTTAAACTGACGACAGAATTCTTGTAAAATGTTTCCCCGCAACCACAGATTTAGTTTTCTCCTCCCAAACACTGTACTAGTGGGCAACCTAGCCCCGTGAATGACCACATTTATAAAGATGAAGACTAAAGCAATTGTACAAATACTTTGCAAGCAGTAGTTACCTTACGACTATTGAACAATGCAACCAAGCTCCAGATTTAGTCCATCGTCCGACTTCTTCGAATTTTCTGACTCCACGCCCGTGAGAAGGAAGCCAGGCGCCATAGCCTCATAGAGCTTGTTGACTTCGGCGCTAGCTGCCTCTCCAAGCTTGTCTTTTTCGGCCCTTGGAAGAACCCGTTTCAGAACGGGTTTGTGAAGGTGTCGACAAGGAGGCCCGCCAGGTTGATCACCGTCCCGTCGGCACCAACGTGCATGTTGGGCGCCACCAATAGAGTCGACTAGGGCCTATACGACGGCTGGTGGAAAGGCCACATGCAGTAGCCGGGGCACTGCTCCACAGAGTCCCCGACCCAGATGTAGGTGAACCGCCCAAACTTGGACCGCGGGGAGGACCTGTGGGTCCCGTACTGACTGGTACAGAAGCCCTCCACCGTGATGTTGGCGTGTTCTGGAGATCATCGGAGGAGGAGAGGGAGGTGACGAAGTCGGACAGGATGGAGTGCTGCGCAGTTCAGGGAGATAGGTCCGGTGAGCAAGACCCCCTTATGATAGGTCAGCGATGACGTCCAACCTTCGGGGGAGAGAGAGTAACTGAGATTGAGAGAGAACAACCTTTGAAAGAGAGAGAGAGAGAGAAAGACCCAAAAAAATGGAAGCAAAAACCTTCTTATCCTCTCAACGCCAATTTTTTTGGCAGGTAAATTGAAATTCTTTTGGACAAAAGAGCGGGCGGCTGAAAAATTTGAATGAAAAGTGTATAGAGGGAAATGAAAGCTTGAGTGAAAACATAAAGATTTGTTTTCAAAAAATTGGACATATTCAAATGACATATTCCAATAAATAATTTATCCTCAAAATATTATCATTATATCCCTTAAGAATATTATTTTTTATACTATATATATATTTTAAAACTCTTATTTATTTATTGTTTATTGTTTTCGTTTTTTAGTTTTTTATTCTTGTTTTCATTTGTTTAGAAAAAATTAAATAGTTTTCCTTTTTTTTCATTTTTTAAGGATGATTTTTGTTTTTGTTTTTGTTTTTGTTTTTGTTTTTGTTTTTTTGTTTTTTTTATTGTTGCTTTTTTTTTACTTTTTTTTTGTTTTTTATTTTTTTTGTTTTTTTTTGTTTTTTTTTTGTTTTTTTATTTTTTTTGTTTTTTTGTTTTTGTTTTGTTTTTGTTTTTTTTGTTTTTGTTTGTTTTTGTTTGTTTTTGTTTTTTTTGTATTTTATTATTTTGTTATTTTGTTATTTTGCTTTTTTTTGTTATTTTGTTATTTTAGTTTTTATTTTTTTATTGTTTTATTGTTTTTTTCTTTTTTTTTAAAGATTTCTGTTGTTGCTTTATCATATTTTGTTCTTTTATTTTTATTTTATTTTTATTTTTTACCTGAAATATTTGAGAGGGAAACTAAATTTTTAATAAACAATTATAATTATTTACAACACTCAAATAAAAACACATAGGAGGGAAATGAAAACATAGTTTTAAATAAAAACACATAGGAGGGAAATGAAAACATAGTTTTAAATAAAAACACAAAGGAGGGAAATAAAAACATAGGAGGGAAATAAAAAAATGCGTGTAAAATTTGTGCGGGAATCTGAAAATTTTAAATGGAGAAAATTATATTTCACAACGTGCACGTGCATGCCGTAAATGGGTCTAGTCAACATTAATATTAATATTTCAATTTGAAATTAAATTTAAATTAAAGTTATGGACAATTCTATTTTTTGTTTCGCTTAATTACCATTTTATTTTTTTATTTTTGTTTCAAAATTTAAATCTCACATTAATTAAAAAAACTTATTGTTATATTAAAAATAATACACATCTAATCATTTTTTATTTTTAAAATATGGATTGATAAATTTTAATTTAGTTTTAACTTTAATTTTAATTTTAATTTTAATCTTTAACAATTAATATTAAAAATTAACATAAATATATAGATTAAATAAGTTATTTTTAATATTAACATAGTGCCAAAATAAGTTATTCTTAATTTTAATCTTAGATTAAAAATTTAGTGCCAAAATATATAGATTAAATAAGTTATTTTTTTATATACTTTAACAATTACAATAATTTACAACTCGCAAAAATGCATGCCGTAAATGAGTCTTCATTTACAACACAAAAAAATGCATGCCGTAAATGAGTCTTCAATTACAACGCACAAAAATGTATGCCATAAATGAGTCTTCAATTACAACACACAAAAATGCATGCCGTAAATGAGTCTTCAATTACAACGCACAAAAATGCATGCCGTAAATGAGTCTCCAATTACAACGCACAAAAATGCATGCCGTAAATGAGTCTCCAATTACAACGCACAAAAATGCATGCCGTAAATGAGTCTCCAATTATAACGCACAAAAATGCATGCCGTAAATGAGTCTTCAATTACGGCGTGCATGCCAAACACGCCGTAAAAAAGGCAAAAAAACAACTCTTTTACGGCACACATATTTGCACGCTGTAAAAGGATATCATTTACAACGCGCAGCTACCGCGCGCCGTAAATTGCGCGCCGTAAATACTACATTTTCTTGTAGTGACCTTGTTTGTGATATCCTCATAAGGAGGATCAGATAAATATCCTGCATTTGTATATCTTATTATATCATAACATGAAATAAATCAAGAATGATATGTCATTCAAGTGTCAACGTGTAGATACATATAAGCAGGTTTACATAAAATATTATGATGAGTGAATGACAATAAAGAATTTTATATTCTTTAAATATGGTACTTTTGGACCCAGAACATGTTCTTTTATTTTTTTAGATCGTAACGGATACCATTGACATGGCCAGTATAGTTTAATGGGTAAATGATAACTACTTATATTATATATCTTCAGGAGATCTATCTCAACGAAAGATATATATTCAGAATATTATAGTAGGCCTCTTCTGGAGGTTTATCTACTATAGAGATTATCTGAGATCTCTTCTGAAGATTCCGATCTCTTTGGGAGATTTTTGATCCCTTCAGGAGATTTTTGCTCTCTTCGGAAGATTTTCTATCTCTTTGGAAGATATTTTCATATTTTCTATCTCTTCAGGAGGTATTAATCTTATAAGGAGATCTTCTCTTCAGAAGGTACTCTATATACGACCATTTTGATGAATCCGTTCAGGGATTTCTTCATAAACTCAATGAGCCTATCACATTCTTTCGGATGCTTTAATCTATGTATGGCTCATTTGCAAATCCTTCGGTGATAACATGGTAATTTTAATCCTTGAAGGATATACCTGAAAATTAAATCATCGACCTTCGAGGATATATCTTATCATCTTGGTTATCATGATCGGAGAATATATTTATTCATATTCCATTATTGATCATTTCGAGAATCCTTGAGATAACATTGCTCTTATACATTTGGATCTCTATTTGTTACAAACACCCATTCAAAACCTACCAGATTTATTCCTTTTGGGTTTTGTACTATAGGATAAACACCCATTCAAAACCAATTCTTTTCAGGGTTTAGTATTATAGGATGAACACTCCACGTTTTGCGAGAGATATCGGATCTTTTTATTATCCTTTTTTGCATTCAATGATTATTCGTGGTTTTGTGTTGTCATTCATTTTCATCACCATTTTTATTCTTATTCGATAATGTCATCTATGATAATATTTTTTCTTGATTCCAAATTTCTCTTGAACATAGATTTCTTGGATACCACTACTTCTTTTTCAGTTTCTTCTGGAATCTAAGGTATATCCTCGACCGGAGCGATATACTTTGAGAAATTGGATCTTTGGTTCATGACATCTTTCGGACCGTCATGAACTTATTCTCTACAGCAGATATTTTTTCGGAAGCTGTTTCTTCAAGAGCATTCTGGTGTTTTATACTATTCGGCCTCTTCTTCTGGAGAGATGAATCTTAGAACCTTTAGGTCTTACGCGTTCTTAATATAGACTTATTCATTTGCTGCATTTATTTTGTTCTTTAGGTATTTACTTCTATTAGAAGATAGATACATATTTGGTATATTCATTTATACAGCATAATCGAGTAAGCATATAATCATTCATTTGTTATGAAAATATAAGAAATAATTTCTCCTAATTTAGTCGAGATTAGATGAATGAGAATTATGTCATGATTGTTCTTCTGGAACAAGGCATTTATCTTCTTCCTATTATAATTCATTTTCTTCTGAAACAAGGCATTTATCTTCTTCCTATTATAATTCACGACGTTCTTCTGGAACAAGATATTTAATTTCTTCCTATCTTGTAAACCCACCCCCCCCCCCCCCCCCCCCCCCCCCCCCCCCCCCCCAACCAATTTCAATATTAAATTTTATTATTTGAAGTTACGCTTAGCAGTATTAGGATCTAGGAATTTCTATATTAAGTTATACTTGGTGAACATTTTAGAGGGACTAATGCCAAGTAGATAATGCCTAATTAGAATTTTGACATAGGCCCAACTCTATGTTACCTAAACATATCATCAAGCCACCCTAATATTATTATTTTGAAATATAGAAGCGAAATTACTATTAATTAATAAATATCTCTGTTAGTAATAATAGAGCCTAGAATTTCTTCCATATATAAATTAGGGTGTATATATATGCGTGTATATATAATTTGGGGTGTATATATATATATATATATATATATATATATATATATATATATATATATATATATATATAAACCCTTTCTAAATACTAATTTCTTTCCCTACCATTTGGCCTAATACTAAGCCCAACCCCCCTAGCCCAAGAATGAAGTCCACCCCTATTAGCCAATGCATCCGGGTCGGGCGGCCAGCTGCAAACCCGACCCGCACCCGTCTTAAACCAACTGAATTGTACATTGGGCAGGTGTAAACCCGAACCCGCGAACTGTGACCCGGACCCGCTTCTTCCCTGCGTGAGTTCGAATCCTCTGTGCGCGTTCCTCCTGCGCGCGTACAGTGGCAGGTGGTTGCAGCGGCTGCAGGCATGTTGTACTCGCGCGTCAGCCTCCCACATCACGACAGGTCACCCCCGCCTATATAGTCTCCATATTCCTTCCTTCCCAAACCCTAGAAATTCCTAACCTAGCCGCCTTGCTCCCCAACGCTCCACCCCCGAGTGTCCCACCCATCGACGGTGCCACACGACGTCGGAGACGGCGTTGTACCTCCAATCCTTGCCTTCTCCGAGGGCAGCTTTACTGGACGAGTCGCCGACGGCCAACAGCAGCCCCCGGAGGCTCCGCGCCCTTATCACGATAGTTCACCGGCACACCGGTCTTGGTCTAGGCGAGCTTCTTCGCCGGCGAGTCAAACCGACGTCGGTGAGGCTTCCTAATCCGCTCCTTTTTCCTTCCTTTCCTGCCAGCATACATGTGTAAATACTCTTTGTTGCATGAGTGTAGGATAAGTGTTGCTATGCTCATACGTAGCCTTGAGTACTAGGGGTGATTTTAGCACATAGAGATCGAAACCATGGCATCACTGCCTTGGAGTCGAGGTGTCGAGTGAAGCCTGTGCGTGTCGGGAGGATGTCATGAGGAGAGAAAACATCTCTACTTGTGCAGCTGTGTAGGAATAAAGTGTTAGATGGAAGCTAGGTTGTGGTAGTCAGAAACATAAGCAAGACACCATATACATAATACTATTTGTGTTATGAACTAAGGAATACATGCTGGATACCCTAACACAAATGGGAAGGGTTTACCAATAGTGTAGAGAAGGCACTTTTCCATGTGCTTCCTTTTGCATACATGAATGCATGTTATGTTATAAGAAGAATTTTGTGAGCTGTGTGGGTGTGCTCGAACTGGATAATAGGAGAGTAGCTCATGTGGTAGTGAGCAATTAACTAGGAGGAGGAAGAAGCCAAGAAGGTCATGAAAGATTGCATATACCTGTATGAATTAATGACTAATGGGAAATACTAATAGGTATACACCTGTGAGTCTTAGCTTTTGGTTTTGTAGTCAAGTGTGTATATGGGAGGTCCCAGGTTCGAATCCTGGTTTTTTTTTTGTGTTGTGTAGATTTTGTACTTTTTTTTTCCTTGATTCTAACCCAATATTTGCCATCAATAATGGCTATAGTCTGTAGCAGCATGGTAGGGAGTGGTAGAATTGAAGTGTTTAGCAGATAGGCTTGCTAACCTTTAGTGTAGTTATAGTAAAATTTTCTTCTTCCTTAACAAACTATGAGTATTGATTACAAGTAACTCTAGTAACAAATAATTAATTTAAATCCTAATTTATCTCTAGGTTTCTTAGGCACTTTGGACTCGGGCTCGGTACCTGATTTGCTTACTCAGCTTTCGGATACAGGCAAGTATACCTTGCCATTACATTTATTGCAATTCAAATTTCAGTACCTGCTATGCTACTTTTTATTTTGATTTATTTATCTGCCCGTTCGAGTATGACTTTGGGTGCAGCCAACGATATTCATTGGTTCTTTACCTTTCAACTTAGGCCATACACTGGTATCTCGTAGGGCCCTGACACTTGTTTGGATACGATGAGATGTTACAGAGATGTAGGACACATACCCCCACATCAGACTGATCATCAGTGCGACCAGGACGCATGACGGCATAGTTCATGCTAGTTTTTTTTATTTATAGATATTGGACTTCATATTAGGGATTGAACGCGTCGAGGAGTCGACACGTATAGTACATTGGGCGGGGAGGACAGTCACTAGACGGAGGACTACCTGTAGCGTTCACTTTATATGTTGCTGCATTCTGGTGCCTTGGATGAGCGCCACTGCACATGTACCCTTAGAGAGAGCTCCATTTGTTGATCGTTGTCTTCATTGCATATCGACTCGTATATTATGTATCTTGTTATATCCCACTGAGGACTTGGTCTCTTTCTAGGCATAGCAAAGCTGGAGTATGAGCAGGTTTACGGACTAGGACCTAACTCTAGAGGCGAGGATGAGAAGATATTCCCAGGAGAGCACATCTGATCTTAGGTATGGTACCATCTGGGATGCAGTCTTTCATTCAGATTCTGTCCTAGTTATCTTACTTTCTGCACTTTCATTCAGTACTTTATGTCAGAATATTTTAGTAGTAGATTTGTCTCCATAAATTTGATGATCATTCTGGTTCTGTATGACTTATTTCTGATTACATGATTTTATCGTATTCATTTCAATTTTTTTATATATTATGGATGAGAATAGCATGCTTGTGACTATGATATTATTTAGATACAACTTAATACGTAAATTAGGAAAATTCTTAAGTACGTATCTACGGGCTATTGTTACGTTTCTCGGCCCCACGTATTTTAGGACTGGGGCATGACATGGTTTTTGTAGTGGCCCATGCAGGTCCTAAATTAAATCGTCTTGGTTACATTATTGTGCCAAGCGAGCCTGCAATAGGATTAAACATTAGAATCTCATTCACATGTTTGATCATCGTTCTTGATTCCATGCTTATCCTAAAAAAATTGGTACTTTAAGTTGTATATTGTTTGATTCTATCCCTATCTAATCATGTCCTTAATCTTTGGCCAGAGAGATGAATCTCCGCAGTGGACATATTACATAGCCGAGAGATGTCCCACAAGGCACTGGAGCATCTGGAGAGCAGATTACGGAGCAGCCACTTATGTTGATGTCTGCTCTCCACCTTCAGCAGGGTCAGTCCTTCCGACAGCCTGAGGTGACGATTATGGAGGAGCCGAGTCAGTAGAAGTCAGATCAGGGAGGCCAGTAGGCCCAAAGGCAGGGGGAGGAACCATTGCCTCCACCAACACTATTCACTACCAAAATACAGTAAATTAGCGACGGGACATTAGCGACGGATATTGTCCGTCGGCGTTAGCGACGGCTTTATGGCAACTAGCCGACGGAGTACCGACAACAAGCCATTACATTTTGTACTTTATTTTTAGGGGAAGAAAAGGTCGCTCATCCGTCGCTAGGGCATCGAAGATATAGCGACTGATATTTAGCCGTCGCTATACAGTCGATTATTTGGCAGGAATTGTGGAAAGAATTGGCGGGACAGTTCTTCGACTACGTAGCGACAGATATTCAGTCGACAAGTATCAAAAAGAGCGACTAATGGGCGACGGATAAAAATCCGTCGCTAGTCCATCGTTAAATATACGTTCCAGACTTAAATTGAAACGACGGAGGGAACTTTTCACATTCCCTCCAAATTTACTCTCTCTCCTCTCTCTCACTCCCCCACGGCTTCGGTGATCGGCGTCGGCGTCCTCTCCTCTCTCTCTTCCGAAGGTAATCCTCTCTCTCTCTCTCTCGATCTCTCTCTCGCAGTGTTGTAGGGGCAGCGGGGGCGACTGGCTTGGGGCAGGGGCGTCGGGGGCTGGGCGGTGGCGGTGGGCGGGGGGTTGTGGGTGGCGAGGCTGCGGGGGGCAGCGGGCTTGGGGCGGGGGCGTCGGGGGCTGGGCGGCGGCGGTGGGCGGGGGGTTGTGGGTGGCGGGGCTGCGGGGGGCGGCGGGCTTGGGGCGGGGGCGTCGGGGGACTGGGCGGTGGGCTTGGGTCGGGGGGCGGCGTGGGGCTTTGCTTCTCAAATTCTAGTTTTAATTAGGTGTATATATCGGCTAAATAATGTGTTATCAATATTGGGTGTTATCCATTAGTTTGGTGGTGTTTGGATTAGTAAATATGAATATGGGATTTGGGTTCATGGTGTATGTTCACTGTCTCAAGGACAGTACGATTTCTTTATCTGCCTTCTTTGTTAAGAATATCCTTGGGACATTCGCTTCACCAAAGTCACTGAATAAGTAAAGTTTTTCCTGAAAAATCGACCCTTAGAGTGTATCAGTTGTGTGCTTCTATATAGATGTATATATCTATACATCTAACTGTAATATACATATGTGTATGTGTGCTTCTATATAGATGTATATATCTATACATCTAACTGTGATATACATATGTGTATGTGTGCTTTAGAGATTGAGGAATGAAGGCAGGTAATGATGATATGACAATCTCAGTTAGCGACGGACTAGTGACCGGTTAGCGACAAATTTTTCTAGCTCCATTTGCATTAATCTACGGTACGACATGGTGATCAGGACATAGTCCTTGCAGCCATTCGACTGGCGAGGCAGAAAATATGTAGCCGTAGATAAAGTTGACTGTCCTCCGACCCTCATCCCTCGGCAATGATGATACGACAACCTATCACTATATCTTATATAGTAGTAGATGATGTCTTAGTATTACATTATGTGAGTTCATCTTGATTCTGTATATCCATCAGATACTAGATACGATAAGAACATATACTACACCATATGTACAGAACATAGATGATTCACACTAATGTATGCTAGAATGAATTTTGGGTTGTGTTCTGAGCCATCCGTTCTCACACTTAAAACACATAGAAATTAGTAGTGTGAGAGCGCCGGAGAGAATGAGAGCGCCGGAGGGGGGAAGGAGAGATATGGGACGAGCACGGATACTTTGACAAAGAAGACCACCATACTGTCAGGAACCTCTCCCTCGAGCTCTACACGAAGGATGTCCACTTGAGCTCCGGGACAAAGTTTTGGCTCGAAACAAGAATCTGTTGACGGAGCACATCCACCATGCTGTCAGAAAAAAATAGTAACGGTGAGAGACCCATCTGAGTAGGACATATACTCTGATAATATCTCCTCCAACACTCAATCCCACTACTGATATCATTCTTGTAAAGGGGATCTCTCAGAGTATACGTCCTACTCAGATGGATCTCTCAGAGTATCCTCTCCAGTTGGGTTGTGTTCTGAGCCATCCATTCTCACACTTAAAATATATATGAATTAGAACTGTTTTGTATTTTCGGCGAACCCAGGGATTGGATTCTATATTTTGTATTTTGGTTTCTGTATTTTGGTTCCAGCTCCATTTGTATTAATCTATGGTACGACATGGTGATCAGGACATAGTCCCTGCAGCCATTCGACTGGCGAGGCAAAAACTATATCGTCGTAGATAAAGTTGACTGTCCTCCGACCCTCATCTCTCGGCAATGATGATACGACAACCTATCACTATATCTTACATAGTAGTAGATGATATTTTAGTATTACATTATGTGAGTTCATCTTGATTCTGTTATATCCATCAGATACTAGATACGATAAGAACATATACTACACCATATGTACAAAACATAGATGATTCACACTAATGTATGCTAGAATGAATTTTGGGTTGTGTTCTGAGCCATCCGTTCTCACACTTGGAGATAAATCGTATTTTTGCTATTTTATCTGAGCCATCCAGGCAATCGAACTCCTCCTCCTCCTTAAAGTATTATAATTAAGAAAATTTGGAATATTTGTGGGAATTTTGGAATATTTGTGCTATGATCGGATTATAACGACGGATATTAGGTTACTCTTCAGGATAAATGATATTTATTTTATATTAATTTGGTTTGGTCTATATGATTCTTGGATAATTGGTGTGCATTAAATTCGTATGTGCATATTTGGTCTATGTGATTCTTGGATAATTGGTGTGCATTATATATTTGGTCTATGTGATTGTTGGATAATTGGTGTGCATTATATATTGGTTTGGTTTATGCATATTTTTGTGAACAGGGAAAGTGCTACAATTTTTTTTCAAAAAAATCTCAGTTAGCGACGGACTAGTGACCGGTTAGCGACGGATATTTCCAGCTCCATTTGTATTAATCTACAGTACGACATGGTGATCAGTACATAGTCCCTGCAGCTATTCGACTGGCGAGGCAGAAACTATGTCGCTGTAGATAAAGTTGACTGTCCTCCGACCCTCATCCCTCGGTAATGTTGATACGACAACCTATCACTATATCTTATATAGTAGTAGATGATGTTTTAGTATTACATTATGTGAGTTCATCTTGATTCTGTTATATCCTTCAGATACTAGATACGATAAGAACATATACTACACCATATGTAGTGAACATAGATGATTCACATTAATGTATGCTAGAATAAATTTTGGGTTGTGTTCTGAGCCGTCCGTTCTGATCAAGCATCTTCCTTCTCCTCTCCTCCACCATGGCTCTGGACCCATCTGTTCCTCCCTACTTTCCTTCTTTTTATTTGACTCTCTCAGCCACATATGATATCCACCTCAAGTGTAGAGTCGGGGGAGAAGAAGTGGGCATGAAGAGAAGGGGGAAGCAGCACAACCGACGACATGACCCGGAGGAAGTACAGATGTTTTCTTCAACATCCGTAGGAGAACTATAAGGATATATCTTTTCACAACATGTCACCTTGTCAAAGACCCTTAATGTGAATATCATGTTACCGCGGTGTCGGAAGACTAACATGTCATAATTTTTTAAGTCGTGTGTTTTGACATAATCCTCCCAACTCTTTCCTCCTATGTAGTAATCTTGCATTACTACATAGCAGAAAAGAGTTTGAAGGATTATGTTAAAATGTACGGCCTAGAAAATTATGACATGTTAGTTTTTCGACATCGCGGTAACATGGTTGTCATATTAAGGGTCTTTGACAAGGTGATATATTGTGAAAAGTTATATCCTTATTGTTCTCCTACAGATGTTGAAGAAAACCTCTGTACTTCCTCCGGGTCAAGCCGCCGACTGTGCTGCTTCCCCCTCCTCTTCCTGCCTACTTCTTCTCTCCCGACTCTACACTTGAGGTGGATATCATATGTGGCTGAGAGAGTCAAATAAGAAGAAGGGAAGTAGGAAGGAGCAGATGGGTCCAGAGCCATGGTGGAGGAGAGGAGAAAGAAGATGCTTGATCAGAACGGAGGAATTGATGGATGGAAGAGAACTAGAAAGCACTGATCCTTCCTGTTATGAGAACTGTGAAGAGTGAGAAATGAGAGGGGGGCCTTTGATTTTTGCGTTCATCATCATTAGAGGGAGCAGCACTGGAAAAGTTGTGACGTTGATAGCATGAGAGAGGGAGAGGGTGAATGGAGGGAGGAAAGTGGTTGCATGCCTTTGGCTCACTCGAGCGATATTTATCCTCCGACCCTCATCCCTCGGCAATGATGATATGACAACCTATCACTATATCTTATATAGTAGTAGATGATGTCTTAGTATTACATTATGTGAGTTCATCTTGATTCTGTTACATTCTTTAGATACTAGATACGATAAGAACATATACTACACCATATGTACAGAACATAGATGATTCACACTAATGTATGCTAGAATGAATTTTGGGTTGTGTTCTGAGCCATTCGTTCCCATACTTGGCAATTAAGCATGTGAAATAGAACTGATTATGTTTAGTTTGTCTTACGATACAAATTTTCATATCCAAATTGAAATGGATCGTTACTTCGTTGATCGTACATGGATGTACTAGCAGATCAACCTCCTGGACCGTAGGTACTTATAAGTATTGACCGTATCGGATTAGCATCGATCTATCATTTTGGTATGGGCCGTATCGGTTGGTATTGGTCTTAGCGAATTGGTATCATCATATCCGATATGTATCGGCCGTATAGCTAGGATTCATATTGGCCTTATTGATTTGGTATCGGTCATATCCGATAGGTATCGGCCGTGTTGGATTAGTATAGACCATTTCAGATTAGTATCGTTGATGTTTTAGTAACAACTGTACTTGGATTTCTCTCTTCTAGAGCTAGATTACCATTGCAAGAGAGTCACGAGAGCGTAGCTGGCCAGTTACAGAACATACATACTTCCTTTTCGATCTCGCTTTTCCTGATTGAAAAAGAAGCATGTATGTTACTGTAACTGGCCAATCACGATCTGGTGACCCTCTTGCAATGATATTCTAGCTTGAAAAGAGAGAAATCCAAGTACAGTTGTTACTAAACCTTTCACGATACTAATCAGAAATAATCTATACTAATCTAATACGGCCGATACCTATCGGATATGACCGATACCAAATCGATAAGGCCAATATGAATCCTAGCTATACGGCCGATACATGTACATATCGGATAGGACGATACCAATTTGTTAAGGCCAATACTAATCTGATACGTCCTATACCAAACCGATAGACCGATACTAATCTGATACACTAGATACTAAGTACATCCAGCCTATACCAGCGGATCCACCAATTACTACACGATAGGCCCACCGACTCCAGTTACATCCGGTTATTGGTGAGTACATAATTATATAGTAATTCTGTTAGTCTTATGATATATATTTTTACTCTCTCATGCTACCAATGTCACAACTTTTCCAGTGCTGCTCCCTCTAATGATAATGAACGCAAAAAACCAACGTCACAACTTTTATAATTTGAGTAAATTTCTTTATCCTATATGAAAATTTCTGTTGTCAGAGAGATGGCTCCTAGGACTCGCCAAGGTGGTGCTGCTAGTCGAGGAAGGGGTCGAGGCAAGAAACCCTTGGTGGTCGACACGGAGGAAGTCTCCGTCGTCAAACAAGAGCCGGTGACTGTTAAGGAGGAGGTGTTACCAAAGGTCGAGGTCAAGGAAGAACCGATGACCATTAGGGAAGAGATTGCTCCCAAGGTTGAAGTTAAGGAGGTGCCACCGTCAGAGAGTAGTAGCATCGGGACCGACCCTCCTGTCCCTACAGAAGACCTCAACCAGATTGAGCCTTCGTATGCAAAGTGGCTGATAGAATGGTACATATCTCAACGCAACTATAATCCCTGGCTGTGAGGATTCATCGTCTGACTTGCAGTCTTTGCTGAGGCCAAAGTCGATTTTTCTATGTGTTTTGGAATTTTGGAATATTTGTAGGAATTTTGGAATATTTGTGGGAATTTTAGAATATTTGTGCTATGATCGGATTATAACGATGGATATTAGGTTACTCTTCAGGATAATTGATGTCTATTTTATATTAATTTGGTTTGGTCTATATGATTCTTGGATAATTGGTGTACATTAAATTCGTATGTGCATATTTGGTCTATGTGATTCTTGGATAATTGGTGTGCATTATATATTTGGTCTATGTGATTGTTGGATAATTGGTGTGCATTATATATTGGTTTGGTTTATGCATATTTTTTCGAACAGGGAAAGTGCTGCAATTTTTTTCAAAAAAATCTCATTTAGCGACGAACTAGTGACCGGTTAGCGACGGATATTTCCAGTTTCCGACTACAGTTCGACGGCATATCCGTCGCTAACTGGAGATTTGAAAATATTTTCAGGTAGCGACGGATGGTCGATCAGCAACGTTCTGGTGGTATATAGTTCGACGGAATGGCGACGAATCATCCGTCGTCATGGTTCTGGAAATGCCAAACATTTCCAGAACATGGTTGACGGATAATCCGTCAATATTCCGTCGCTACTCCGTCCTCTGTTAGCGACGGCGATCGACATAATAACGACGGAACAATAAACTCTGATACGCTATTACGACGGTTTACCGACGGACCATTACGTCGCTAGTGTCTACACAGTTCTGTATTTAATACTTGAAATCGACGAAAGCCCGTCGGAAAGTCATCGCTAATGCTTCGTATTGTGAAGTCGAAAAGCCGTCGCTATTCTGTCCCTTGACAACTGCTTAGCGACGGACCATTATTAGCGACGACCTGATTGCCGACGGATTATTTTGGCCAAGATCCATCAGTGATCGGTCGCTAATACAAATTTACGACAGACGGGCGACGGATCTGGCCGTCGCTAAATTGACATATTTTGGTAGTGATTTTCTTCCCAGGGGTCGTATCCTTTCCAGCCGTAGACATAGCATGGTCAATAGGCATCGCCCCCGAATAGCCCGACATTCATGTACCAGTTCTTGCAGGGTATGATGCAGGCCCAATGGTAACAGAATGAGCTTATAAGGAAGAGCATTGAAACGGGGCGGTCGGGCGCCATTAACAAGTTCAAAGGGAAGCAACCGCCTCC
>JANAVB010040018.1:4812540-4825040 GCA_029216955.1 Iris pallida | reverse complement strand
CATGGTTTTGTAGCCATTTGTGTCCATTTCATGTCCATTTGGACAATTGTAGAGGTGTCCTAAGTGTAGGATCGTGTCCTAATGGGGAAACCCCCTATTTGGACACATGTGGATTATTTGTGTATTGATTTATTGTTGTTCTAATATTTATTCCAGATTTTAGGAGTGTTTAGGAATGTGTGTCCCTATGTATCATATTGTATCATATTTCTAATATCTATATATGTATATATATAGTGATATATATTAATCTCTCTCTCTATATATATATGTATATATATATTGGCTCATATATATGTGGATATATATTATGGTGGGAATGTGTGACATTTTGTGTTTGGATGGGGGCACTTGTGGGTTCGGCCCAGTTTGGAGTAGTGTGTGAGTGTTTGTGTTAGTAGGAGAGTATTGTATGTATGTGTGTGTTTGTGGGATAGAGTGTGAGAGTTAGAGAGGGGATATGGAGAGTAGGGAGTGTGCTAGTGTGGGATTAGAGGGGGAAACCACTGCACATAACAGCAGCATATGCTGTCACTTTGCTGTCCTAATACCACTCCATACCAGCCCCTACATGCCCCTCTATCAGCCCCTAAAAAGCCCACATGAAGCTGTCCCTAATTGCCACCCAACAGTCCTCCTTAACACCCCCTTGGCTGTCATAAACCTGTCCCTTGTTAGCCCATAAATCCCTGTCCACAACAGCCACATTTCAGTCCAAAAATTCACCCCAAAACAGTCCCCTTAGACCATTCCTTGCTGTCCTTTTTAACCACAAATTTCAGTCCTGCACAAGCCCTTTGAACAGCCCCATTGCCCACCTACATTTCAGTCCTAACACACCCCTTGGCTGTCAAGAACAGTCCTTAAAAACCCCCATAGTTGGCTGTCCCTACAGTCACTTAAACCACCCCTCATTGACAGCCCTTAGTCCCTACAGTCCAGATTTTACCCCCCCAAATTGCTGTCATTCCAGTCCCCATCTAGCCATGTTGGCTGTCCCAATGTGCTGTCCCATTTAGCCCACCACAGTCCAGATTTTACCTATATGTGGCTGCCAATTCACCCTCCTAAACCCCCTTATTGCTGTCCACCACATTGCCTCAAAAATAGTCCTCAACACCACTTCATTTCAAGTCCTAACATGCCATATATATATGTCCCCAATTAGCCCCTTAACAGTCCATGTTAGACCCTATATTGGCTGTCCAAACAAGCCCACATTTGCCTCACAAACCTGTCCATAAATTTAGCTATTGTGTGTGTGTATGTTATGAGTATTGTTTGTGTGTGTGAGAGTTAGTGTGTGAGCCTATGTGTAGTTAGTAGCCTATAGGTTAGCCTATGTGCAAACTAATAGGAAACCTATAGGAAAGCCTATATTAGTGTGATATATGTGAGAGTGTACTGATGTGAGAATGAGACATGATACATGGTAAGGGTAATATAGGTTTTACCTAGAAATATGGTATTGGAGTCTAGAGTCTAAGATAGGGTTAGAACTTGATTCCCTTGGTTGGTAATGATCAAATATAGTGCTCATAGACTAGTTTTGACGTCGATTGACCATTTTGACCAAAAGTCAACAAAAGTCAACCGAGAGTCAAACTTAGTCTTCAAGCGACTAGATTTGACCGAAACCAAACCAGAGTTGACCAGTTGACTGAAAGTCCAGTTGGTCAACATTAGGCTAGTTTGACCTAGGGTTGACCTAAAGTTGACCAGAGTTGACTAGAGTTGACCAGGGTTGACTTTTTAACCAAAAGTCAACTGTAAGTCAACCTTTGACCCGTTTGACCTAGTTTGACTTGGATCGACTCCCAGTAACCTAGTATAACCTAGTATGAACCAGTATGACCTAGTATGACTCAGTCTGACCTAGATCGACCTAGTATTGACTTAGACTTGTATTCATGACTTGAATTAGTTTCCTCTTTCAGTATAAAACCCTGTTTGACTTATAGTATCTTAATTTAGGTCTGTGATCACTCTGAGCGTCTGTTCACCTTATCAACTCAGGACCACAGGCGAGTACATTCACTGATAGTTCTCATTGTCTTGATATATACTATATCTGATTCAGTTGTAGTGTTTTACATGATTTTCGACACGACGGTTCACGGACTAGTATACGTCGGATCCTGTCATGAGATGTTATTCCTAGACTTTCTTGGTATATGGGTATATGATATTTCTGTATTTCCTGTACTTATATAGACTTTGATTTGGGAGTAGGCTGGCCCCCTGCTCTCGAACCCTGTGTCATAACGTGCCATGTCCGAATCCGTGATACTATTCGGGAATGGAAGAATTATTAGGAGTTATGTGATCAAAGCCTTCCTGTAACTATTTTGCTAGCGCCACCCTCACCTCACGTAGGGTGTAGCAGATACCCCATTACCAATTATTCAGGTTGGACGGCATGACTCTCCGTTGAGGATACCGCGGATTGCCGGGCCAAGTGGATAACTCTCTCTTGAATCCCTAGCCGATCACATATCGCTCTAATAGTTCAAATCACCTTTTATATTTTATTAGCGTATCTTATATTCCAGTTCAGCTTTACTTACTGTACTTTTCACCATGCTATTATTTCATTTCTCACATGCTCTACCTGTCTTTATACTGTGCCATGATTTGAGACTAAGTCATGTTTGAAAGAAGGGTTACAACTCCGGTCCTTGTTTAGTTCAAGGGTTGTAACTCAGCTTTCAAATGGTTCCCAAGTCGCCTATATCTTTGTCTTGTATTTCATTATACTGTCTCTTATAGTATTTCTTAATTCATATGGAACTGCTGTTGGTGTTTGTCACGACCCGCACCCGCTAAAAGGGCACGTGATGCGACAACGCCCAGCCCTCACCGAAAAATCGGCGTGGAACGCTGTAGATTTTTCTACTCTAAACAGTTTATATATATAACAAAAACCTGTCGAGAATATGGTCAACTCCGAACGGAGGACAAGCAATGAATATATATACGAGTACTCAATCACGACTCTAAGATAACAAAGTAAAGACTGAAATAAAAAGACAACAAGACGATAAAATAATATATAACCTGTCAAGTCCAACACAAAGAATATATACAGTCCAAGTCTCTAATACAGTCCATAAATAATAACAGTCTCAAAAGTAGCTGGAGACAATGTCCAGTATAAAAGACATACTCTAACTAAGCAATAGGTAAGGTCTCGCCAGGCGGAGCTAAGCCCTGCTGGACCAAAGTCTCCAGGTCTAGGCCCACTACGTCATCCGGACCGTAGTAGGTAGAATAGTCTCCCTCGTCTGCATCTGTAATATTTTCAGCATATCCTGTCAGGATGGAACGAGTACAATCTACTAACAACAGTTCACAAGATATGATAAAAGCTATAAGACAGTAAATAGAGAGTATACACAAGAAAATCATGGAATGTACATGTGAGTATCATGGCAAGGTAAGCTATAAATCTAGAGCTAGAACAAGGCAAGTAAACTGATCATGGCATGTACAAGAAATCAAGAATCATATCTCTAGGTGTGTGAGTACTAGCTACAATATGTGGCCGGCTTGGGTCTGCACAAGGTTATGATCAGCCAATCCTGCGTGGAGTGTAGGATTGGTAGCATTCAAGGTCTACAAGAATAAACAAGGTGGAAAATGACCACACATCTACACTAGTACTCCCCGTTGTCATGCCCCAGAACCAGAATACTGGAGAGCGGGGGAATGACTCAGCCAGCTACGTATTACGGGTAGATAAATACCGTATAATACGATCAATGCTGTCTAACCAGACGAGGGGGTGCATACTACGTAAAGGTCTTACTATGGTCATTTCACATCTATTGTCTCAATCAGTCAAACAAGGAAACAGTAATAAAGAACATGTAAGATAAAGCAGTAAGGCGTCCCAAACGCTCAGTCAAAATGTTCTAGAAATCTGGCTTTACAAAACATATCCAGATGGTATAGCAAGGTATACACAATTGTTATCAGCTGCAGTCTGACTTTAGTTACAATTATGCAAAAGTAAGTACAAGACAATCCGACTAACATGTCGGTGCCAAACGGCTAAGTATAAAGGTAAATAACAAAACGAGCGGTAAAGTAAGGAACCCACTCGAGTCCTCCTGCAATCATGCCTCTAGTATTGACCATCTTGGAGGTAGAAGTACGCTGGATCCTCGGGAACCGGCTCTAAATCTGGCCATGCAAAACCAGAGAGGTTAGACCTCTAATAGCAAGTACCACAAGGAAGGACGATATGAAGGACATAAACCAGTAAGTAAAAGAATATAATAATAGATCTCTGCTTGCTACTAGGATTCACATCACATCACGACACTTCGAACCAACCTCCCAACCAAATAAGGACAGAAGTTGGCCCGTCATGTCCTAACATTCTGATCATCCCAGTTAGGTAACAGAGTAGTACAGTACACAAACAAATCATCTTGAACGGCCAATCAAATTCTACGGCTTGCTATTATAAGTCCCAAGTTATCCTGGAATTATGCAATTAGGGATTCCTCAGTTCTTACTATGTGCAAGCAAGGCTAGTCTATCCAATCAATCATGTGCGCCAATCATGTAGTTAGACGAGTCCCAGCGGAACGCCCGCCGTTATAGCATGTACAATAATATAAGCAGATACCGTTCCCTGCCCGTGTGACAGTTTTACCGTATCTGTGGGAACCAGCCGGCCCGTCGGGCACTTAATAGTCCCAAGGGGGCTGCCATGTAAGAACTCGGGAATCCATTCTCTCCATGCCATCATTATTTTATTTAACTTAATAGCCTCTACGTTGAGTGAAGTTCCATGCCGTGGATCATGGTCATTTGAATGAGTACTTTCGTACGGGGTACGATATGCGCAACTCTATAACGATACCCATGCGGCTAGGTTGTCGGTTTTACATAGCGTGATGCAACAATCAATTTAACCACGGAATAATCATGCCTTGACCATAAAGTACACATGCTGTCTTTGTAAGATAAATAGAAAATTAAATAATAAATAATTACTTTTGAAGCCTGCATGTGCCTGTATGCCAATATTCGGGATCGACTAATCGAGTACAATAGTTCATTACATGAACGTGTCTCATTCATTTCATTCAATAAGATGACTAGCCAGTCTCTTAGTTCCAACTAGGAACGCATGATCAATTATTAGTCAATGTCACAATCATTATCAATGGTGACAAGGCATGAAAGTCAATTAGTATTACATGGGATCGAGCCTATAACTCCTCAGAATTAAGTTCTAGTCATACTGGGTATCCATGGATTAATCAAGACACATGACACATTCTACACAACAATCCATATTTACAATATTAACATGTCATGATTTATCAAGTTCATGCAAAAAGGCGTAAGGATATAATAGAAGAATTATCATGCCATCATTAAATGAATAATTATAAGACAATTAAAACACCCGGGTCAAGAAGTCATGCTAACAAGTCTAAGCTAAGTCCAAAAGTCACGCAAGGATCGTATGCGTGAAAAGTACGCCAAGTCTGGCATGAAGGAGCGAGCGTAAAAAGTAGTACACTCTAGTAAGCGTGAGCGTGATCAGTGGGTACGACAAGTGATGCGTGACAAGTGATACGTGACAAGTGATACGTGAGCGTATGAGCGTGACAAATAATTCACGCACGCACGCGCAGCGTGAGGGTAAAAAGTCACGCACGCCAAAAGTTACGCACAATGTGATCGTGAAAAGTCACGCACGCAAATGCGAGCATGACTAAAAATACACACACGCTCATGGGAACGTTAGCGTGACTAAAAATACACGCTAACATGTAAGAACACGAGCGTGACTAAAAATACACGCAAACACGTAAAGACGTGTGCGTGACTGAAAACACACGCAAATACGTAAGAACGTGTGCGTGACTGGGCTGATGTTTACGCGAGCACGTAAGAACGTGTGCGTGAAACATCTCCCAAACTCTAAGTCCTATGGAGCCTTGTTCCAGTGCCAGAAATACACGCTAATATTGGTGGACCAAGAACCCATGAACAGCCAAAATACTATAACTTAGATCTAGAGAAAACCAGCCGTAGAAATCAAAAATGCTAAGAACTAATCTCTCTCAGGATCATGAGAGAAAGGGAAATGAACCATAAAAATGGTTCTCCAAGCAAGAAGCAAGAAGCAAGATTGCACTTTCCTTCTCCTGCTGCTGGTAGGTGGTGAAGAGTAATGAGAGGAAGAAGAAGAAGTAATGTGAGAATGAAGTAATGAGGAGAGAGAAAGAGATGGAAGCTTTAAATAGGAAGATGGTGGTAGGTGGGGTGTTGGGCCGGGTTTGAGGGGAGTCATCCAAGGCCAAACCCGAAAGCAACATAAGGAGGTAAAAGCAGAAAAATAAATACAGGAATAAAATGCAGGTAATAAAATACAGAAATAAAATTGCAGAAAATAGATTAACATGGAATTTAAAGAGCAGATAATTAATTAACATAAAAATTTAAAAGAATTTAAATACAGAATAATACATGATAAATACTAAATAAATACACATGAGCTGTACATGTATAAAAATACGTATTCCAGGAACGGAGAGTGACACCCGTCCCCGACTGGTAGAGTGGATCCAAGCAAGACACGTTATGACACAGGATTCTACAAGAAGGAAGCAAGTCATCTCGAGAATCGGTGTCCATATACTGCACAAGAACTACAAGGGGGCTTGCACAAGATATACCAAGATAACGAAGAATAACATCTCATGTCGGGATCCATGAATACCAATCCGTGTGACCAATGTGTCGAGAACAAGCATATCCACACTAATTACATGAATTATAACAATCATTATAAATTGGAAAAGTGTCAGAGAATGTACTCGCCTGTAATATGGTATGATATGTCAACCGGAGCAAATGCAGCGTCTCGAGGACCTATAGAGAACAAGACGTATCAATACTATGTTTAGGAAATGAAATCAAATCAATTTGAATCCTATTAAGTCATTCTAGGTCAAGGCACGTCAAACTAGGTTGTACGGGGTCAACCTAAGTCATATTAGGTCTAACTGGGTCAAACTGGATCAATGCAAGTCAAACGGAATCAATCGGGATCGATTTGAGTCAACAGTTGACTTTTTGGTCAACCGGTCAACTCTGGTCAACTATGGTCAACCCTAGGTCAACTCTAGGTCACTGGTGACTAACAGTTGACTTTCGGTCAACTGCACAAGTCTAATGAATTTGGGACTAAATTGGATAAAGTGTTGACCCATAGTTAACTTTTGGCCTAAAAAGTCAACCGGGGTCAAGACTAGGTCTAGACGACTATTTCTAACTATTACCAACCTCTACAACCCATATCCAAGTTCATCTTGGACTTCGAAACTCATTTCTTGGCCATAGGCCAAATTCCTATTTTACCCTTTTTAAGGGTAAAATTCTACCCTCAGCGATTATCTAGATAGCCTACCTACGCTTGATATTTTGACCCGTGCTCCCTAGGGTAGTAGGGTACTATCCTATAGGTTCGTTATCTACCAAAATACCTAGATAAAGTGGACGTCTAGTCCACTTTACGGCCCGTTGCAGATATCTTGAATATTTCAAGATACACGCTGATACGGCGCGATACCGGCGCCCTACGACCCCGATTTCCACTCGGGAGCTTACCCGCAAAATCTAATTCACATAACCTAGGCCTTCGTCAAGTTTCGTCGCAATCCGACGCTCCGAGCTCAATTTTCCCTTCTAACTCGATTTCTACCAAAAATCCCCTTTTTAGCTCTCGCTCCAACCTCTTCTTTGACTCTCAATTCTAATTCTTCTTCTTCTTAACTTCTTTCTCTTATTCTTCTAGCTCTAATTCTTCTTCTTACTCCTCCTTCCTATTCTTCTTCAAATTCCTTACTTCTCCAAATTCCTTCTCATTTTCTTTCTATTCCTTCCTCTATCTTTCTTTCAATTTCCTTTTCTTCTTATTTCTAATTCCTAAACTTCTTTCATCTAACTTCCTATCTACCTATCTATATATATACATATATATATCTATATATATATACCTACATATACACATATATATAGGATACTAGGAGGGTTTAAGGGTAAATTGGGGGGTGTATGGGAGAAAAAGGAGCTGCCATTGGCAGCTCCTGCTGCTGCTCTTACTGCTGCATCTGCTGCAGCTGCTGCTGCATCAACTGCAGCTGCTGCTGCTCTCCATTCTCTTCTTCTCCTCCCTCTTATATATATATATATATATATCTCCCTATATATATATATCTATCTATATATATCTATCTATATATATCTATCTATATATACCTATAGCTAATTGGATATATATATATATATATATATATATATATATATATATATATATATATATATATATATATATATATATATCCATCCCACAATATATATATATATATAAACACACACATCTCCATATATCTATATAAACACACACACACATATAGATACATATATATACACACAACCATATATATATATATATATATATAAACACATACACACATATATATATATATATATATATATATATATATATATATATATATATATATATAAACACATACACATATATATATATATAAACACATACACACACACACAACACTCATGACAACTCCACCACTACCACTCTCTACACCACGACCACCACCATCTCTCATTCTCTCATCCTCCCACAAATACACATATACATATAATATATACATACATATATATATATATATATATATATATATATATATATATATATATACATATATATATATATATATATACATATATATATATATATATATATATATATATACCATTCCATACATAAAAGTCCCAAATAATTCCTTAACCTAGATTCTAGGGAATCCTACAAAATTTGTGGGCAAAGTGTAGAGGAAGGTTCCCTCTACATTTATTGTGAAGAACATAATGAAATGGAGTAATAAATGAGGGATTAAATGACAAACCTAAGTGTAGTTCTTGTAGGGAAGAAAGAAGCTTGAGAGAGAGAGAAATTGAATTTGAGAGAGAGAAAAGGTTTGCTTAATGGAGAAGACAAAGGGGGGGGGGGGGGGGTGCTCCTAGTCATGGCCGGCCCTAAGGGGGGGAATGGGTTTTGGATTTGGGTCCAATAAGCCCCAAACCCAATAGACTTAGTTTGGTCTAATTTGAATTCTGTTTGGTTCGGTTCAATTCTAAATACAATTTAAGCCTCTAAAAAGACTAATTAAGTCATGGAAATAGGGTTAATAATTTCTAGCCTAATTATGATAGTATATGGGCTAAGTCCAGCTAGTATGGGGGTCCCACTAGGGTCCAGGCTACCCGGGTCTCCAAATTGAGTCCGAATTGAATAAAATTCACACCGACTCAAATAAATTCCTAAAAATCATATAAAATCAAATAAAATTCCTAAAATATTATAAAACTTGAAAATGATGAAAATACCCCTAATTTGAAAACTGGGGGTGACAAATCTACCTTCCTTAAAAAATTTCGTCCTCGAAATTCAAACGGTCGTACTCTTCTCTCGGTCAAGCACCCAACAATCAAGGTCTACTAAATTTTATCCTAATTTATATAACATGTAATCCAGGAAATCAGAACATATGCATGGTTTTAAATCTCTACAGTATCTTGTTATCGCAGTCTTCATAGGGGTTTCTATTTAATCTAGCATGATCATCACATATGCAACTAAAGGTACTAAGAAAGCAATCATCAATCAATGGGCGGAGATAACAGGTAAAAGAAAGAGCAAAACCCTACCTCCTAGTCCAATGCGTGCGGGATCCTCAACTGCCATCACAAAAACCCTGTCCTGGCGGGGTATATCCCGCTGCTGGTGGAGGGTGTGATGCGGTACCATAGGTGGCCTACCCTGTGCTTCCTGAGCTGCACGACGATGGTTCGTAGGACAATCTCTTAACTGATGTCCAACCTCCCCACAATAGAGGCACAAGCCCAGCCTCTTCCGGCAGACCTCCCAGATGTGACCGGGCTTCTTACAGTAGCCGCAAGGAGCCCCATGCTGTGCCTGCCTCTGCTGAGTATGCTGCACCTGCTGTTGGTGATGCTGGAACGACTGATGCTGAAGCTGAGGGCACTTAGCAGGCCCTGCGCTGCTACTGGCCCCTGAAAACAAATCTCGATCCCTCTTCGACTTCAAGCCCCACTCCCTCTCCACCTTTCGAGCCTCCGCGTAAACCTCTGCGTATGTCGCATAGAAGAAAGGGATCAGGATCTTGATATCCCATGCCAATCCCTCCCGGAAGTGCTCTGCTCGGATCACCGGGTCACTCACCATGTACTCGGCGTATCGGCTCAGCCGGCCGAACTCCGCCGCATACTCCTCTACGGTCATACTGCCCTGCTGTAGGTTCTGGAACTGCCGCACCAGACCAATCTTGTCCGTGGGGGAAAATAACTTTTCTCTGAACAGGGCCCGAAACTCAGCCCAAGTATGGCCCTCTCCTGCAAGAGCCGGCTCATTCCGGAACCATGTCCGGGCAATATCTAACAACTGTAACCCAACCGCCTCGACCCTCAGGTCGGCTGCCAGGCGGCAGGCCCTCATCTGGCGCTCGATATCCTCGAGCCAGTCATCAGCATAAATAATGCCCTCTGTCCCCTTAAAATCCCTCGGACCAAGCTTCTTGAAAGCCTGGATATCCGCGATCTTCGGCTGCTGCTGCTGTTGAACCTCCCTCTGTGGAGCCCCATGCTCCACTGTCGCCATAGCCAATCTGTGTGCATCCTCCATGCCCTGGCGCATGGCCTCTGTCTGCCTCAACTGAGCCTCGTGCTGGGCCCGCTGGGACTCCAGCACCTAGTGAAAGAACGCTAGCATCTGCCCCATGTCTGTAGGCAGAGAAGGCAATGGAGGAATAGCTCCCATCATCACCGGAGGAGTCCCCGGCTGAGGAGGAGGAACGCCCCCGGCAGCTCCCGCTGTAGCCCCTGGCACTACGGGAAGAGCACCCGCAATGGCCCCAGGGACGGTCATCGAGGTAGCTGGAGGAGTACCTCCGAGAGCCCCAACAGAAGTCCCATCAGCAGAGGAAGTGATCGGAGCCTGTCTGCCAGAGGTGGCAGACCTCTCCGTCTCCCCGTGCTCCTCGCCAGGAGAATGAGTCATCACTATCCTGGAGACAAATTGAGAAGAAGATATCAATATGGCACATGAAGGCAATATCAAAGGAGGACAGCTAGAATACAGTAAATCAATATCAAGACGGTAAGCAAGATAAGCAAGGAAAGATCCTACTGTGATTGAGCACTCTTAGCCTATAGCCTATCCTAAATACGTACCGCAGGCTCGTAATAGCACTCTAAGTCGAGCGCCACTACGACATCGCACTAATTGCGACTTCAGGACCTGCGTGGGCCACCACAAAAACGTGTCACGACCCGCACCCGCTAAAAGGGCACGTGACGCGACAACACCCAGCCCTCACCGAAAAATCGGCGTGGAACGTTGTAGATTTTTCTACTCTAAACAGTTTATATATATACCAAAAACCTGTCGAGACTATGGTCAACTCCGAACGGAGGACAAGCAATGAATATATATACGAGTACTCAATCACGACTCTAAGATAACAAAGTAAAGACTGAAATGAAAAGACAACAAGACGATAAAATAATATATAACCTGTCAAGTCCAACACAAAGAATATATACAGTCCAAGTCTCTAATATAGTCCATAAATAATAACAGTCTCAAAAGTAGCTGGAGACAATGTCCAGTACAAAAGACCTACTCTAACTAAGCAATAGGTAAGGTCTCGCCAGGCGGAGCTAAGCCATGCTGGACCAAAGTCTCCAGGTCTAGGCCCACTACGTCATCCGGACCGTAGTAGGTAGAATAGTCTTCCTCGTCTGCATCTGTAATATTTTCAACATATATTGTCAGGATGGAACGAGTACAATCTACTAACAACAGTTCACAAGATATGACAAAAGCTATAAGACAGTAAATAGAGAGTATACACAAGAAAATCATGGAATGTACATATGAGTATCATGGCAAGGTAAGCTATAAATCTAGAGCTAGAACAAGGCAAGTAAACTGATCATGGCATGTACAAGAAATCAAGAATCATATCTCTAGGTGTGTGAGTACTAGCTACAATATGTGGTCGGCTTGGGTCTACACAAGGTTATGATCAGCCAATCCTGCGTGGAGTGTAGGATTGGTAGCATTCAAGGTCTACAAGAATAAACAAGGTGGATAATGACCACACATCTACAGTAGTACTCCCCGTCCCCGACTGGTAGAGTAGATCCAAGCAAGACACGTTATGACACGGGATTCTATGAGAAGGGAGCAAGTCTTCTCGAGAATCGGTGTCCATATACTGCACAAGAACTACAAGGGGGCTTGCACAAGATATACCAAGATAACGAGGAATAACATCTCATGTCGGGATCCATGAATACCAATCCGTGTGACCAATGTGTCAAGAACAAGCATATCCACACTAATTACATGAATCATAACA